>OU342745.1:470163292-470179880 GCA_910589775.1 Avena eriantha
TGTTTTATGCCGTTTTCATGAGCTATTGCCCATAGTTTTGGGGTTCTAGGGCGATTTCAACGACCGTAAGACCCGATACATTTTGAGAGATATGACCAAAACTCGTCGTATTCGCGCTTTATGGCTGTTTTCAAGAGCTATTGCCTACAGTTTTGGGGTCCAAGGCGATTTACGATGACCGTAAGATCCGATACAAGTTTTAGATATGTGGCCAAAAACTCGACATATTCGCGTTTTATGGCCATTTGATGAGCTATTGCCATAGTTTTGGGGCTCCAGGGCGATTTACAATGACCGTAATACCAGATATAGTTTGAGAGATATGACCAAAACCTCGTGTATTCGCGCTTTATGGCCGTTCTCATGAGCTATTACCCACAGTTTTTGGGTTCCAGGGCAATTACAATGACCATAAGACCCGATACAAGTTTGAGAGATATGACCAAAAACTCGTCGTTTTCGTGTTTTTTTGCCTCTTCATGATCTATTGCCCACAATATTGGGATTCCAGGGCGATTTAGAACGACAGTAAGACCCAATACATGTTTGAGAGATATGACCAAAAACTCGTCGTTTTCATGTTTTATGGCCGTTTTCATGAGCTATTGTCCATAGTTTTGGGGTTCTAGGGCTATTTACAATGACCGTAAGACCCGATACATGTTTGAGAGATATGACCAAAAACTCGTCGTATTCGCGCTTTATGGCTGTTTTCAAGAGCTATTGCCTACAGCTTTGGGGTTCCAAGGCGATTTAGAATGACCGTAAGACCCGATACAAGTTTGAGAGAAATGACCAAAAACTCGTCGTATTCGCGCTTTATAGCCGTTTTCATGAGCTATTGCCCACAATTTGGGGGTTCTATGGCGATTACAATGACCGTAAGACCCGATACAAGTTTGAGAGATATGACCAAAAACTCATCGTATTCACGCTTTATGGCCGTTTTCAAGAGCTATTGCCTACAGTTTTGGGGTTCCAGGGTGATTGACAATGACTGTAACACCCGATACAAGTTTGAGAGATATGACCAAAAACTCATCGTATTCGAGTTTTATGGCCGTTTTCATGAGCCATTGCCCACTGTTTTGGGGTCTGGGGCGATTAACAACGATAGTAAGACCCGATAAAAGTTTGAGAGATATGATCAAAAACTCGTCGTTTTCGTCTTTTATGGCCATTTTCATGAGCTATTGCTCATAGTTTTGGGGTTCTAGGTCGATTTACAACAACAGTAAGACCCGATACAAGTTTGAGAGATATGACAAAAAACTTATCGTTTTCATGTTTTATGGCCGTTTTCATGAGCTATTGCCCATAGTTTTGGGGTTCTAGGGCGATTTACAACGACCGTAAGACCCGATACATGTTTGAGAGATATGACCAAAAACTCGTCGTATTCGCGCTTTATGGCTGTTTTCAAGAGCTATTGCCTACAGTTTTGGGGTTCCAAGGCGATTTACGATGACCGTAAGATCCGATACAAGTTTTAGATATGTGGCCAAAAACTCGACATATTCGCGTTTTATGGCCATTTTATGAGCTATTGCCCATAGTTTTGGGGCTCCTAGGGCGATTTACAATGACCGTAATACCAGATATAAGTTTGAGAGATATGACCAAAACCTCGTTGTATTCGCGCTTTATGGGCGTTCTCATGAGCTATTACCCACAGTTTTGGGGTTCCAGGGCGATTTACAATGACCATAAGACCCGATACAAGTTTGAGAGATATGACCAAAAACTCGTCGTTTTCGTGTTTTTTTGCCGTCTTCATGATCTATTGCCCACAATATTGGGATTCCAGGGCGATTTAGAACGACAGTAAGACCCAATACATGTTTGAGAGATATGACCAAAAACTCGTCGTTTTCATGTTTTATGGCCGTTTTCATGAGCTATTGTCCATAGTTTTGGGGTTCTAGGGCTATTTACAATGACCGTAAGACCCGATACATGTTTGAGAGATATGACCAAAAACTCGTCGTATTCGCGCTTTATGGCTGTTTTCAAGAGCTATTGCCTACAGCTTTGGGGTTCCAAGGCGATTTAGAATGACCGTAAGACCCGATACAAGTTTGAGAGAAATGACCAAAAACTCGTCGTATTCGCGCTTTATAGCCGTTTTCATGAGCTATTGCCCACAATTTGGGGGTTCTATGGCGATTACAATGACCGTAAGACCCGATACAAGTTTGAGAGATATGACCAAAAACTCATCGTATTCACGCTTTATGGCCGTTTTCAAGAGCTATTGCCTACAGTTTTGGGGTTCCAGGGTGATTGACAATGACTGTAACACCCGATACAAGTTTGAGAGATATGACCAAAAACTCATCGTATTCGAGTTTTATGGCCGTTTTCATGAGCCATTGCCCACTGTTTGGGGTCTGGGGCGATTAACAACGATAGTAAGACCCGATAAAAGTTTGAGAGATATGATCAAAAACTCGTCGTTTTCGTCTTTTATGGCCATTTTCATGAGCTATTGCTCATAGTTTTGGGGTTCTAGGTCGATTTACAACAACAGTAAGACCCGATACAAGTTTGAGAGATATGACAAAAAACTTATCGTTTTCATGTTTTATGGCCGTTTTCATGAGCTATTGCCCATAGTTTTGGGGTTCTAGGGCGATTTACAACGACCGTAAGACCCGATACATGTTTGAGAGATATGACCAAAAACTCGTCGTATTCGCGCTTTATGGCTGTTTTCAAGAGCTATTGCCTACAGTTTTGGGGTTCCAAGGCGATTTACGATGACCGTAAGATCCGATACAAGTTTTAGATATGTGGCCAAAAACTCGACATATTCGCGTTTTATGGCCATTTTATGAGCTATTGCCCATAGTTTTGGGGCTCCAGGGCGATTTACAATGACCGTAATACCAGATATAAGTTTGAGAGATATGACCAAAACCTCGTTGTATTCGCGCTTTATGGGCGTTCTCATGAGCTATTACCCACAGTTTTGGGGTTCCAGGGCGATTTACAATGACCATAAGACCCGATACAAGTTTGAGAGATATGACCAAAAACTCGTCGTTTTCGTGTTTTTTTGCCGTTTCATGATCTATTGCCCACAATATTGGGATTCTAGGGCGATTTAGAACGACAGTAAGACCCAATACATGTTTGATAGATATGACCAAAAACTCGTCGTTTTCGTGTTTTATGGCCGTTTTCATGAGCTATTGTCCATAGTTTTGGGGTTCTAGGGCTATTTACAATGACCGTAAGACCCGATACATGTTTGAGAGATATGACCAAAAACTCGTCGTATTCGCGCTTTATGGCTGTTTTCAAGAGCTATTGCCTACTGCTTTGGGGTTCCAAGGCGATTTACAATGACCGTAAGACCCGATACAAGTTTGAGAGAAATGACCAAAAACTCGTCGTATTCGCGCTTTATAGCCGTTTTCATGAGCTATTGCCCACAGTTTGGGGGTTCTATGGCGATTACAATGACCGTAAGACCCGATACAAGTTTGAGAGATTTGACCAAAAACTCATCGTATTCACGCTTGATGGCTGTTTTCAAGAGCTATTGCCTACAGTTTTGGGGTTCCAGGGTGATTTACAATGACTGTAACACCCGATACAAGTTTGAGAGATATGACCAAAAACTTATCGTATTCGAGTTTTATGGCCGTTTTCATGAGCCATTGCCCACTGTTTTGGGGTTCTGGGGGCGATTAACAACGACAGTAAGACCCGATAAAGTTTGAGAGATATGATCAAAACTCGTCGTTTTCGTCTTTTATGGCCGTTTTCATGAGCTATTGCTCATAGTTTTGGGGTTCTAGGTCGATTTACAACAACAGTAAGACCCGATACAAGTTTGAGAGATATGACCAAAAACTTATCGTTTTCATGTTTTATGGCCGTTTTATGAGCTATTGTGCCATGGTTTTGGAGTTCTAGGGCGATGTACTATTACCACAAGACCCGATAAAAGTTTGAGAGATATGACCAAAAAACTCGTTGTATTCGCGTTTTGTGGCCGTTTTCATGAGCTATCGCCCATGGTTGGGGTTCTAGGGCGATTTAGAACGACAGTAAGACCCGATATATGTTTGAGAGATATGACCAAAAACTCGTTGTATTCGTGTTTTATGGCTGTTTTCATGAGCTATTCCCACAATTTTGGGGTTCTAGCGCGATTTACAACGATAGTAAGACCCGATACATGTTTGTGAGATATGACCAAAAACTCGTCGTATTCGCGCTTTACGGCCGTTTTTAGAGCTATTGCCTACAGTTTTGGGATTCCAAGGCGATTTACAATGACCGTAAGACCCGATACAAGTTTGAGAGAGATGACCAAAAACTTGTCGTATTCGCGCTTTATGGCTGTTTTCAAGAGCCATTGCCCACTGTTTTGGGGTTCTCGGGCGATTTACAACGACAGTAAGACCCGATAAAAGTTTTACAGATATGATCAAAAACTCGTCGTATTCGTGTTTTATGGACGTTTTCATGAGCTATTGCTCACAGTTTTGGGTTCTAGGGCGATTTACAACAACAGTAAGACCCGGTACAAGTGTGAGAGATATGACCAAAAAGTTGTCGTTTTCGTGTTTTATAGCCGTTTTCATGAGCTATTACCCATAGTTTTCGGGTTCCAGGGCGGTTTACAACGAGAGTAAGACCCGATACATGTTTGAGAGATATGACCAAAAACTCGTCGTATTTTTCGTTTTATGGCCGTTTTCATGAGGTATTACCCACAGTTTTGGGTTTCTAGGGTGATTTACAATGACCGTAAGACCCGATACAAGTTTTAGATATATGGCCAAAAACTCGACATATTCGCCTTTTATGGCTATTTTATGAGCTATTGCCCATAGTTTTGGGGCTCCAAGGCGATTTACAATGACCGTAAGACCAGATATAAGTTTGAGAGATATGACCAAAAAATCGTTGTATTCGCGCTTTATGGCCGTCCTCATGAGCAATACCCACAGTTTTGGGGTTCCAGGGCGATTTACAATGACCATAAGACCCGATACAAGTTTGAGAGATATGATCAAAAACTCGTGGTTTTCGTGTTTTTTGGCCGTTTCATGAGCTATTGCCCACAATTTTGGGATTCTAGGGCGATTTACAACGACAGTAAGACCCAAATCATGTTTGTGAGATATGACTAAAAACTCGTCGTTTTCGTCTTTTATGCCCGTTTTCACGAGCTATTGCCCATAGTTTTGGGGTTCTAGGGCGACCGTAAGACCCGATACATGTTTGAGAGATATGACCAAGAACTCGTCGTATTCGCGCTTTATGGCTGTTTTCAAGAGCTATTGCCTACAGTTTTGGGGTTCCAAGGCGATTTACGATGACCGTAAGATCCGATACAAGTTTTAGATATGTGGCCAAAAACTCGACATATTCGCGTTTTATGGCCATTTTATGAGCTATTGCCCATAGTTTTGGGGCTCCAGGGCGATTTACAATGACCGTAATACCAGATATAAGTTTGAGAGATATGACCAAAACCTCGTTGTATTCGCGCTTTATGGCCGTTCTCATGAGCTATTACCCACAGTTTTGGGGTTCCAGGGCGATTTACAATGACCATAAGACCCGATACAAGTTTGAGAGATATGACCAAAAACTCGTCGTTTTCGTGTTTTTTTGCCGTTTCATGATCTATTGCCCACAATATTGGGATTCTAGGGCGATTTAGAACGACAGTAAGACCCAATACATGTTTGATAGATATGACCAAAAACTCGTCGTTTTCGTGTTTTATGGCCGTTTTCATGAGCTATTGTCCATAGTTTTGGGGTTCTAGGGCTATTTACAATGACCGTAAGACCCGATACATGTTTGAGAGATATGACCAAAAACTCGTCGTATTCGCGCTTTATGGCTGTTTTCAAGAGCTATTGCCTACTGCTTTGGGGTTCCAAGGCGATTTACAATGACCGTAAGACCCGATACAAGTTTGAGAGAAATGACCAAAAACTCGTCGTATTCGCGCTTTATAGCCGTTTTCATGAGCTATTGCCCACAGTTTGGGGGTTCTATGGCGATTACAATGACCGTAAGACCCGATACATGTTGGACAGGTATGACCAAAAACTCGTCGTATTCGCGCTTTATGGCCGTTTTTAAGAGCTATTGCCTACAGTTTTGGGATTCCTAGGCGATTTACAATGACCGTAAGACCCGATACAAGTTTGAGAGAGATGACCAAAAACTTGTCGTATTCGCGCTTTATGGCTGTTTTCAAGAGCCATTGCCCACTGTTTTGGGGTTCTGGGGCGATTTACAACGACAGTTAGACCCGATAAAAGTTTTAGAGATATGATCGAAAACTCGTCGTATTCGTGTTTTATGGACGTTTTCATGAGCTATTGCTCACAGTTTTGGGTTTCTAGGGCGATTCACAACAACAGTAAGACCCGGTACAAGTGTGAGAGATATGACCAAAAACTTGTCGTTTTCGTGTTTTATGGCCGTTTTCATGAGCTATTACCCATAGTTTTCGGGTTCCACGGTGATTTACAATGACTGTAAGACCCGATACATGTTTGACAGATATGACCAAAAACTCATCGTATTTTTTGCTTTATGGCCATTTTCATGTGCTATTACCCACAGTTTTGGGTTTCTAGGGTGATTTACAATGACCGTAAGACCCGATACAAGTTTTAGATATATGGCCAAAAACTCGACATATTCGCCTTTTATGGCTATTTTATGAGCTATTGCCCATAGTTTTGGGGCTCCAAGGCGATTTACAATGACCGTAAGACCAGATATAAGTTTGAGAGATATGACCAAAAACTTGTTGTATTCGCGCTTTATGGCCGTTCTCATGAGCAATACCCACAGTTTTGGGGTTCTAGGGCGATTTACAATGACCATAAGACCCGATACAAGTTTGAGAGATATGACCAAAAACTCGTGGTTTTCGTGTTTTTTGGCCGTTTCATGAGCTATTGCCCACAATTTTGGGATTCTAGGGCGATTTACAATGACAGTAAGACCCAATACATGTTTGTGAGATATGACTAAAAACTCGTCGTTTTCGTGTTTTATGCCCGTTTTCACGAGCTATTGCCCATAGTTTTGGGGTTCTAGGGCGATTTGCAACGACCGTAAGACCCGATACATGTTTGAGAGATATGACCAAAAACTCGTCGTATTCGCGCTTTATGGCTGTTTTCAAGAGCTATTGCCTACAGTTTTGGGGTTCCAAGGCGATTTACGATGACCGTAAGATCCGATACAAGTTTTAGATATGTGGCCAAAAACTCGACATATTCGCGTTTTATGGCCATTTTATGAGCTATTGCCCATAGTTTTGGGGCTCCAGGGCGATTTACAATGACCGTAATACCAGATATAAGTTTGAGAGATATGACCAAAACCTCGTTGTATTCGCGCTTTATGGCCGTTCTCATGAGCTATTACCCACAGTTTTTGGGTTCCAGGGCAATTTACAATGACCATAAGACCCGATACAAGTTTGAGAGATATGACCAAAAACTCGTCGTTTTCGTGTTTTTTTGCCTCTTCATGATCTATTGCCCACAATATTGGGATTCCAGGGCGATTTAGAACGACAGTAAGACCCAATACATGTTTGAGAGATATGACCAAAAACTCGTCGTTTTCATGTTTTATGGCCGTTTTCATGAGCTATTGTCCATAGTTTTGGGGTTCTAGGGCTATTTACAATGACCGTAAGACCCGATACATGTTTGAGAGATATGACCAAAAACTCGTCGTATTCGCGCTTTATGGCTGTTTTCAAGAGCTATTGCCTACAGCTTTGGGGTTCCAAGGCGATTTAGAATGACCGTAAGACCCGATACAAGTTTGAGAGAAATGACCAAAAACTCGTCGTATTCGCGCTTTATAGCCGTTTTCATGAGCTATTGCCCACAATTTGGGGGTTCTATGGCGATTACAATGACCGTAAGACCCGATACAAGTTTGAGAGATATGACCAAAAACTCATCGTATTCACGCTTTATGGCCGTTTTCAAGAGCTATTGCCTACAGTTTTGGGGTTCCAGGGTGATTGACAATGACTGTAACACCCGATACAAGTTTGAGAGATATGACCAAAAACTCATCGTATTCGAGTTTTATGGCCGTTTTCATGAGCCATTGCCCACTGTTTTGGGGTCTGGGGCGATTAACAACGATAGTAAGACCCGATAAAAGTTTGAGAGATATGATCAAAAACTCGTCGTTTTCGTCTTTTATGGCCATTTTCATGAGCTATTGCTCATAGTTTTGGGGTTCTAGGTCGATTTACAACAACAGTAAGACCCGATACAAGTTTGAGAGATATGACAAAAAACTTATCGTTTTCATGTTTTATGGCCGTTTTCATGAGCTATTGCCCATAGTTTTGGGGTTCTAGGGCGATTTACAACGACCGTAAGACCCGATACATGTTTGAGAGATATGACCAAAAACTCGTCGTATTCGCGCTTTATGGCTGTTTTCAAGAGCTATTGCCTACAGTTTTGGGGTTCCAAGGCGATTTACGATGACCGTAAGATCCGATACAAGTTTTAGATATGTGGCCAAAAACTCGACATATTCGCGTTTTATGGCCATTTTATGAGCTATTGCCCATAGTTTTGGGGCTCCAGGGCGATTTACAATGACCGTAATACCAGATATAAGTTTGAGAGATATGACCAAAACCTCGTTGTATTCGCGCTTTATGGCCGTTCTCATGAGCTATTACCCACAGTTTTGGGTTCCAGGGCAATTTACAATGACCATAAGACCCGATACAAGTTTGAGAGATATGACCAAAAACTCGTCGTTTTCGTGTTTTTTTGCCTCTTCATGATCTATTGCCCACAATATTGGGATTCCAGGGCGATTTAGAACGACAGTAAGACCCAATACATGTTTGAGAGATATGACCAAAAACTCGTCGTTTTCATGTTTTATGGCCGTTTTCATGAGCTATTGTCCATAGTTTTGGGGTTCTAGGGCTATTTACAATGACCGTAAGACCCGATACATGTTTGAGAGATATGACCAAAAACTCGTCGTATTCGCGCTTTATGGCTGTTTTCAAGAGCTATTGCCTACAGCTTTGGGGTTCCAAGGCGATTTAGAATGACCGTAAGACCCGATACAAGTTTGAGAGAAATGACCAAAAACTCGTCGTATTCGCGCTTTATAGCCGTTTTCATGAGCTATTGCCCACAATTTGGGGGTTCTATGGCGATTACAATGACCGTAAGACCCGATACAAGTTTGAGAGATATGACCAAAAACTCATCGTATTCACGCTTTATGGCCGTTTTCAAGAGCTATTGCCTACAGTTTTGGGGTTCCAGGGTGATTGACAATGACTGTAACACCCGATACAAGTTTGAGAGATATGACCAAAAACTCATCGTATTCGAGTTTTATGGCCGTTTTCATGAGCCATTGCCCACTGTTTTGGGGTCTGGGGCGATTAACAACGACAGTAAGACCCGATAAAAGTTTGAGAGATATGATCAAAAACTCGTCGTTTTCGTCTTTTATGGCCATTTTCATGAGCTATTGCTCATAGTTTTGGGGTTCTAGGTCGATTTACAACAACAGTAAGACCCGATACAAGTTTGAGAGATATGACAAAAAACTTATCGTTTTCATGTTTTATGGCCGTTTTCATGAGCTATTGCCCATAGTTTTGGGGTTCTAGGGCGATTTACAACGACCGTAAGACCCGATACATGTTTGAGAGATATGACCAAAAACTCGTCGTATTCGCGCTTTATGGCTGTTTTCAAGAGCTATTGCCTACAGTTTTGGGGTTCCAAGGCGATTTACGATGACCGTAAGATCCGATACAAGTTTTAGATATGTGGCCAAAAACTCGACATATTCGCGTTTTATGGCCATTTTATGAGCTATTGCCCATAGTTTTGGGGCTCCTAGGGCGATTTACAATGACCGTAATACCAGATATAAGTTTGAGAGATATGACCAAAACCTCGTTGTATTCGCGCTTTATGGGCGTTCTCATGAGCTATTACCCACAGTTTTGGGGTTCCAGGGCGATTTACAATGACCATAAGACCCGATACAAGTTTGAGAGATATGACCAAAAACTCGTCGTTTTCGTGTTTTTTTGCCGTTTCATGATCTATTGCCCACAATATTGGGATTCTAGGGCGATTTAGAACGACAGTAAGACCCAATACATGTTTGATAGATATGACCAAAAACTCGTCGTTTTCGTGTTTTATGGCCGTTTTCATGAGCTATTGTCCATAGTTTTGGGGTTCTAGGGCTATTTACAATGACCGTAAGACCCGATACATGTTTGAGAGATATGACCAAAAACTCGTCGTATTCGCGCTTTATGGCTGTTTTCAAGAGCTATTGCCTACAGCTTTGGGGTTCCAAGGCGATTTAGAATGACCGTAAGACCCGATACAAGTTTGAGAGAAATGACCAAAAACTCGTCGTATTCGCGCTTTATAGCCGTTTTCATGAGCTATTGCCCACAGTTTGGGGGTTCTATGGCGATTACAATGACCGTAAGACCCGATACAAGTTTGAGAGATATGACCAAAAACTCATCGTATTCACGCTTTATGGCCGTTTTCAAGAGCTATTGCCTACAGTTTTGGGGTTCCAGGGTGATTGACAATGACTGTAACACCCGATACAAGTTTGAGAGATATGACCAAAAACTCATCGTATTCGAGTTTTATGGCCGTTTTCATGAGCCATTGCCCACTGTTTTGGGGTCTGGGGCGATTAACAACGATAGTAAGACCCGATAAAAGTTTGAGAGATATGATCAAAAACTCGTCGTTTTCGTCTTTTATGGCCATTTTCATGAGCTATTGCTCATAGTTTTGGGGTTCTAGGTCGATTTACAACAACAGTAAGACCCGATACAAGTTTGAGAGATATGACAAAAAACTTATCGTTTTCATGTTTTATGGCCGTTTTCATGAGCTATTGCCCATAGTTTTGGGGTTCTAGGGCGATTTACAACGACCGTAAGACCCGATACATGTTTGAGAGATATGACCAAAAACTCGTCGTATTCGCGCTTTATGGCTGTTTTCAAGAGCTATTGCCTACAGTTTTGGGGTTCCAAGGCGATTTACGATGACCGTAAGATCCGATACAAGTTTTAGATATGTGGCCAAAAACTCGACATATTCGCGTTTTATGGCCATTTTATGAGCTATTGCCCATAGTTTTGGGGCTCCAGGGCGATTTACAATGACCGTAATACCAGATATAAGTTTGAGAGATATGACCAAAACCTCGTTGTATTCGCGCTTTATGGCGTTCTCATGAGCTATTACCCACAGTTTTGGGGTTCCAGGGCGATTTACAATGACCATAAGACCCGATACAAGTTTGAGAGATATGACCAAAAACTCGTCGTTTTCGTGTTTTTTTGCCGTTTCATGATCTATTGCCCACAATATTGGGATTCTAGGGCGATTTAGAACGACAGTAAGACCCAATACATGTTTGATAGATATGACCAAAAACTCGTCGTTTTCGTGTTTTATGGCCGTTTTCATGAGCTATTGTCCATAGTTTTGGGGTTCTAGGGCTATTTACAATGACCGTAAGACCCGATACATGTTTGAGAGATATGACCAAAAACTCGTCGTATTCGCGCTTTATGGCTGTTTTCAAGAGCTATTGCCTACTGCTTTGGGGTTCCAAGGCGATTTACAATGACCGTAAGACCCGATACAAGTTTGAGAGAAATGACCAAAAACTCGTCGTATTCGCGCTTTATAGCCGTTTTCATGAGCTATTGCCCACAGTTTGGGGGTTCTATGGCGATTACAATGACCGTAAGACCCGATACAAGTTTGAGAGATTTGACCAAAAACTCATCGTATTCACGCTTGATGGCTGTTTTCAAGAGCTATTGCCTACAGTTTTGGGGTTCCAGGGTGATTTACAATGACTGTAACACCCGATACAAGTTTGAGAGATATGACCAAAAACTTATCGTATTCGAGTTTTATGGCCGTTTTCATGAGCCATTGCCCACTGTTTTGGGGTTCTGGGGCGATTAACAACGACAGTAAGACCCGATAAAAGTTTGAGAGATATGATCAAAAACTCGTCGTTTTCGTCTTTTATGGCCGTTTTCATGAGCTATTGCTCATAGTTTTGGGGTTCTAGGTCGATTTACAACGACAGTAAGACCCGATACAAGTTTGAGAGATATGACCGAAAACTCGTCGTTTTCGTGTTTTATGGCCGTTTTCATGAGCTATTGCCCATGGTTTTGGAGTTCTAGGGCGATGTACAATTACCGGCAAGACCCGATAAAAGTTTGAGAGATATGACCAAAAACTCGTTGTATTCGCGTTTTGTGGCCGTTTTCATGAGCTATCGCCCATGCTTGGGGTTCTAGGGCGATTTAGAACGATAGTAAGACCCGATACATGTTTGAGAGATATGACCAAAAAATCGTTGGATTCGTGTTTTATGGCTGTTTTCATGAGCTATTCCCACAATTTTGGGGTTCTAGCGCGATTTACAACGATAGTAAGACCCGATACATGTTTGTGAGATATGACCAAAAACTCGTCGTTTTCGTGTTTTATGGTCGTTTTCACGAGCTATTGCCCATAATTTTGGGGTTCTAGGGCGATTTACAACGACCGTAAGACCCGATACATGTTGGACAGGTATGACCAAAAACTCGTCGTATTCGCGCTTTATGGCCGTTTTTAAGAGCTATTGCCTACAGTTTTGGGATTCCTAGGCGATTTACAATGACCGTAAGACCCGATACAAGTTTGAGAGAGATGACCAAAAACTTGTCGTATTGGCGCTTTATGGCTGTTTTCAAGAGCCATTGCCCACTGTTTTGGTGTTCTGGGGCGATTTACAACGACAGTAAGACCCGATAAAAGTTTTAGAGATATGATCGAAAACTCGTCGTATTCGTGTTTTATGGACGTTTTCATGAGCTATTGCTCACAGTTTTGGGGTTCTAGGGCGATTCACAACAACAGTAAGACCCGGTACAAGTGTGAGAGATATGACCAAAAACTTGTCGTTTTCGTGTTTTATGGCCGTTTTCATGAGCTATTACCCATAGTTTTCGGGTTCCAGGGCGGTTTACAACGAGAGTAAGACCCGATACATGTTTGAGAGATATGACCAAAAACTCGTCGTATTTTTCGCTTTTATGGCCGTTTTCATGAGCTATTACCCACAGTTTTGGGTTTCTAGGGTGATTTACAATGACCGTAAGACCCGATACAAGTTTTAGATATATGGCCAAAAACTCGACATATTCGCCTTTTATGGCTATTTTATGAGCTATTGCCCATAGTTTTGGGGCTCCAAGGCGATTTACAATGACCGTAAGACCAGATATAAGTTTGAGAGATATGACCAAAAAATCGTTGTATTCGCGCTTTATGGCCGTCCTCATGAGCAATACCCACAGTTTTGGGGTTCCAGGGCGATTTACAATGACCATAAGACCCGATACAAGTTTGAGAGATATGATCAAAAACTCGTGGTTTTCGTGTTTTTTGGCCGTTTCATGAGCTATTGCCCACAATTTTGGGATTCTAGGGCGATTTACAACGACAGTAAGACCCAATCATGTTTGTGAGATATGACTAAAAACTCGTCGTTTTCGTCTTTTATGCCCGTTTTCACGAGCTATTGCCCATAGTTTTGGGGTTCTAGGGATGCAACGACCGTAAGACCCGATACATGTTTGAGAGATATGACCAAGAACTCGTCGTATTCGCGCTTTATGGCTGTTTTCAAGAGCTATTGCCTACAGTTTTGGGGTTCCAAGGCGATTTACGATGACCGTAAGATCCGATACAAGTTTTAGATATGTGGCCAAAAACTCGACATATTCGCGTTTTATGGCCATTTTATGAGCTATTGCCCATAGTTTTGGGCTCCAGGGCGATTTACAATGACCGTAATACCAGATATAAGTTTGAGAGATATGACCAAAACCTCGTTGTATTCGCGCTTTATGGCCGTTCTCATGAGCTATTACCCACAGTTTTGGGGTTCCAGGGCAATTTACAATGACCATAAGACCCGATACAAGTTTGAGAGATATGACCAAAAACTCGTCGTTTTCGTGTTTTTTTGCCGTCTTCATGATCTATTGCCCACAATATTGGGATTCTAGGGCGATTTAGAACGACAGTAAGACCCAATACATGTTTGAGAGATATGACCAAAAACTCGTCGTTTTCAGTGTTTTATGGCCGTTTTCATGAGCTATTGTCCATAGTTTTGGGGTTCTAGGGCTATTTACAATGACCGTAAGACCCGATACATGTTTGAGAGATATGACCAAAAACTCGTCGTATTCGCGCTTTATGGCTGTTTTCAAGAGCTATTGCCTACAGCTTTGGGGTTCCAAGGCGATTTAGAATGACCGTAAGACCCGATACAAGTTTGAGAGAAATGACCAAAAACTCGTCGTATTCGCGCTTTATAGCCGTTTTCATGAGCTATTGCCCACAATTTGGGGGTTCTATGGCGATTACAATGACCGTAAGACCCGATACAAGTTTGAGAGATATGACCAAAAACTCATCGTATTCACGCTTTATGGCCGTTTTCAAGAGCTATTGCCTACGTTTTGGGGTTCCAGGGGTGATTGACAATGACTGTAACACCCGATACAAGTTTGAGAGATATGACCAAAAACTCATCGTATTCGAGTTTTATGGCCTTTTCATGAGCCATTGCCCACTGTTTTGGGGTCTGGGGCGATTAACAACGACAGTAAGACCCGATAAAAGTTTGAGAGATATGATCAAAAACTCGTCGTTTTCGTCTTTTGGCCATTTTCATGAGCTATTGCTCATAGTTTTGGGGTTCTAGGTCGATTTACAACAACAGTAAGACCCGATACAAGTTTGAGAGATATGACAAAAAACTTATCGTTTTCATGTTTTATGGCCGTTTTCATGAGCTATTGCCCATAGTTTTGGGGTTCTAGGCGATTTACAACGACCGTAAGACCCGATACATGTTTGAGAGATATGACCAAAAACTCGTCGTATTCGCGATTTATGGCTGTTTTCAAGAGCTATTACCTACAGTTTTGGAGTTCCAAGGCGATTTACAATGACCGTAAGATCCGATACAAGTTTTAGATATATGGCCAAAAACTCGACATATTCGCGTTTATGGCCATTTTATGAGCTATTGCCCATAGTTTTGGGGCTCCAAGTGCGATTTACAATGACCGTAATACCAGATATAAGTTTGAGAGATATGACCAAAACCTCGTTGTATTCGCGCTTTATGGCCGTTCTCATGAGCTATTACCCACAGTTTTGGGGTTCCAGGGCGAATTTACAATGACCATAAGACCCGATACAAGTTTGAGAGATATGACCAAAAACTCGTCGTTTTCGTGTTTTTTGCCGTTTCATGATCTATTGCCCACAATATTGGGATTCCAGGGCGATTTAGAAGGACAGTAAGACCCAATACATGTTTGAGAGATATGACCAAAAACTCGTCGTTTTCGTGTTTATGGCCGTTTTCATGAGCTATTGCCCATAGTTTTGGGGTTCTAGGGCTATTTACAATGACCGTAAGACCCGATACATGTTTGAGAGATATGACAAAAACTCGTCGTATTCGCGCTTTATGGCTGTTTTCAAGAGGCTATTGCCTACAGCCTTTGGGGTTCCAAGGCGATTTACAATGACCGTAAGACCCGATACAAGTTTGAGAGAAATTGACCAAAAACTCGTCGTATTCACGGCTTTATCGCGTTTTCATGAGCTATTGCCCACGTTTGGGGGTTCTATGGCGATTACAATGACCGTAAGACCCGATACAAGTTTGAGAGATATGACCAAAAACACATCGTATTCACAGCTTATAGGGCTGTTTCAAGAGCTATTGCCTACAGTTTTGGGGTTCCAGGGGATTGACAATGACTGTAACACCCGATACAATTTTGAGAGATAAGACCAAAAACTCATCGTGTCCGAGTTTTATGGCCGTTTTCATGAGCCATTGCCCACTGTTTTGGGGTTCTGGGGCGATTAACAACGATAGTAAGACCCGATAAAAGTTTGAGAGATATGATCAAAAACTCGTCGTTTTCGTCTTTTATGGCCGTTTTCATGAGCTATTGCTCATAGTTTTGGGGTTCTAGGTCGATTTACAACAACAGTAAGACCCGATACAAGTTTGAGAGATATGACCGAAAACTTGTTGTTTTCATGTTTTATGGCCGTTTTCATGAGCTATTGCCCACAGTTTCAGGTTCCAGGGCGATCTACAATGACCGTAAGACCCGATACAAGTTTGAGAGATATGACCAAAACTCGTTGTATTCGCGTTGTATGGCTGTTTTCATGAGCTATTGCCCACATTTTTGGGTTATAGGGCGATTTACACTGATAGTAAGACCCGATACATGTTTGAGAGATATGACCAAAACTCGTCGTTTTCGTGTTTTTATGGCCGTTTTCATGAGCTATTGTCCATAGTTTTGGGGTTTTAGGCCGATTTACAATGATCGTAAGACCCGATACAAGTTTAAGAGATATGACCAAAAACTCGTCGTATTTGCGCTTTATGTCCGTTTTCAAGAGCTACT
>OU342745.1:470180880-470549028 GCA_910589775.1 Avena eriantha
TTACAATGACCGTAAGACCCGATACGAGTTTGAGAGATATGACCAAAACGTCGTTGTTTTCGTGTTTTATGGCTGTTTTCATGAGCTATTGCCCCACTGTTTTGGCTGTTCTAGGGCGATTTACAGCAATAGTAAGACCTGATACAAGTTTGAGAGATATGACTAAAACTCGTCGTTTTCCGTGTTTATGGCCGTTTTCACGAGCTATTGCCGTGGTTTTGGAGTTCTAGGGCGATTAACAATGACCGCAAGACCTGATAAAAGTTTGAGAGATATGACCAAAAACTCGTTGTATTCGCGTTTTGTGGCCGTTTTCATGAGCTATTCCCACAATTTTGGGGTTCTAGTGCGATTTACAACGATAGTAAGACCCGATAAATGTTTGAGAGATATGACAAAAAACTCGTCGTTTTGTTTTTTATTGTCGTATTCATGAGCTATTGCCCATAGTTTTGGGGTTCTAGGGCGATTTGCAATGACCGTAAGACCCGATACATGTTTGAGAGGTATGACCAAAAACTCGTCGTATTCGCGCTTATGGCTGTTATCAAGAGCTATTGCCTACAATTTTGGGGTTCCAAGGCGGTTTACAATGACCGTAAGACCCGATACAACTTTGAGTGATATGACCAAAAACTTGTCGTATTCACGCTTTATGGCTATATTCAAGAGCTATTGCCTACAGTTTTGGGGTTCCAGGGCGATTACAACGACCGTAAGACCCGATACGTGTTTGAGAGATATGACCAAAAACTCGTCATATTCGCGCTTTATGGCCGTTTTCAAGAGCTATTGCCTACAGTTTTTGGGTTCCAAGGCGATATACAATGACCGTAAGACCCGATACAAGTTTGAGAGATATGACCAAAAACTTGTCGTATTCGTGCTTTATGGCCGTATTCATCAGCTATTGCCCACAGTTTTGGGGTTCTATGGCGATTACAATGACCATAAGACCTGATACAAGTTTGAGAGATATGACAAAAAACTCATCGTATTCACGCTTTATGGCTGTTTTCAAGAGCTATTGCCTACAGTTTTGGGGTTCCAGGGCGATTTACAATGACTGTAAGACGCGATACTAGTTGAGAGATATGACCAAAAACTCGTCATATTCGAGTTTTATGGCCGTTTTCATGAGCCATTGCCCACAGTTTTGGGGTTCTGGGGCGATTTGCAACGATAGTAAGACACGATAAAAGTTTGAGAGATATGATAAAAAACTCGTCGTTTTCGTCTTTTATGGCCGTTTTCATGAGCTATTGCTCGTAGTTTTGGGGGGTTCTAGGTCGATTTACAACAACAGTAAGACCCGATACAAGTTTGAGAGATATGACCAAAAACTTGTCGTTTTTATGTTTTATGGCCGTTTTCAAGAGCTATTACCCACAGTTTTTAGGTTCCAGGGTGATCTACAATGACCGTAAGACCTGATACAAGTTTGAGAGATATGACCAAAAACTCGTTGTATTCGTGTTGTATGGCTGTTTTCATGAGCTATTGCCCACAGTTTTTGGGTTCTAGGGCGATTTACAATGACAGTAATACCCGATACATGTTTGAGAGATATGACCAAAAACTCGTCGTTTTCGTGTTTATGGCCGTTTTCATGAGCTATTGCCCATAGTTTTGGGGTTCTAGGGCAATTTACAATGACCGTAAGACCCGATACAAGTTTGAGAGATATGACAAAAAACTCGTCGTATTCGCGCTTTATGTCCATTTTCAAGAGCTACTGCCCACAGTTTAGGGGTTCCAAGGCGATTTACAACGACAGTAAGACCCGATAAAAGTTTGAGAGATATGACCAAAAACTCGTCGTTTTCATGTTTTATGGCCGGTTTCATGAGCTATTGCCCACAGTTTTGGGGTTCTAGGGTGATTTACAACGACAGTAAGCCCCGATACATGTTTGAGAGATATGTCCGAAAACTCGTCGTATTCGCGCTTTATGGCCGTTTTCATAAGCTATTACCCATAGTTTTGGGGTTCTATGGCAATTATAATGCCCATAAGACCCGATACAAGTTTGAGAGATATGACAAAAAACTCATCTTATTCACGCTTTATGGCTGTTTTCACGAGCTATTGCCTACAGTTTTGGGGTTCCAGGGCAATTAACAATGACTGTAAGACGCGATACAAGTTTGAGAGATATGCCCAGAACTCGTCGTATTCGAGTTTTATGGCCGTTTTCATGAGCCATTGCCCACTGTTTTGGGGTTCTGGGGCGATTTACAACGACAGTAAGACACGATAAAAGTTTGAGAGATATGATAAAAAAACTCGTCGTTTTCGTCTTTTATGGCCGTTTTCATGAGCTATTGCTCGTAGTTTTGGGGTTCTAGGTCGATTTACAACAACAATAAGACCCGATACAAGTTTGAGAGATATGACCAAAAACTTGTCGTTTTGATGTTTTATGGCCGTTTTCAAGAGCTATTACCCACAGTTTTTAGGTTCTAGGGTGATCTACAATGACCGTAAGACCCGATACAAGTTTGAGAGATATGACCAAAAACTCGTTGTATTCGTGTTGTATGGCTGTTTTCATGAGCTATTGCCCACAGTTTTTGGGTTCTAGGGCGATTTACAATGACAGTAATACCCGATACATGTTTGAGAGATATGACCAAAAACTCGTCGTATTCGCGCTTTATGTCCGTTTTCAAGAGCTACTGCCCATAGTTTAGGGGTTCCAGGGCGATTTACAATGACAGTAAGACCCGATACATGTTTGAGAGATATGACCAAAAACTCGTCGTTTTTGTGTTTTATGGCCGTTTTCATGAGCTATTGCCTACAGTTTGGGGTTCTAGGTCGATTTACAATGACAGTAAGACCCGATACATGTTTGAGAGATATGACCAAAAACTCGTCGTATTCACGCTTTATGGCTGTTTTCATGAGCTATTGCCCACTGTTCTGCCGTTCTAGGGCGATTTATAGCAACAGTAAGACCTGATACAAGTTTGAGAGATATGACTAAAAACTCGTCGTTTTCGTGTTTTATGGCCATTTTCATGAGCTATTGCCCATCGTTTTGGAGTTCTAGGGCGATAAACTATGACCGCAAGACCCGATAAAAGTTTGAGAGATATGACCAAAAACTCGTTGTATTCGCGTTTTGTGGTTGTTTTCATGAGCTATTCCCACAATTTTGGAGTTCTAGTGCGATCTACAACAATAGTAAGACCCGATACATCTTTGAGAGATATGACCAAAAACTCGTCGTTTTTGTGTTTTATGGTCGTTTTCATGAGCTATTGCCCATAGTTTTGGGGTTCTAGGGCGATTTACAACGACCGTTAGACCCGATACATGTTTGAGAGGTATGACCAAAAACTCGTCGTATTCGCGCTTTATGGCTGTTATCAAGAGCTATTGCCTACAATTTTGGGGTTCCAAGGCGATTTACAATGACCGTAAGACCCGCTACAACTTTGAGTGATATGACCAAAACCTTGTCGTATTCATGCTTTATGGCTATATTCAAGAGCTATTGCCTACAGTTTTGGGGTTCCAGGGCGATTTACAATGACCGTAAGACCCGATACAAGTTTGAGAGATATGACCAAACACTCATCGTACTCGCGCTTTATGGCTATTTCCAAGAGCTATTGGCTATAGTTTTGGGGTTCCAGGGCGATTTACAATGACCGTAAGACCCGATACAAGTTTGAGAGATATGACAAAAAACTCATCGTATTCGAGTTTTATGGTCGTTTTCATGAGCTAATGCTCATAGTTTTGGCGTTCTAGGGTGATTTACAACAACAGTAAGACCCGATACAAGTTTGAGTGAATTGACCAAAAACTCGTTGTATTCGTGTTTTATGGCCGTTTTCATGAGCTATTGCCCATAGTTGGGGTTATAGGGCGATTTACAACGACAGTAAGACCCGATAGATGTTTGAGAGATATGACCAAAAACTCATTGTATTCGTGTTTTAGGGCCATTTTCATGAGCTATTGCCCACAGTTTTGGGGTTCTAGCGCGATTTACAACGACAATAAGACCCGATACATGTTTGATAGATATGACCAAAAACTCATTGTATTCATGTTTTATGGCCGTTTTCATGAGCTATTGCCCACAGTTTTGGGGTTCCAGGGCGATTTACAATGACCGTAAGACCCGATACGAGTTTGAGAGATATGACCAAAAACTCGTTGTTTTCGTGTTTTATGGCCGTTTTCATGAGTTATTGCCCACTGTTTTACCGTTCTAGGGCAATTTACAACAGTAAGACCCGATACAAGTTTGAGAGATATAACTAAAAACTCGTCGTTTTCGTGTTTTATGGCCGTTTTCATGAGCTATTGCCCATGGTGTTGGAGTTCTAGGGCGATTTACAATGACCGCAAGATCCGATAAAAGTTTGAGAGACATGGCCAAAAACTCGTTGTATTCGCGTTTCGTGGCTGTTTTCATGAGCTATCGCCGATGGTTGGGGTTCTAGCGCGATTTAGAACGACAGTAAGACCCGATACATGTTTGAGAGATATGACCAAAAACTCGTTGTATTCGTGTTTTATGGCTGTTTTCATGAGCTATTCCCACAATTTTGGGGTTCTAGGGTGATTTACAATGATAGTAAGACCTGATACATGTTTGAGAGATATGACCAAAAACTCGTCGTTTTCGTGTTTTATGGTCGTTTTCATGAGCTATTTCCCAGAATTTTGGGGTTCTAGGGTGATTTACAACGACCGTAAGACCCGATACATGTTTGAGAGGTATGACCAAAAACTCGTCGTATTCGCGCTTTATGGCCCTGTTCAAGAGCTATTGCCTACAGTTTTGGGGTTCCAAGGCGATTTACAATGACCGTAAGACCCGATACAAGTTTGAGAGATATGACCAAAAACTTGTCGTATTCGCGCTTTATGGCTGTTTTCAAGATCCATTGCCCACTGTTTTGGGGTTCTAGGGCGATTTACAACAATAGTAAGACCCGATACATGTTTGAGAGATATGACCAAAAACTCGTCGTATTCGCGCTTTATGGCTGTTTTCATGAGCTATTACCCACAGTTTTGGGGTTCTAGGGAGATTTACAATGACCATAAGACCCGATACAAGTTTGAGAGATATGACCAAAAACTTGTCGTTTTCGTGTTTTTTGGCCGTTTCATGAGCTATTGCCCACAATTTTGGGATTCTAGGGCGATTTACAACGACAGTAAGACCCAATACATGTTTGAGAGATATGACCAAAAACTCCTCGTTTTTGTGTTTTATGGCCGTTTTCATGAGCTATTGCCCATAGTTTTGGGGTTCTAGGGCGATTTACAACGACCGTAAGACCCGATACATGTTTGAGAGATATGACCAAAAACTCGTCATATTCGCGCTTTATGGCCGTTTTCAAGAGCTATTGCCTACAGTTTTGGGGTTCCAAGGCGATTTACAATGATCGTAAGACCCGATACAAGTTTGAGAGATATGCCCAAAAACTTGTCGTATTCGTGCTTTATGGTTGTATTCAAGAGCTATTCCCTACAGTTTTGGGTTCTAGGGTGATTTATAATGACCGTAAGACCCGATACAAGTTTGAGAGATATGACCAAAAACTCGTCGTATTCACGCTTTATGGCTGTTTTCATGAGCTATTGCCCACAGTTTTGGGGTTCTATGGCAATTACAATGACCGTAAGTCCCGATACAAGTTTGAGAGATATGGCCAAAAACTCATCGTATTCACGCTTTATGGCTGTTTTCAAGAGCTATTGCCTACAGTTTTGGGGTTCCAGGGCGATTTACAATGACTGTAAGACCCGATACAAGTTTGAGAGATATGACCAAAAACTCTTCGTATTCGAGTTTTATGGCTGTTTTCATGAGCTATTGCTCGTAGTTTTGGGGTTCTAGGTCGATTTACAACAGCAGTAAGACCCGATACAAGTTTGAGAGATATGATCAAAAACTCGTTGTATTCGCGTTGTATGGCTGTTGTCATGAGCTATTGCCTACAGTTTTTGGGTTCTAGGGCGATTTACAATGACAGTAAGACCCGATACATGTTTGATAGATGACCAAAAACTCGTCGTTTTCGTGTTTTATGGCCGTTTTCATGAGCTATTGCCCATAGTTTAGGGGTTATAGGGCGATTTACAATGACCGTAAGACCCGATACAAGTTTGAGAGATATGACCAAAAACTCGTCGTATTCGCGCTTTATGTCCGTTTTCAAGAGCTACTGCCCACAGTTTAGGGGTTCCAAGGCGATTTACAATGACAGTAAGACCCGATACATGTTTGAGAGATATGACCAAAAACTCGTCGTTTTTGTGTTTTATGGCCGTTTTCATGAGCTATTGCCTACAGATTTGGGGTTCTAGGTCGATTTACAATGACAGTAAGACCCGATACATGTTTGAGAGATATGACCAAAAACTCGTCGTATTGGCGCTTTATGGCCGTTTTCATGAGCTATTACCCACAGTTTTGGGGTTCTATGGCAATTACAATGACGATAAGACCCGTTACAAGTTTGAGAGATATGACAAAAAACTCATCGTATTCGCGTTTTATGGCCATTTTCATGGGCTATTGGCTACAGTTTTGGGGTTCCAGGGCGATTTAGAATGACCGTAAGACCTGATTTAAGTTTGAGAGATATGACCAAAAACTCGTCGTATTCGAGTTTTATGGCCGTTTTCATGAACCATTGCCCACTGTTTTGGGGTTCTGGGGCGATTTACAACGACATTAAGACCCGATAAAAGTTTGAGAGTTATGATAAAAAACTCGTCGTTTTCGTGTTTTATGGCCGTTTTCATGAGCTATTGCTCATAGTTCTGGGGTTCTAGGGCGATTTACAACAACAGTAAGACCCGATACAAGTTTGAGAGATATGACCAAAAACTCGTTGTATTCATGTTGTATGGCTGTTTTCATGAGTTATTGCCCACAGTTGGGGTTATAGGGCAATTTACAACGACAGTAAGACCCGATACATATTTGAGAGATATGACCAAAAACTCGTCGTATTCGTGTTTTATGGCCGTTTTCATGAGCTATTGCCCACAGATTTGGGGTTCTAGGGCGATTTACAACGACAGTAAGACCCGATAAATGTTTGAAAGATATGACCAAAAACTCTGTCGTATTCGTGCTTTATGACTGTTTTCATGACCTATTACCCACAGTTTTGGGTTCTATGGCGATTACAATGACCGTAAGACCCGATACAAGTTTGAGAGATATCACCAAAAACTCGTCGTATTCAAGTATTATGGCCGTTTTCATGAGCTATTGCCTATAGTTTTTGGGTTCCAGGGCGATTTACAATGACCGTAAGACCCGATATAAGCTTGAGAGATATGACCAAAAACTCGTCATATTCGAGTTTTATGGCCATTTTCTTGAGCCATTGCCCACTGTTTTGGGGTTCTAGGGCGATTTACAACGACAGTAAGACCCAATAAAAGTTTGAGATATATGATCAAAAATTCAGTGTTTTCATGTTTTATGGCCATTTTCATGAGCTATTGCTCACAGTTTTGGGGTTCTAGGGCGATTTACAACAAAGTAAGACCTGATACAAGTTTGAGAGATATGACCAAAAACTTGTCGTTTTCATGTTTTATGGCTATTTTCATGAGCTATTGCCCATAGTTTTGGGGTTCTAGGGCGATTTACAATGATCGTAAGACCCGATACATGTTTGAGAGAAATGACCAAAAAACTCGTCGTTTTCGTGTTTTATGGCCGTTTTCATGAGCTATTGCCCATAGTTTTGGGGTTCTAGGGCGATTTACAACAACCGTAAGACCCGATACATGTTTGAGAGATATGACCAAAAACTCGTCGTATTCGCGCTTTATGGCTGTTTTCATGAGCTATTACCCATAGTTTGGGGTTCTATGGCGATTACAATGACCGTAAGACCCGATACAAGTTTGTGAGATATGACCAAAAACTCGTCGTATTCGCGCTTTATGGCCATTTTCATGAGCTATTGCCCACAGTTTTGGGGTTCTATGGCGATTACAATGACCAGAAGACCCGATACAAGTTTGAGAGATATGACCAAAAACTCATCGTATTCGCGCTTGATGGTTGCTTTCAAGAGCTATTGCCTACAGTTTTGGGGTTCTAGGGCGATTTATAGTGACCGTAAGACCCGGTACAAGTTTGAGAGATATGACCAAAACCTCGTCGTATTCGAGTTTTATGGCCGTTTTCATGAGCCATTCCCTATGCGCTTATTAAAAGAGGTTTGAGTTGGAAGGTTTTACCAGACACTGATTTTCGAAGCGTTGAATTGAAGCAACCAAGAGGCTCATGCGAGTGTTTGCACGGTTGGCACTACCGTACACGTCGTCACATAAGGTTCAAATCCCTGCGAAAATAACACACAACATAAAATGCATCGGTTTGGTATACGAACATAGTTCGTTTACCCCACTGATAAAAGGAAGGTAAAAAAGAAAACGTGAACTTCTATAGAGAATTACAGTCTAGGAGGTTTCTGAGGTAGAAATGTATTGCTTACATATGCTCGGCTTCTCTAGATCATGGGAGAAGCTCCCAGGTAGTGTTCCAAGGTTTTTAGAAGAAGAAAGAATAAAATATTGAGAAATGGTTACCTTTCAGTTGGCATTTGAGGGGTTTTCCCAACTATACGGGCACAACTATACGGCCGGACCAAAAGTGTCCAGCGTATAGTTGGTCGTCAAACTGTCTGTCTCTGGGGAAAAAATATACAAAGGCATTGATATCTATACGACCGGAACTATACGGCTGGAATTTTTATTCCCGCCGTATAGTTGGTCTCAGTACATATGAAAGAAATATTGAAGATGGCAAAGATATTTATACGACCGGAGCTATGCGGCCAGAATTTTTATTCTCGCCATCTAGTTGGTCGTTAAACTCTCTGTATGCATCAAAAAAATTATCTTTCTTTGAAAACTATTTCTTATCCTCTAACTTATTGATATACCCTGTTTTGACAGTAAAATAACAACTTAAATTTTCGACCAACATTAACATGTATAGGATGAGATTTAGGTACAACTGAGTTGTGCAACACATAGTAACAATAAATTCTACCTTTTGAAAACTACAACAATATAACTCAAATAGCAAATCAAGCAAAAAAATAAAAATGCCAATACAACATGAATGCATCTAGACTCAAGACACAAAACTAAGAAAGACACCTAATGACTTTTGGGTTGCCTCTCGAGAAGCGCTTTCTTATAACCAAATAGCCAGGCTTTTCTACTCCACATTTATTCAGCAATGGAGGCAGTTATAGGAGTATTTTTTTCTTACCTCCAACGAGTGTTTTCATGATTTATATCATACTTTTTTCTTCGAAGACGTACCCGCTTGCGGTGCATTGGTATCTTGTAAGTGTTCTCGTTGCCACGTGAGGATGGATGCACCAAGCTCGGTAAATATGTATTCTTTACTTCCTGCATAGAGGGTGTTAAAGATTTATTATCAAACTTTGAATCTTTATCTTGATTACTATTTTGAGGGTATAGCTCATAGTGTTCTTTTGGATCCAATAGCTTGGTCTTTGCCAGCGGAATTTCCTGCACCTCATTAGTAAAACAAAAGTCATAGCAAACAGGCATGGGAGGCACACATGATTCCGTCTTTGGCTCATCATAATTGATTTCCCCAAAAAGAGTATTTAAATAAACACTACTAGAATCATGAACTTCAGGGCAATTATCAGGGATTATAGAATAATTTAAGTCCTCATCATCACTAAAGTCAGAAGAATATTAAAGATCAGGCATAGGTGGGGGATAAGGTTTGAGAGATGCTTTGAATTCATTCCATTCCTTGATTTCTTTTTCTTCTTTCTCCTTGATACGTCTTTCATTTCTCTGATATTCTTGATAATTCCGTTTCACTTCATCTGCAGGTGTCAGAGGTGTGGGATATTCAACACGAGGCTTCTTATTTTTATTTTTCCTGGTTTTAGGCTTCTTGGATTTACCCTTCTTTCCTGCTTCAATGATGCAACAAGTGGAAGATATGGGAGTAACAGTATAGGGCTGTTCTCCATCGTTAGTAGAAGCAGTTCTAATATGATTAAAATAATCAGCTATGAAAGGCATTGCTTTAGAAAGAACATCTCTAACTAAGGTATCATCATAAGGAATGTTTCCTTTTCTATTTTCATCTTTAGGAAACTCATTGACAAAGTTTTCTAGATCAGTAGGGAGAGGTTTTTCTTCATGCACAATTTCACATTGCCATTGCTGAAAATTATGATGGATATCTCTTAAGAGTTGCCAAGCTTCTTCCAAAGTTTTTCCAAGGAATGCACCATCACACATCATGTCGAGCTTACCCTTAGAAGAGTGATTTAAGCCTCCATAAAAGTGATTCAACAATAACCAATCAGGTAAATTATGATGTGGACAATCATGCATCAATTTTGAGAGCCTACTATAAGCTTGTATTAAATCCTCATTGTTGCTTTGCTTAAAATTCAGGTTATGAAGCCTACGCTCATAAGTTTTATTTTGTGGGAAATACTTACTGATAAAATCTTCAAAGATACCTTTCCATTAATTAAAGTGTCCCGCGGCATGCGATTTTAGCCAATCTTTAGCTTTTCCTTTCAGAGAGAACCGGAATAGATATAACTTCATCTTGTCATTTTTCCATCCATTTGCCTTCACCGTAGAACACAATGAAGTAAATTTGTCAATATTCTCATATGGATCATTGTCCGAATCTCCTACAAAAGCTATTTCCATGATCATATTTATCCACAAAGGATTAATCTCATATCCATCCACATCAATAGCGGGTTGAACAATAGGAGCATGTAAATGATCAACACTCGGAGAATCATACTCCGCAAGAATTTTACTTTCCATAGTTCCTATGTTTTTGAATTTCCTATAAATAAAGTAAATAACAAGACTACTAACAAAAGGTAAACTATTTTTTTTGTTCTTTTCACATAATCAAAAGTAGTAAGATAAATAGCAACAAACGAAAAATAAACTATCTGCGAGTAGGAAGGTAATAACCAGACGCTTATCTCCCCGGCAACGACGCCAATTTGATGACTAGATTCCTGACCCAACAACAGGGTTATTGCAGTACCTGTAGCAGCAAATATTTAAGAGTTTGTCCTGATGGGAGATCGTCGAATGGAAACAACACGACCCCGTAGCCACGTTGTCAATGCGGCCACGTTTCGCACCCAAACCATGGTTTGGAAATAGCCTATTCTATAAGTTACTAGAACAGTGATAACTGAGAGAGGTTTAAAGTATCTAATAACAAAGAACTTTTAACAAGAACAAAATAAAACTAAGACAGAAAGTAAAGAGGAATATGAACTGAATTAAAGAGATTGTAGTTGTAGGATTGAATGGAATGAGAGAGGGCTTCTAGGCTTCAGTCTCACTAGTACTAGATGGGCAAATATATGTGTGATCTATAAGAGATTTCTCAGATAAATAAATGTTCCCCAATTGATTACCGGGCTGTCACACTGTGTGCACTATGCATGGTTCTCCCGTGTCATCGCAAAGAAAAAGGCACTTCCGGACCAAAGGATCACATAAACTCATCTTAGATCACAATAAATTCTAACTTAGCGCACTAGATCATACCTCAACCTAGAATTGAATCAATCACTCACACATGGATGAACAACAAAACATATATAAATATATAATGATATCACAACCGTGCTCAATCTTACAATTACTAAACATAGAGAGAGAGGGAGATGGAGATGATGATAGAGATGGAGATCAATGCGTGGTGATGGTGATGTCTTCCTTCTCATCCCCTTCTTCTTGCTTGGATGCCTTGATGGTGATGGCGCCGAGGGAGTAGATCTCGGAGGTGTGGTTGAGGCATGATGGCTCAAAATGTATCGAGCTCGTTGGGAACCCCAAGAGGAAGGTATGATGAGCACAGTAGCAAGTTTTCCCTCAGTTATGAAACCAAAGTTATTGAACCAGTAGGAGAAAGGAAACACCTCCCAGGTGTTGTTTCCAACTTGGAATCCTGCACAACACAACCACAGAACTTTGCCCCCAACTTACAGTGAGGTTGTCCATCTCACCAGTTTTGATGAAAACAAAGGATTAAACGTATTGTGTGGAAGATAATAATTGCTTGCGGAAAGTAAACAAAAAATACTAAATAGATTGTAGATTGATGGTATAAGAATGGACCAGGGTCCATAGTTCACTAGAGGTGATTATCCTTAAGATAGTTGCAATGTTGGGTGAACAAATTACAGCGGGGCAATTGACAGACATCGAGAAAGCATACATACATATACTAATCATCCTGACTCCTATGAGATTTGATTGGGCATTACAACATTATACATAGACCGTAATCCAACTTCATCTATGACTAATAATCCACCTTCAGGTTATCATCCGAACCCCCTCTAGTATTAAGTTGCAAGCAACAGATAATTGCATTAAGCAAAGTGCGTAAATTAAATAATGCGACTGTTATATGAACAAAGGGTTGCTGTTTTCTCCCTAGTAGCAACGACACATCGCGTACCTTAGATATTTCTGTCACTTCCTGCTGACCCACAAGTATAGGGGGTGTATCGCAATATTTTCGAGGGAAGTGAAACCCAATTTATTGATTCGAGACAAGGGGAGCCAAAGAATATTTATAAGCCTTAACAACTGAGTTGTCAATTCAGCTGCACCTGGAAACAATCTTGCTCATAGCAGTTTATCAGTAGCAACAGTTTTGTAATAGGAGTAGCAAAGTAGCAGCAGAAGTAAAGTAAAGACAGCAGTAACAATAGCAACAAACAGTAGGATTCGAGTGCAGTAGGCATAGGGATGGATGGACGGGCGTTGCATGGACAAGACAATTCACATAGCAATCAGAACGTAGGGCAATTGCAGATAAATAAGATAAAGCATCCAAGTACTAGATAATCCTAGGCATGTGTTCCATATATAGTCATACATGCTCGCAATGAGAACTTGCACAACATCTTTTGTCCGGCCAACCCGTTTGCAGCGGGGCCTCAAGGGAACTACTGGAAATTAAGGAGGTCCTTTTAATAGAGCACCGGAGCAAAGCATTAACACTCCGTGAACACATGTGATCCTCACATCAAAGCCATTCCCTCCGGTTATCCCGATTTCTGTCACTTCGGGGCCATTGGTTCTGGACAACAACGTGTGTATACAACTTGTAGGTAAGACCATAAACAATACTATCATAATGAATCAATAACATGTTCAGATCTGAAATCATGGCACTCTGGCCCTAGTGACAAGCATTAAGCATAACAAGTCGCAACAAAGTCATAAAGTACTAATAGAAGATACTAGGAACCATGCCCTAACAATCCGATGCCATTACATGAACGATCCCATCCAATCCCTACCATCCCCATAGCCTACAGCGGGGGATTACTCACTCATAGATGGGGGAAACATGGATGGTCGATGGATCAGCGATGGTGATGATAATGACGATGATCTCCTCCAATTCCCCGTCCCGGCAGGGTGCCAGAACGGAGTTTCTGGTGCTGTTTCGTGGAATCTGGTGGTGGCGGCGGAGCAGAAATCCTTCTAGAAAAATGTCGAACCCCTAGGAGTTTTTTGGTTAGAAGGCTTCTTATAGGTGAATAGGGAGACCGAGGGGGTGCCGGATGGGCCCACACCATGCCCTGGCACGGCCTAGGGGAACCCGCGCCTGGGGGGTGGGGCCAGGCCCTGGCCCTCCTCCGTCTCGTATTCTGGCTCCATGAGTCTTCCAGTAAAATAGGAACTTTGGCTTTTGTCCCGTCCAATTCCGAGAATATTCATTTTCTGACTTTCCTGGAACCAAAAACAGTAGAAAACAGGCAACTAGCACTATGGCTCTTGTTAATAGGTTTGTCCAAGAAATCATATGAAAAGTACTCCAAAGTGTGGACAAAACACAAGAAAGTGGATAAAACCAAGCATGGAACATCAAAAATTATAGATACATTTGCAATGTATCACTTCCCCAAATTACTAGAGGCATGAACCCACTATCGAGCATAAATACTCCATCTTGGAGTTGCTAGCAACTACTCGGCCAAGATAGCTACTAGCAACAGAAAGCATGCAAGATCACAGAAAACAAAGACATGATAGAATCAATAATCAATCTGAAATAGCATCTCAATATCCATCGGATCCCCACAAACACAACATGTAAGATTACAAATAGATGATCTTGATCATGAATGGAGCTCACAAGTTCTAAAAATGGTGGCACAAAAGAGGAGAACCAACCATCTAGCTACTACATGGACCCGTAGTCCAGAGATGAACTACTCACGCATCACATCGGAGGCAGGCATGGTGATGAAGAAGGCCTCTAGGGTGATCTCTCCCCTCCGGCAGGGTGCCGGGAAGAGCTTTAGATCCCTCCTGATCTAGGGATGGAGATGGTGGTGGCTACAGACTTTTTCGTGGAATTTTGATCGGGTACTTAGGGTTTTCATCCCGGGAGACTTTTATAGGTGAAGGGGCAAGGTCGGTGGAATGCCAGGGGGCCACACCAGGTGGCGGCGCACCTACGGCTGGCCGCGCCAACCTAGAGTGTGGCCGCCTTGGTTCCCCTCTTCGTCTCCCCTCCGAACTCTATGTTGCTTCGGGTAAAATATTGACTTTGGCTTTTGTCTGGTCCAATTCCGAGAATATTTCCTTACTAGATTTTCTGAAATCAAAAATAGCAGAAAACAGGCAACTAGCACTATGGCATCTTGTTAATAGGTTAGTTCCAGAAAATGTGTAAAAATACTCCAAAGTGTGGACAAAACATAAGAAAGTAGATATCAAACAAGCATGGAACATAAAAAATTATAGATACATTTCCAACGTATCAAGGCAGAGCTCCGCCGCAATGGTGATCAGATGGGTGGTGGCAGCGGCAGAGCTCTGCCCCTGAAGGGCTATGGCTTGGTGGCTCCTTCTTGGGTCCCCCCTTTTATGGTTGCGCCTGGATGTGGCAGGAAATGCCCAAAACATGTGAGAAGGCATGGAGCGGTGGGAACTCACCGTAAATACAGTAGCGCCAGCGCTAGTGGCCACACTGAGATGACCTATTTTCCAAGCACAGATAGATGGGTCACGCCGCTGGGCGCAGTTGGCCAGATAGGCCGTATCACGACCCAAATGCCCCCGTGGCCCGACCCAAATGGACAAAAACGGATGTTTTGGTCGCCAGTTTGGTCGGCCTGGTGGAGATACCCTAACAAGGGAATCTCAAGCGGGCCGACCCAAGTCGCCGGCGCAAACCGTCCGATTTGATTCAGATGGATTGGTCCTTAGAGAAATTTGGGTCGCGGTCCGGCCTGTCTGGTCGGCGTGACCCAATTTGTCCATGTTGGCCAGTTGGTTGTAGACCCAATTTTTTTGTAATTCAAACTAAATATAAAAGAGCGCTAATTTGCCGAAAATTTACATAGATTCATAGATATTTACATAAAAAGGTAGCCCTAGCTATGACCCTTGGCCTGTGGCGGGGTTGTGACTATCTACTCCTCGTCATCGGAGACGAGATTAATGTATGGCAGTGGTGCCTAGAGTTTCGGGTGTAGCAATGCACTCACCGGCTAGTCGATCACCTTCCTAGGCCACGCTTTCCACTCAGACTGAAATGATGGTTGATACGTCGTAAACGTATCTTTCATTTTTGATATTCTATGCTTGTTTAGTATCTACTTTCTTATGTTTTGTCTACATTTTGAGAAACTTTTATGCATTTTCTAGACCTAACATATTAACAAGATGCCACAGTGCCAGTTGCATGTTTTCTACTATTTTTGGTTTCAGAAAAGCTGCAAAATAAATATTATTCGAATTGGACCGGACAAAAGCTAAAGTCAATATTTTACCCGAAGCAATACGGAGTCCGGAGGGCAGGCGAAGGAGGGCCAGGGGCTGGCCACACCCTATGGTGGCGCGGGTACCCCCTGGTAATGCCACCAGGTGGTGTGGGCCCCTCGGGCCTCCACCGACCTTGCCCTTTCACCTATAAAAACCTCCTAGGACGAAAACCCTAGAAATAAGATCAGAAATCCACGAAAAGTTCCGCAGCGCCGCCGCCTCCGAAGAGGAGAATCGGGGGACAGAAGTCTTTGTTCTGGCACCCTGCCGAGACGGGGAAGTGCCCCCGGAGCCATCTCCATCGCCGTTGCTGACACCCATGATGAGGAGGGAGTAGTTCTCTCTCGAGGCTAAGGGCTCTACAAGTAGCTATGTGTTCATCTCTCTCTATGCATGATCTTATTAAGATCATGAGCTTTGTAATATATAGATCTATTCTGCTACTCAAGTGCTTTAATGAATCTCTACTTATCCCCAAGTGTGTGAAGTTAACAGTGTGCACACCGTGTGGCACTTTGGCTAAGGTTACATAAATACTTATCATGAGTATAGTTTGAGTTGTATGTCTCTATGAGATTATGGTGTTTGTTGGAACCATCTAGCGCTCAAGGTGACAGTGAGGGGTTATCTAGATGGGGAATGCAAACTTTAAGGTGTGATGTTATAGCCCTACATCGTCCAACCGGAGAGTAGTTCAGGGTAGCATCATGATGAGAAGATATTTATATGAGAGTGTCCACTAGTGAAAGTATGATCCATAGGCCTCGTTTCTAAGCATTGAAACACCATTTACAATCAGTCCTGTTATATGTTTGCTTGCTGCCATTCTTATTTCAGATTGCAATTACTACTTATAATCATCCATATTACTTGTATTCCACTATCTCTTCGCCGAACTTGTGCATCTATACAAGTGTATTGGGTGTGTTGGGGACACAAGAGACTTCTTGTATCTTGATTGCAGGGTTGCTTGAGAGGGATACCTTTGACCACTTCCTCCCTGAGTTCGATAAACCTTGGGTAATCCACTTAAGGGAAACTTGTTGCTGTTCTACAAACCTCTGCATTTGGAGGCCCAACAACTGTCTATAAGAATAGAAGTGCGTAGACATCAAGCTATTTGCTGGCACCGTTGCCAAGGAGATAAGGTAAAATGTGCTCACATCCTCTGGATACTAAGCTATCTTCTAGTGTAGTTGTTGGTGTGTGAGTGCTCAAAGTTATTTCCTTTAGATTCTGCAATCATATCTTTTTGTTTCTTGTTTTTATTTTCATTAGTTAGGCTTAATGCAAAACAACAACAAAATTAGAGAGCTTTTTAGTATTTTTCCTAAGGTAGAACATGAATGATTTGAAAAGAAAATTAAAAAATCCATGGAACTTTCCTTGCATGCTAATAGCAATGTTATTAGTATGAATCCTTTGAACACTATTATTGCTAATGCTATGGAAATGTCTAAGCTTGAGGAAGCTGGTTTTGATGAGCATGATCTTTTTAGGTCCCCAAGCACGGAGGAGAAAATTTACTTTGATGATACTATGCCTCCAATATATGATGATTACAATGATGAATATGATATTTTCAGTCCACCTACTATTGAGGAGAAAATTAATTATGATTACAATATGCCTCCTATATTTGATGATTATGGTGATGAGAATAATAACGATAGCTATTTTGTTGAATTTTTTCCCACTATAATTAATAAGAATGACTATGTTTATGTGGGGATTATTAATTCTTTTATGCATGTGGATCATGATAAGAATATTTTATGTGATAGTTATATTGCTAATTTTATTCATGATGCTACTGAAAATTATTATGAGAGAGGGAAAAATGGTTTTATGTATCTCAACAATATTAAGTTTCCCCTCTTTACGTTGAAAATTTTGAGGTTGCACTTGTTTTGCTTTCCTATGCTTGTTGCTTTGTGCTTTCATGACTTGTTTCTTTACAAGATTATTTTCATACGAAGTGGGTTAGAATTAAATTTATTCTGTATTTGCTTCTTGATGCTCTCTTTTACTTCAATTCATATTTCTTATGTGAGCATCATCGAAATTATCATGCCCATCTTAATGGCTATAAAGAAAGAGCTTTTGGGAGACAACCCATTATATTTTTTACTTTCAGTATATTTTTGTTTTGTTGAGTCTTGGGAGTTATTGCCTCTGTAATAACCTCTCCTTATCCTTTTTGTGTGGTTTTTGTGCCAAGAATAACCTCTAATGAGAGAGAAGTAAAACTTGGGAAAGTTGCTGTCCCAAAACAGATTTTTGTGCTTCACTATAAAAATTCATGAAAAATCCCTGTACGTAGGATTGGTCAGTAATGTTTTGTGGTTCTGCCCCGGGTTGTTATCTACCTTTTGTTAGTTTAAGACTTTTCGATTTGAGCAACAGAAGGTCTTCCAAAAAATCGGTTTTTACCTGCTGGTCTGTTTTGACAGATTTCTGCCATTATTTCATTTGCCCTTAATCTCTTTTTCTTTGAGTTCTCTTTGATGACTTGAGATTTTCGAAGGAATTGCTACAGTAGCTTGTGTTTTGATGGAAGTTTTACCCGTGTTGAAACTGAACCCAAAGACTTATTATCTTGAGTACACTAATGTTGCTAATGAAGAGTGTGTGAAGTTTTGTATGAAGGAAATTTTAAAGTGTAGGGAAGAATAATGTGATGAGATGAAGTATGGACAAAAGATCAAGCTTGGAGATGCCACCCGTGTCACCCCAAGAAATATTCAAGAAGTACAAGCGTCAAAGCTTGGGGATGCCCAAGGCATCCCCTTCTTCATCAATAAAAATCTCAGGTTTTCTTCCAAACGCTTATTTTTATTGTTTCATGCACAGTTGTGTTGTTCTTGGAGCGTCTCTGTTTTTAGTTTTCTTTTATTTGGTTTGATTAAATAAGTTGGTTGGATCCCAACACACTTCTTTTGGAGAGAGACACACCCTTTATTCATTGCCTAGAACACTCTAGTTTTCACTCTTATTGTTCTGTGAGTGTTCTCCTTTGCTAGCACTACGTTTAGCTTTAGTTTACGATTGGTGCTGGAAAAGAGTAGGAAGTTTCATACTTATAGTGGTACAAAAGGAAGCTTGTTTTGATTGTGGCCTAGAATTTATCATGTCATGTTTGATATTGCGTTGACTTTATGCTTAGTGATTATTGCTATAGCATAACTTGTTCTAAACAATTGAGATTGCTTAATGTGCCTTGAAAGAATCATGCTTTATTTTAGCATACAAAAGCATAATATTGTGGTATTCTCCTTTGATGCATTATTTGGGTTGACTTGGCGCATTCTCACACCATGTTAAGACAATACCAAGTCACCATAGCCTCTATGATCTTTTAGTTTTTGACTTGTAATGTCACTTTATGCTTTAATTAATAATGTTTTGTCGCTTTGCATGATTATGACCATTATTGCTCTCTTAGTTGGTCGCTCCCACTCTTTTGCTAGCCTCCGCATGTACCAAGTATGAGTTCCACTCATGCATCCAACTCCAAATAAAAGCTAGTTATTCCAAAGAGTCCACCATACCTACCTATTAACATTTGCTATTACAAATATATTCATGTTTTTATCTACCTTCCGAATTAAACTTGTTATGTGAAAATTAGTGACTAAAGCTCTCACAAACTTGATGGCACACTTTACTTTTCTTCCACTTAATAAACTTGAACCACTGTGCCCAACTATGTTGCGTATGTGCTTGCGCTTTATAAGTTGTGAATTAGCAAAACCATGTTACCATGGGGAACGCTTTCAACATTGCACTTTATTTGGTTGATATCATGTTATTTTGCTTATGGATCCCGACGGTGTGAAATAAATGGGGAGCTTGTAAGCTCATGGAGTTTGTATATGTGTTAGATAAATGTCTGGGCCGCTAGCCTAAGCCATGCCTAATCATGGCGGAAACTTGCAGCATAACCATTATGAGCAATCTATGAAGCATCCTTAATAGAAACCTATGCAAATAGCAAATAAAAAGATTGCTGAGATGCTCATTGTCTGCTTGCCTTGTCATTTTGATATGGGAATGCTTCCGTATCATCGGGCAAGGGGTACCCCGTTGGCGGTTCTCTATGATACACATGTATTTACAATGACAAGAACTTACCCGTGACTAAAGTTGAGTAGCATGAGGTTCGGTCTTCATAAGTAAGGGGCATGAGATTTCAACTTATAACTTGTCAAGCATATCCTCATATTTGTTCACTTTAACCTTAATCACCTAAAGATGCTTATGATAGGGCCAATGAGAGCTAAAAGCTAATAAGTACCATAATTTTTGGAAGCTCTTTATGAGACTTGAATCCCTACTTCCTTCTATGAAGGGCCTTTCTTTTACTTTTTATGTTGAGTCTCCATCTTCTATCTTTATGCACCTATTGAGAGAGCATAGTGGTCATTCTTAGTTTAATGTGCATTGTCCCAAGACTTGTTGATTGATTCATAACTTTGATATTACTTGTTCTTAAATTATTTGTATCTAGTCACCCTTATGAACTTTGAAGGTGTCCTACGCATTTATGTTTTGCTACACCATGAGGGACAAGCTGAATACCATTCTTATTATGTTTTCTCTAAGTGAAACAAACAAACGTCTTTCAATGCATTGTTATTCATGATCTTTTGTTTGTATCTTTTCATGTTACAACATAGTTTCTATGTCTTATTGTTAGAACTCTATCTTTCATGCTTATGTTTAGAGTACTTTGATCCCAGCCATCAATGATTTACAAATACCTTGATCAAGATTATGATGGTGCATGTCACCTCAAAAATTATTCTTTCTACCACTTACCTACTCGAGGACGAGCATGAGTTAAGCTTGGGGATGTTGATATGTCGTAAATGTATCTATAATTTTTGATGTTCCATGCTTCTTTAGTATCTACTTTCTTATGTTTTGTCTACATTTTGAGAAACTTTTATGCATTTTCTAGAACTAACCTATTAACAAGATGCCATAGTGCCAGTTGCCTGTTTTTTGCTGTTTTTGATTTCAGAAAAGTTGGAAAAGAAATATTCTTGGAATTGGACCGGACAAAAGCCAAAGTCAATATTTTACCCGAAGCAACACGGAGTCCGGAGGGCAACCGAAGGAGGGCCAGGGATTGGCCACACCCTATGGTGGTGCGGGTACCCCCTGGTCGCGCCACCAAGTGGTGTGGGCCCCTCAGGCCTCCACCGACCTTGCCCTTTCACCTATAAAAACCTCCCGGGACGAAAACCCTAGAAACAAGATCAGAAATCCACGAAAAATTCCGCAGCGCCGCCGCCACCGAAGAGGAGATTCAGGGGACAGAATTCTCTGTTCCGGCACCCTGCCAGGACGGGGAAGTGCCCCTGGAGCCATCTCCATCAACTCCACCGCCATCTCCATCGCTGTTGCTGACTCCCATGATGAGAAGGGAGTAGTTCTCTCTCGAGGCTAAGGGCTCTACAAGTAGCTATGTGTTCATCTCTCTCTCTATGCGTGATCTTATTGAGATCATGAGCTTTGTAATCTATAGATCTATTCTGCTACTCAAGTGCTTTAATGAATCTCTGCGTATCCCCACATGTGTGAAGTTGACAGTGTGCACACCGTGTGACACTTTGGCTAAGGTTACATAAGTACTTATCATGAGTATAATTTGAGTTGGATGTCTCTATGAGATTGTGGTGTTTGTTGGAACCGTCTAGCGCTCAAGCTGATAGTGAGGGGTTATCTAGATGGGGAATGCAAATTTTAAGGTGTGCCGTTATAGCCCTACATCATCCAACCGGAGAGTAGTTCAGGGTAGCATCATGAAGATAAGATATTTATATGAGAGTGTCCACTAGTGAAAGTATGATCCCTAGGCCTCGTTTCTAAGCATTGAAACACCATTTACAATCAGTCCTGTTACATGTTTGCTTGCTGCCATTCTTATTTCAGATTGCAATTACTACTTATAATCATCCATATTACTTGTATTCCACTATCTCTTCGCCGAACTTGTGCATCTATACAAGTGTATTGGGTGTGTTGGGGACACAAGAGACTTCTTGTATCTTGATTGCAGCATTGCTTGAGAGGGATACCTTTGACCACTTCCTCCCTGAGTTTGATAGACCTTGGGTAATCCACTTAAGGAAACTTGCTACTGTTCTACAAACCTCTACACTTGGAGGCCCAACAACTATCTACAAGAATAGAAGTGCGTAAACATCAATGGTCGTGGCACCAGATCGGCCAGCTCCATCCCGTGCCTGGAGCTACCGGTGGAACCCTTGCTGGCAGCAGCGAGGGAGGAGGCAGAGAGGCGTTGGCCTCTGCGAACATCCCCACCATCTGGACGGCTTGATGGTAGCCATCCCATTTGGCGTTCTCCTCCTCCACGGACACAACGATGGCCTGGTCGAGGATGGCGTCCTTGTCGTAGCCAGTCGCGATGAGGCCTGGTTCTCCAAGGATAGTGGCTAGGCACCCACTTCCTGTTTGATGATGTGGCCGTCACCCTCGCCCTCGTCAGCGTCATCCTGGTCCTCATCTGAGGAGGAGAAGTCGAGGACGCCCTCCTAGAACTGCCAGGGCTAGAGCTCGCCATGAAATGCAGATGAGCGCCAGGCCTTATCCTCCCGCACCAGGAACTTCTTCTAGTGCTCCTTGTTCTGGTAGGTGCTCTCCCACCGGATGGCCCGAGGGAGCTTGGCGATGCAGTGGCGCATCTCCACCTCCAGCGCCTTCCCCTTCTTTGGTGCAGGAAGAACCAACACCCTCTCCATGTTGAGGTACTAACCACATATGAGGGAGACTTCGTGCTGGTCAATGTCGTCCCCTCCTGCTAGCGCCGCTTGCACTCCGCCACCCAAGAGTAGTGGCGATCGCGCTGTCGCTCGTCGTCATGGTGAACATCATATTGTGCCGTAGGACCGATGAAGTCATGTGACCTTGGAGGAGGTGGAGTGGGTTAACATTTCCCTTGTCACTAGCGGGAACCAGAGTCGCTGGCCACACGAAGTTTGGATCCCGGTGAAAACAAACACAACCCAATTCTCCATTGTCCCAATCGGGAATATCCACATCTTCATTGGCAAACCGTCTCATGATCCAACTCCCAGGAACTCAGCCAAGCGTCAAGGCCCGCATTGACCACCTTTAGGCTGGATACGATCACAGAAGAACTATCAGGCTCAAATCTCTCTTTGGAGTTCGCCGGATTAGATCTGGACAATTCAAGGCCACCCAAACCGCCCATGTGTAGGATATAATGGTGGATTACCAAAGCTGATCGACTTGGCACCCCGAAATGTTAGAGAAGCAGATGACACACTTTGTCAGTGTCCTTGGTGTCATGGATCTATCACACTGTGTCCAGATGCCAGATGAAACCTCAGAAAAATTACTAGCCACATGGCTTAGGTTAACAAACTCTTTTGATGGAATCTCCAACCAGGATGCGGTGTAATATTTCATTGAAGGACACACAAAGGGAATGCTACTTCATCATACATTAAGGTGATAATGGCCTCTGGCCAGCTCAGTTTTGACCAATGGTGAGGAAATCGGTAATCGTTAACTGCTCGGTTGGCTTGGGAGTAGTGAGTAGTCGGAATTCAGATGATTAACTAATTTAATCGGTTGGCTATTAATTGGTGCAACCTACACAAATTAGAACCTAAACACGTGTATATAAGAAAGAAATAGTATATGGGCATGTACATGCCAAACCTACTTATCTAGAGCCCAAATACCCAAAAAAACACATACGCTTCTCCTCTGACCTCTAAAGTTGCTCTTCTCCCACCACCTACCCAGGGTACTGGTTGGTGACAGCGGGAACCGACCTCTTAGAGGCGGGGATCGAGTGGGAGCTTCGCAAAACCTACTTCATTGGGGTGGGTTAGCAGTTGGACGGGCGATATGTGTTGAAACTTTTGCAACTTTTTTTACCAAGTGTAGTAGTTAATCAGGAATATAGCTTGTAATCGGTCTGTCAGAGCTATTAGTCGGGATAAAGTATCAACTCAACAGATTAGTGGTAATCTACACGGTTAGGTCCCTAGTAGCGATTAATCGTCCTATTAATCGCTGATTCGGACAATTTTTTGAAGAATGATTTTGACGACGTGATCTCAAATGTTCGCAGTTTGTCCGACGCTGAAGCCGATGGTCTAGCCCACACAAGTGCTACAACTAGCAAAACTCACTTGGCTATGTTGCCTCAGGTTTTGGATCTAGCTCCGGTGGAGTCGACAACAAATTTGATTCAATCCTAGATGTTCTCTACTCCGACATCGGTGATATGGATTGCATAAGTGAACCATCCAACTCAGAAGGGTTTAATGCTACAATGAAGGAACTTGAGACTGATCTCGAATCTCGAACTGCTCAACGATCAACCTTCCACCTCTCATAAGGTCTTTGTGGCCAGTGAGAATGTGACAGTCGAGGACCAAGCTACCCACGGAGCCAGAGCAGCTTTGCTAGCATGAGACAATGCCGGGAGGCCTGTGGCCATAGGTAAGGAAGCTGAAGATCCTACAGACGCAAAAGAGGCCATGCCCCCTCTAGAAACTGGTCCCAATAGAACTGGAAACCGGTCCCAATAGAACTAATCAATTAAGCCAGCATCTTCCTCCAGCACTGCCATCTGCCGACAACGTCAAAGGTGGGCGATGCCTTTGTTACTCCTGCCAACAAGGTCATCTTTGGACAAACTCTCATGGATCCCTTGACGATCATATCCAGGATGTCACTAAGCTGGATGATAAGAGCAAGTAAGTCATTGCAGAGTCTAGTGACGTCATGGAGAAGAGTGAGAAGCTCAATAGAGACATTGCCAAGGCACAAGAATCCATAAAGTGGGTGAAAGCAATGGAAAATGAGTATAAAAATTACTTACTAAGCAGAAGGCCCGCGCACCCCCCTCCCACATGGTTGGAGATCTAGGCGTCAAGTGAAACCTGGATGGGCTAAGGCTAAGGCGGGCAGACCAAAGGTAATTCTTATTATGATAAGGCAGGGAAACAAGTCATTCCAACACTCTCCTTGAACATGGTTGTCGCCAAAACATTGCTGGAACAAGATAGATCTCCTAAAGCCATGGATCAGGTCTATGATCTGGTGGCGAATGACGTCAAGCAATAGGAAAAGGCCACCTCATCATAGAGGTTCGCGACCAATACAGAGATTTTCCAGTCTAGCACACATAACCACCCAGGAACCGGTCACTGAAGCAGTGATACATTGCAAATGTATCTATAATTTTTGATGTTCCATGCTTGGTTTTATCCACTTTCTTGTGTTTTTCCACACTTTGGAGTACTTTTCATATGATTTCTTGGACTAACCTATTAACAAGAGCCACAGTGCTAGCTGCCTGTTTTCTGCTGTTTTTGGTTCCAGGAAAGTCAGAAAATGAATATTCTCGGAATTAGAGGGGACAAAAGCCAAAGTGCCTATTTTTCCGGAAGACTCACGGAGCTAGAATACGAGACGGAGGAGGGCCAGGGGCTGGCCACACCCCTCCCCAGGCGCGGGTTGGGCCGCGCCAGGGCATGGTCTAGCCGCCCCAGGCTGCCCCTCGGTCTCCCTCTTCGCCTATAAGAAGCCTTCTGACCTAAAAACTCCGGTGGGTTCGACGTGTTTCCAGAAGGAGTTCCGCTCTGCCGCCACCACCAGATTCCACGAAACGGCACCAGAAACTCCGTTCTAGCACCCTGCCGGGACGGGGAATTGGAGGATATCATCACCATCATCATCACCATCGCTTCTCCTTCGACCATCCATGTTTCCCCCATCTATGAGTGAGTAATCCCCCGCTGTAGGCTATGGGGATGGTAGGGATTGGATGAGATCATTCATATAATGGCATCAGATTGTTAAGGCATGGTGCCTAGTATCTTTTATTAGTCCTTTATGACTTTGTTGCGACTTGTTGTGCTTAATGCTTGTCACTAGGGCCCGAGTGCCATGATTTCAGATCTGAACATGTTATTCATTCATTATGATAGTATTGTTTTTAGTCTTATCTACAAGTTGTATACACACGTTGTTGTCTGGAACCAATGGCCCCGAAGTGACAGAAATCGGGATAACCGGAGGGAATGGCTTTGATGTGAGGATCACATGTGTTCACCGAGTGTTAATGCTTTGCTCCGGTGCTCTATTAAAAGGAGCACCTTAATTGCCTGTAGTTCCCTTGAGGCCCCGCTGCAAACGGGCTGGCAGGACAAAAGATGTTGTGCAAGTTCTCATTGCGAGCACGTATGACTATATATGGAACACATGCCTAGGATTATCTAGTACTTGGATGCTTTATCTTATTTATCTGCAATTGCCCTACGTTCTGATTGCTATGTGAATTGTCTTGTCCATGCAACGCCCGTCCATCCATCCCTATGCCTACCGCACTCGAATCCTACTGTTTACTATTATTGTTACTACTGTCTTTACTTTATCCTGCTGCTACTTTGCTATTCCTACTACAAAACGGTTGCTACTGATAAACTGATGTGAGCAAGATTGTTTCCAGGTGCAGCTGAATTGAAAACTTAGTTGTTAAGGCTTATAAATATTATTTGGCTCCCCTTGTGTCGAACCAATAAATTGGGTTTCATTTTCCTCGAAAATACTGCGATACACCCCCTATACTTGTGGGTCATCACGACTATTTTCTTGCGCCGTTGCCGGGGAGTCAAGGACATCTTCACAAGGGGAGTCCCTCATAACCAATCTCTTTACTTTGTTATTTTTGTTTTGCTTAGTTTCTTTTTGCTTTGTTTGCTTGTTTTCTTTATCAAAAACACAAAAAAATGAGTTTTACTAGTTTGCTTTCTTACTCAAAAACACAAAAAAATTAAGTCTCCTTTAGTTGTCACCTCCTCGTTAGCTCACCATGTTGATCCCTAAATTCACCCTGAAACATCTTTCAATTGGTAGTGGTTCTATAATTGGGAAAGATAATATTGAAGAATTTTTTAATCATGTTAGTAAACATGAGGATACTGAAGATAGATCCCTTGCAGAACTTGCTCCTATGAGATTGCTGCAGCTTCTTTAATTCACATGTTAGAAGCTAGGTTTGTTAACCTGAACCCCTTAATGCAAATAATCTTTCTTAATCTTAAAGAAATTGAGGATCCTGAAAAGAGAGATTTTATTCTAGAAACTTTGTTTAAGGAGTTCTATGATGTTGCCAAGGAAGCTAGGAAAGTCTTTGAACGTTTCAATATGCTAGGCTCATGTGTAGATGTTGTTGGTACACGAGAAAAGATGAACAAAACCGAACCTAATGGGGAGGAACCTAAGATACCAATACCCTTTAAACTAGTAGCAATACATGATGCCATAGAAAATAATCTTGATTGCATTGTTCCTGTAAACCCTTTTGACGAGAATAGTGAACCTAAGAGCATTGAGAGAGGATCTTCTAGAACTTATTTGGATGATATACCTTGCCTTGTTGAAAATATTTCTAGTATTGATCTTAATGCTTCTTCATTTGAGAACACTTGATTCTTTCTTTGCTTCTTATGCCTAACTTAAAGGCGTTAAAGAAAAGTACTTATTGGGAGATAACCCAAAAAATTTAGATGAGTATTGGAAGTTATTACCTCTGTAATAACCTCTCCTTATCCTTTTTATTTGCTTTTTATGCCAAGAGTAACCTCTAATGAGAGAGAAGTAATGATTGGGAAAGTTGCTGTCCCGAAACAGATTTCTGTGCTTCACCGTAAAAATTCGTGTAAAATATTGAGAAAAAGAGAAAAAAAGAGATTATGAAATGAGGAAACAGAGAAAAAAGCACCATATTCCCATGGTAAATAAGAATATTGCTGAGATGCTTGTTGTCTGCTTGCCTTGTCATTTTGATATGGGGATTCTTCCGTATCATCGGGCAAGAGGTACCCCGTTGGCGGTTCTCTATGATACACATGTACTTACAATGACAAGAACTTACCGGTGACTAAACTTGAGTAGCATGAGGAGCGGCCCTCGTATACAAGGGACATGAGATTTCTAACTTATATTTCGTCAAGCATGTACACCATAGTTTGTTCACTTTAACCTTAATCACTTCAAGATGCTTATGATAGGGGCAATGAGAGTTGAAAACTATAAGTACCATAATTTTTGGAAGCTCTTTATGAGACTTGAATCCCTACTTCCTTCTATGAAGGCCTTTCTTCCACCATTATATTGAGTCTCCACCTTCTATCTGCATTGTCCCAAGACTAGTTGATTGATGCATAACTTAATATTGCTTGTTTTAAACTATTTGTATCTAGTCACTCTTATGAACTTTGAAGGTGTCCTATGCATTTATATTTGCTACTCTATTGAGGGACAATCTGAATACTATTATGCTATGTTTTCTTTATGTGAAACAAACAAATATCTTGCAAAGCATTGTTATTCATGAATCTTTTGTTTGTGCCTTTTTATGTTGCATAATAGTTTCTTTGTTTATTGCTAGAACTTTGTCTTTCATGTTATGATTGAAGTACTATGATCCCAGCTTTGAATGTTTTACAAATACTTTGATCAACTCTTTGATGGTGCATGTCACCTCAAAAATTATTCTTTCTTTTTATCACTTACCTACTCGAGGACGAGCAGGAGTTAAGCTTGGGGATGTTGACACATTGCAATTGTATCAATAATTTTTGATGTGCCATGCTTGGTTTTATCCACTTTCTTGAGTTTTGTCCACACTTTGGAGTACTTTTCGTATGATTTCTTAGACTAACCTATTAACAAGCGCCATAGTGCCAGCTGCCTGTTTTCTGCTATTTTTGGTTCCAGGAAAGTCAGAAAATGGATATTCTCGAAATTGGACGGGACACAAGCCAAAGTGCCTATTTTTCCGGAAGTCATCAGATGCCAGAATGCGAGAGGGAGAAGGGCTGGGGGCCGGCCACACCACCTGGCCGTGCGGCCAGGCCTGGCCCGCATCAGGGGGTGGTCTGGCCAACCCCAACACCCCCTCGACCTCTCCTTCCGCCTGTAAGATGCCCTCGGGATGAAAACCCTAAGTGCCCGATCAAAACCCACGAAATAGTCTGTAGCCGCCGTCATCTCCAACCCTAGATCGGGAGGGATCTGAAGCTCTTCCCGGCACCCTGCCTGAGAGGGGAATTCACCCTGGAGGCCTTCTTCATCTCCATGCAAGCCTTCGGTGTGATGCATGAGTAGTTCATCCTTGGACTACGGATCCATGTAGTAGCTAGATGGCTGGTTCTCCTCCTTTGTGCTTTCATGTCTAGATCTTGTGAGCTCCGTTCATGATCAAGATCATCTATTTGTAATTCTGCATGTTGTGTTTGCGGGGATCCGATGGATATTGAGATACTATTTCAGATTGATTATTGATTCTATCATGTCTTTGTTATTTCTGATCTTGCATGCTTTCCGTTGTTAGTAGCTATCTTGGCCAAGTAGATGCTAGCAACTCCAAGAGTTAGTATTTATGCTCGATAGTGGGTTGATGCCTCTGGTAATCTGGGGAAGTGACAGAAATCTCTAAGGTACTAGATGTGCTGTTGCTACTAGGGAGAAAACAACAATCCTTTGTTCATAGAACAATCGTATTGTTTACTTTACACGCAGTTCATAAAGCAATAATCTGTTGATTGCAACTTAATACTGGAGGGGGTTCGGAGGATAAGCTAAAGGTGGATTATTGGTCATAGATGCAGTTGGATGGCGGTCCATGTATGATGTTGTAATGCCCAATCAAGTTCCAAAGGAGTCAAGATGATTAGTATATGCATGTATTGCTTTCTCGATGTTTGTCAATTGCCCCGCTGTAATTTGTTCACCCAGCATGTTATGTATCTTAAGGAGAGCCACCTCTAGTGAACTATGGATCCCGGTCCTTGTCCAATCTACAATCTTTTACTGCTTTGTGTTTACTTTCTGCAAACTATTACTTCTTTCCATTCGATACGTTTAATCCTTTGTTTTCTACAAAACACGGTGAGATTGACAACCTCATCGCAAGTTGGGGACATATTTCTGTGGTTGTGTTGTGCAGGTCTCCACGTTGCTACTAGCACCGGTAGTGCGCCCTACCAAGGATCAGCTACCAACACCTTTGGGGTGTTTCCTTGCTCCTACTAGTTCGATTAAACCTTGGTTTCATAACTGGGGGAAACTTGCTGCTGTGCTCATCATACCTTCCTCTTGGGGTTCCCAACGAGCTCTACATCAACATCGCACCAGCATATTTCTAGCGCCGACAAGAAAATAGTCTTGATGACCCACAAGTATAGGGGGTGTATCGTAGTATTTTCGAGGGAAGTGAAAAACAATTTATTGATTCGACACAAGGGGAGCCAAAGAATATTTATAAGCCTTAACAACTGAGTTGTCAATTCAACTGCACCTGGAAACAATCTTGCTCACATCAGTTTATCAGTAGCAATAGTTTTGTAGTAGGAATAGCAAAGTAGCAGCAGTAGTAAAGTAAAGACATTAGTAACAATAACAGTAAACAGTACGATTCGAGTGCGGTAGGAATAGGGATGGATGGACGGGCGTTGCATGGACAAGAAAATTCACATAGCAATCAGAACATAGGGCAATTACAGATAAATAAGATAAATCATCCAAGTACTAGATAATCCTAGGCATGTGTTCCATATATAGTCATATGTGCTCGCAATGAAAACTTGCACAACATCTTTTGTCCTGCCAGCCCGTTTGTAGCGGGGCCTCAAGGGAACTACTGGCAATTAAGGTGCTCCTTTTAATAGAGCACCAGAGCAAAGCATTAACACTCCATGAACACATGTGATCCTCACATCAAAGCCATTCCCTCCGGTTATCCCAATTTCTGTCACTTCGGGCCATTGGTTCCGGACAACAACGTGTGTATACAACTTGTAGATAAGACCATAAACAATACTATCATAATGAATCAATAACATGTTTAGATCTGAAATCATGGCACTCGGGCCCTAGTGACAGCATTAAGCACAACAAGTCGCAACAAAGTCATAAAGCACTAATAAAAGATATTAGGCACCATGCCCTAACAATCTGATGCCATTACATGAACGATCTCATCTAATCCCTACCATCCCCATAGCCTACAGCGGGGGATTACTCACTCATAGATGGGGGAAACATGGATGGTCGATGGAGAAGCGATGGTGATGATCTCCTCCAATTCCCCATCCCGACAGGGTGCCAGAACGGAGTTTCTGGTGCTGTTTCGTGGAATCTGGTGGTGGCGGCGGAAAGGAACTCCTTCTGAAAAAACGTCGAACCCCTTGGAGTTTTTAGGTTAGAAGGCTTCTTATAGGTGAAGAGGGAGACCGAGGGGCAGCCTAGGGTGGCTAGACCATGCCCTGGCGCGGCCAGGCCCAGCCCGCGCCTGGGGTGTGTGGCCAGCCCCTGGCCCTCCTCCGTCTCGTATTCTGGCTCCGTGAGTCTTCCGGAAAAATAGGCACTTTGGCTTTTGTCCCGTCCTATTCCTAGAATATTCATTTTCTGACTTTCTTGGAACCAAAAACAGCAGAAAACATGCAGCTGGCACTGTGGCTCTTGTTAATAGGTTAGTCCAAGAAATCATATGAAAAGTACTCCAAAGTGTGGACAAAACACAAGAAAGTGGATAAAACCAAGCATGGAACATCAAAAATTATAGATACATTTGCAATGTATCAACATCCCCAAGCTTAACTCCTGCTCGTCCTCGAGTAGGTAAGTGATAAAAAGAAAGAATAATTTTTGAGGTGACATGCACCATCATAAACTTGATCAAAGTATTTGCAAAACATTCAAAGCTGGGATCATAGTACTTCAATCATAACATGAAAGACAAAGTTCTAGCAATAAGACAAAGAAACTATGATGTAGCATGAAAAGGCACAAACAAAAGATTCATGAATAACAATGCTTTGCAAGACGTTTGTTTGTTTGTTTTACATAAAGAAAACATAGCATAATAGTATTCAGCTTGTCCCTCATTGAGTAGCAAATATAAATGCATAGTACACCTTCAAAGTTCATAAGAGTGACTAGATACAAATAGTTTAAAACAAGCAATATCAAGTTATGCATCAATCAACTAGTCTTGGGACAATGCACATAGAACTAAGAATGGCCACTATGCTCTCAAAGTAGGTGCATAAAGGTAGAAGGTGGAGACTCAATGTAATGGTGGAAGAAAGGCCTTTTATAAAAGGAAGTAGGGATTCAAGTCTCATAAAGAGCTTCCAATAATTATGGTACTTATTAGCTTTCAACTCTCATTGCCCCTATCATAAGCATCTTGAAGTGATTAAGGTTAAAGTGAACAAACTATGGTGTACATGCTTGACGAAGTATAAGGTAGAAATCTCATGTCTCTTGTATACGAGGGCCGCTCCTCATGCTACTCAAGTTTAGTCATCGGTAAGTTCTTGTCATCGTAAGTACATGTGTATCATAGAGAACTGCCAATGGGGTACCCCTTGCCCGATGATAAGAAAGAATCCCCATATCAAAATGACAAGGCAAGCAGACAACAAGCATCTCAGCAATCTTCTTATTTACCATGGGAATATGGTGCTTTTTTCTCTCTTTCCTCTTTTCATAATATCTTTTTTTTTCGTTTTCTCTTTTTTCTCAACATAGGACTCTTTTTTTATAAGAAGAATGCTTCATAGACAACTCATTATGGTTACGCTGCAGGTTTCCACCATGTCAGCATGGATTAGACCAGCGGCCCAGGCGTTTCTCTAACACATATACATAACTCCATGGACTTACAAGCTCCCCTTTCATTTCACACCGACGACATCCATAAACAAAAGAGCATGATATCAACTAGGTACAAGTACCAAGTGCAATGTTGAAAGCGTTCCCCATGAAAGCATGGTTCTGCTAATTCCCAACAAATAAGTGCAAGCATATACAACATAGACGACACAATGGTTCAAGCTTATTAGGGGCAAGAAAAGTAAAGTGTGCCATCAAGTTCGTGAGAGCTTTAATCACTAGTTTTCTCATAACAAGTTTAATTTGGAAGGTAAACAAAAGCATGAATATACTTGGAATAGCATAAGCTAGTAGGTAGGTATGGTGGAATCTTTGGAATAACTTGGTTTAGGGAGTTGGATGTATGAGTGGAACTCATACTTGGTGGTGGAGGCTAGCAAAAGACTGGGAGCGACAAACTAAGAGAGCCATAATGGCCATAATCATGCAGAGCGACAGAACATCATTAATCAAAGCATAAAGTGATACTACAAGCTGAAAACTAAAGGATCATAAAGGCTATGGTCACTTGAGATAGTCATAACATGGTGTGAGCATGCGCCAAGTCAACCCAAATAAAGCATCAAAGGAGAATACCACTATAATATGCTTTAATATGCTAAAACAACGCATGATTCATCCAAGGCACATTAAGAAATCTCAATTGTTTATCACAAGTCATGCTACATCAAAGAATACTAAGCATAAAGCCAAATCAATATCAAGCATGGCATGACAGAACATAGGCCACAGTCAAGAACAAGCTCTCTTTACCACTTAAGCATGAACTTTCCTACTCTTTTTCGATACCAAACAAAACTATTTGGAAACCAATGCATGAAAGAGGGGCTCCAGCCAATTTATTCAGCAAACTAAGCAAACAAAGCAAACAAAAAACTAAAACGAAAACGAAAAATAAGACGCTCCAAGAATAACACAACTATGCATGAAACAATAAAAATGAAGCGTTGGAAGAAACCTAGGATTTTTATTGATGAAGAGGGGGATGTCTTGGGCATCCCCAAACTTTGACGTTTGTACTTTCTGGATATTTCTTGGGGTGATACGCGTGGCATCCCCAAGCTTGAGCTTTAGTCCATCCTTCATCTCATTACTCATTCCTTCCATACACCCGAAATTTTTCCTTCATACAAAACTTCACACAATATTTATTAGCTACATTAGTGCACTCAAGATAATAAGTCTTTAGCTTCAGTTCTAACACCAATAAATTTCCATTAAAACACTAGCTACTGTAGCACTTCCCTCAAAAAGCTCAAATCCCCAAAAGAACTTAAAAAGGAACCAACAAGAAGCAAATGCAGAAAATGGCAGAAATCTGTCAAAACAGACCAGCAGGTAAATACGAATGTTTTCGAAGACCTTCTGTTGCTCAAATCAAAAAGTATTGAAGTAACGGAAGTTAGATAACAACCTGGGGCAGAAGCACAAAAATTCACGCATCAAAAAGACGTTCAGAGATTTAACACGAATTTTTATGATGAAGCACTGGAATCTGTTTCGGGACAGCAACTTTCCCAATCATTACTTCTCTCTCATTAGAGGTTACTCTTGGCACAAAAAGCAAATAAAAAGGATAAGGAGCGGTTATTATAGAGGAAATAACTTTCAAGACTCATCTAAAACTTTTGGGTTATCTCCCAATAAGTACTTTTCTTTAACGCCTTTAAGTTAGGCATAAGCAAAAACTGAAATGGATAGAATAGAAGTAAGCGGAGATAATCATGGTGAAAACATTGTTTTGTTCAATGAAATCCTTTTGTTAACAAGGTTGATTAGGTCTTGTTACCAAAACAATTTCATATGAGACAAAACTTTGTATTCCACTAATGATTATGTTACCTCAACCTTTATAGCAATGGTCCCAATTATAATAGTTTCAAATTTTTCTCTTGGTATGGGACAATATATTTTTCCAACTTGAATGCCCTCAACATGTTCAATTGAATTCAAAGCCATAAGTCCTATCAATCTTCTTGGGGAAATAGACAATATGTTCCTTATCATTAACATTGAAGGTCACCTTCCCTTGATTACAATTAATAACAGTTCCTGCAGTATTTAAGAAAAGGTCTCCCAAGAATAATAGACATATTATCATCTTCAGGCATGATAGTTTGAGAGGATGCTCACATAAGAAATATGAGTTGAAGTAAAAGAGAGCATCAAGAAGCAAATTAGAACACATTTAAGTCTAACCCACTTCCTATGCATAGGAATCGTGTATGCAAATAAATTCACAAAGAACAAAGTGACAGGCATAGGAAGATAAAACAAGAGTAACTTCATAACTTTCAGCACATAGAGAGGTGTTTCAATACCATGAAAACTTCTACAACCATATTTTCCTCTCGCATAATAATTTTCAGTAGCCACATGAATAAACTCAACAATATAACTATCACATAAAGCATGCTTTTCATGATCTACAAGCACTAGAGCTTTATCATAAACATTTTCAAAAGGATCCTCAGGAACATAACATTCGTCCTCCTTTAGTAAGCATGGGGGACAATCAAATAATGTAAGGGATAAAGAGTTACTCTCATTAGAAGGTAGGCATGGGTAGCTAATCCATTCTTCCTCCTTTTGTTCATCACTCTCCTCCTCTTTTTCATCTAATGAGATTTCAGGTTCATCAATTTCTTCTTCCATAGGATCCTACAAGGCATTAGTCTCTTCCATTTGTGGAAAGCATCTATTAATATATTCAAGAATATAGCCATTTTCTTCCTTGTAATTATCAAAGCAAAATTTAAGTATACCATAAACCTCATATTTATAAGGTGAATCATCAATATTTTCAAGCAAACTAGCAAGTTCAAATGCACCCTTCCAAGCAATAAATTCTTCAATTTGTTCCACATCATAAAAGTCATAATTTCCTTTAACATAAGAAGATACGGTAACATTATCATTATACTCACATTGAAAAGGGAGGTGTTTGTACCTCCTACATCAACAAGATTTATCAAAGCAATAAGTAACATTATAAGTAGAGCACACGTTTATAGCAATGGTATACAATTTATCAATTTGTTCCCATAAGTGTTTACCTTATTGTGACAAGCGGTGTTCCTTATAACAATCTTTTTGATCTTCCTTGAACCCACCTTGCCAATAAGATTCAGTTTCAAAGAAACCAACCATTGACAACAAGCATGATAAAGCAAGACAATAACAGACCAACGAAAATAACAACTAGAGTAGGAACTTTTTTTTTGTATTTTTGATAAAGAAATAAGCAAACAAGGCAGAAATAAACTAAGCTTGAACAATAGTGATTCCAAGTGGACTTGATAAATAAAGCTATGCTCCTCGGCAATGGCGCCAGAAAATAGTCTTGATGACCCACAAGTATAGGGGGTGTATCGCAGTATTTTCGAGGGAAGTGAAACCCAATTTATTGATTCGACACAAGGCGAGCCAAAGAATATTTATAAGCCTTAACAACTGAGTTGTCAATTCAGCTGCACCCTGAAAAAATCTTGCTCACAACAATTTATAAGTAGCAATAGTTTTGTAGTAGGAATAGCAAAGTAGCAGCAGTAGTAAAGTAAAGACAGTAGTAACAATAACAGTAAACAGTAGGATTCGAGTGCGGTAGGCATAGGGATGGATGGACGGGCGTTGCATGAACAAGACAATTCACATAGCAACCAGAACATAGGGCAATTGCAGATAAATAAGATAAAGCATCCAAGTTCTAGATAATGCTAGGCATGTGTTCCATATATAGTCATACGTGCTCGCAATGAGAACTTGCACAACATCTTTTGTCCTGCCAGCCCGTTTGCAGCGGGGCCTCAAGGGAACTACTGGAAATTAAGGTGCTCCTTTTAATAGAGCACCGGAGCAAAGCATTAACACTCCGTGAACACATGTGATCCTCACATTAAAGCCATTCCCTCCGGTTATCCCGATTTCTGTCACTTCGGGGCCATTGGTTCCGGACAACAACATGTGTATACAACTTGTAGATAAGACCATAAACAATACTATCATAATGAATCAATAACATGTTCAGATCTGAAATCATGGCAATCGGGCCCTAGTGACAAGCATTAAGCACAAAAAGTCGCAACAAAGTCATAAAGCACTAATAAAAGATACTAGGCACCATGCCCTAACAATCTGATGCCATTACCAGAACGATCTCATCCAATCCCGACCATCCCCATAGCCTACAGTGGGGGATTACTCACTCATAGATGGGGAAACATGGATGGTCGATGGAGAAGCGATGGTGATGATGATGGCGATGATCTCCTCCAATTCCCTGTCTCGGCAGGGTGCTAGAACGGAGTTTCTGGTGCTGTTTCGTGGAATCTAGTGGTGGCGGCAGAGCAGAACTCCTTCTAGAAAAACGTCGAACCCCGTGGAGTTTTTAGGTCAGAAGGCTTCTTATAGGCAGAGAGGGAGACTGAGGGGCAGCCTGGGGCGGCCAGACCATGCCCTGGCGCGGCCAGGCCCAGCCCGTGCCTGGGGGGTGTGGCCAGCCCCTGGCCCTCCTCCGTCTCGTATTCTGGCTCCGTGAGTCTTCCGGAAAAATAGGCACTTTGGCTTTTGTCCCATCCAATTCCGAGAATATTCATTTTCTGACTTTCCTATAACCAAAAACAGCAGAAAACAGGCAGTTGGCACTGTGGCTCTTGTTAATAGGTTAGTCCAAGAAATCATATGAAAAGTACTCCAAAGTGTGGACAAAACACCAGAAAGTGGATAAAACCAAGCATGGAACATCAAAAATTACACATACATTTGCAATTTATCAAGCAGCAACATGATGACCCACAAGTATAGGGGGTGTATCGCAGTATTTTCGATAAGTAATAGTGTCGAACCCAACGAGGAGCCGAAGGTGCTGGCTAGTGGTATGGATCTGGAATTCTCTGCAAATACTTAGCAAACGGTTTTTAGGGGTTTTTGATAAAGCAAGTAAACAAAGTACGAGTAAATAAAAGACGGTAGGAATAAATGCAGCAAGTGGCCCAATCCTTTATGTAGCAAAGGACAAGCCGGTTGTATTACTTAAGATGACCAAACGTTCTCGAGGACACATGGGAAGACTGTCAAGTGCTTTCTCTTCATATAGTTGATTAATCTTCTTTAGCTTGCTAAGAGTTGTGTGGGTGAACATGTGCTAATGTACCGACCTTCCTAGGAGTAATACATACTTGTGATTATACCCCTTGCAAACATCTGCAAGTACAAGAAAGTAATTAAGGTAGAAACCTAACCACAACTTTAAAATCTAAGACCCTTATGTCCCTTGTGCAATGGTTTCCTAACGGGGGTTCAGGTGTCTGTCACTCTAGCAACCCGTATGATTTGTAGCCAAATACACAATTCATTCCCCTAGGCCCATATAGGTGAAGTGTCATGTAGTCGACGTTCACATGACACCACTAGAAGAAGTACACCACAACTTAAATATCAAACTATTGAATCTTTCTCAACACAATTCCACTACTAACAACATGACTTCTCCCATGTCCTCAAGAACAAAACGAACTAATCACAAGACATCATATGGATCATGATCAGAGATGGAATAATGATGTATAACAATCTGAAAATAAACAATAATTCAATGGTTCACTTAATAGCATCAACTACAAAGAGTAATCAACACCGGGAAAGCTTCCCCTAAGAACTATGCAAGATTCAACTCAATTGTTACAGCAATATGGAGATGGTGATGAGGGTGCTGATGGTGATGATGGTGGTGATGATGATGATCCCGATGAAGTCCAACTTGATGGTGGTGTTGATGGTGATGATTATCCCGATGAAGTCCAGCTTGATGGTGGTGTTGATGGCGACGATCTCCCCCTCTCCGGGAAGGAATTCCCCCGATAGAAATCTGTCTGTCGGAGAGATCTTTCTCTCGTGGTGTTTTCCGCCCCGTAGAGGCGGCGGAATCTTTCTATGGTCGCTCTCCGAGTCTTAGGGTTTCAGGAGGATAATATACGCCAGAGGGGAGTGCCAGGGGTGGACCAGGGCGGCCACACCACCTGGTGGCGCGGCCTAGGCTGGCCCGCGCCAGTGGGTGGTGTGGGCCCCTTGTGGGCCATCTCTAGCCCCCCTTCTGGCTTCCTTCGTCTTCTGAAAAAATAGGATTTTCTGTATATTTTCCCGGATTTTCTGAACTTCGCGAATTTTTCCTCCAAACAGCACCTTTTCCATCAGAATCCTGCTGCAGCGGTCCATGCTCCAAAAGTCATCAACCATACAAAAACAGATGAAATAACATAAGTATCACCTCTCAATACGAAATATATCAATGACTAACAGTGAATTATGACATAGAATAGTGATGCAAAATGGACGTATCAACTCCCCCAAGCTTAGACTTCGCTTGTCCCCAAGCGAAGTCTAAGCTTGGGGGGAGTTGAGGTTTATGGAGTGCAGAGTCGATAAAATAATACGGACAGGAAGCATCACATTCATCAAATACATTATTCATAATAGAAGACAACTCACTATTAGATAACTCAACTTGTAATAGGTAAAGGAAACACAATAAAGATACATGAAGTAAATCATAATTGGTAATGGCAAACTTAGCTCTTGGTCAAAGAATAGTTGATAATTTGCTAGAGTTCACAAATAATTGGTTTTCAATGATAGCTTTCAAAGTAGTAAACACCAAGATAAGAGCAAAGTGCGAAACAAGGAACATAAGAAACATGATTGAATAAATCATCATATGAATGAATGAAACACAACAACTCAAAATACTTGCTGAAGTAGAAGGGAGTAGGTTTAGTGACTCAACTAAAAATTAAAAGAAAGGCCCTTCAAAGAGGGAAGCAGGGATTGCAAGTTTCATAAAGAGCTCCCAAAAATTATGATACTTACTAGCTTTCAGCTTTCATTGCCCCTATCATAGGCATCTTTAGGTGATTAAGGTTAAAGTGATCAAATATGAGGATATGAATTGACAAGTTCTAAATTGAGAACCTCATGTCCCTTGAATACGAGGGCCGCTCCTCATGCTACTCAAGTTTAGTCACCGGTAAGTTCTTGTCATCGTAATCATATGTGTATCATAGAGAACCGCCAACGGGGTACCCCCTGCCCGATGATACGGAAGGATCCCCACATCAAAATGACAAGGCAAGCAGACAACAAGCATCTCAGCAATCTTCTTATTTACCATGGGAATATGGTGCTTTTTTCTCTCTTTCCTCTTTTCATAATATCTTTTTTCTCTTTTTCTCTTTTTTTTCAATATCGGACTCTTTTTTATAAGAAGAATGCTTCATAGATACTCGTTATGGTTATGCTGCAGGTTTCGACCATGTCAGCATGGATTAGACCAGCGGCCCTGGCGTTTCTCTAACGCACATGCATAACTCGATGGACTTACAAGCTCCCCTTTCATTTCACACCGACGACATCCATAGAAAAAAGAACATGATATCAACTTGGTACAAAGTACCAGTGCAATGTTGAAAGCATTCCCCATGACAGCATGGTTCTGCTAATTCACAACTTACAAAGCGCAATCATATACGCAACATAGGTGAGAACAATAGTTCAAGTTTATTAAGTGCAAGAAATTAAAGTGTGCCATCAAGTTCATGATTGCTTTAGTCACTACTTTTCACATAGCAAGTTTAATTTGGGAGGTAGATAAAACAAGAATTTGCTTGGAATAGCGATAGTGCTACTAGGTAGGTATGGTGGACACAAATGGCAGAGGTTTTGGTTTTGAGGATTGGATGCACGAGAAGAATTCCCTCTCAGTACAGGTTTTTGGCTAGCAAGGCTGGATACCAAGTATAAGAGTTGAAGGAAACAAACAAACATACAAGTGATAAAAACAAACATGCAATCTTCCTTGGAAGCACAAAATATCTTAACTAGAGAATACTAGACTTATGAGCAAATCAAGAAAGAAAGATGATGAAATTATTTTTCCTTTATTTTATCTTTTCATTCAACTCTTAAAATAGTGTTGCTACTGACCGACCAGGTTTGCCAAAACCAACTAAATTAACTCAATGATCCCAAAGTGATACCAATACTAACAACAAGATCAATCATATAACCACGAACTGAAAACTAATATAAGCTATGCAAAAGAGTAAATGATAGAACTTCTCAATAATATTCCATAACAGCAACTCACACCAAGGGATACATATCTAACGAGAGAGGGGACACTTCCATAATGCAAACCATCCTACATGATAACTTCTCCATTCATGATATGACTCTACTAATAAGGTAAAAAGATAGAAGATAGTGATGTGATACCGCGGCACTGCCCCAAGCTTGGAACAAACCAAGGGGATGCCAAACCTGATGGCGAATTACTCCTTTGGTGGTGGTGGTAATATTTTCTTAGTTGACGTGAGGAAATCTTCCAGCATATTGCGAAGCCTATTATTCTCCCATTGAAGCATGTCCACCTTCCTCCTCAAGTCTCGGTACTTATCGTAGAACTCCTTAGTGACTCGTAGGGCTTCCGTTGATGTAGGGCAAGAGACTAAAGGTACCAGTCCCTGCTTGGGGTCTTGGAGATCTTCCTCCATAGGCTCATTTCCTTCATCCTTGGCGAACACCATTGTGCTTCTAAGCTTTCAAAGATAGTTCCTGGCAGAAACAGATCGAAACAAAAACACGACGAGAACATGATATACGAACCTCGGAGGATCCGGGGGGTTATATATTATGAAGTTTCATAACAAAAGGAAGGTACTGGGAGAAAACGAGTCGGAGGCGGAGTCCGGGGTGGACTCACCACCTGGTGGCGCGACCAGGGAAGGGCCCGCGCCACAGGGTGGTGTGAGCCACCCAGCCTCCGTTTCCGTCCCTCTTTCGCTTCGTAGCTGTAGCACCCCGATAAAACCACTACTAGAAAATCGCTTGGTGTTTTTGTTTTGTGCATCATCATGACCGCATGCTCATGTCATCTTGCCACATTGCATTTGAGCATCGTCATATCATCATGCATATTGTGCCCAAAACTATTTTATAAAAGCCTATCTTTGTTTTCTAAATATCCCCTTCTTATTTTCAAATCAAAACCCCGGTCTCTTCCGGATATTTTGTTTTGTCTAAATCATTTTGTGAAAGGTTTTATAAAATAAAAAATAAAATAAAACATTTTACTAAGGGGAGTCAGCCGGCCAGGCCAAAGGCCCAGCTAGCCAGACTACTACCCAGCGTCGACCAAACCCTAGCTAAACATAACCCTAACCTAACTCGGCTAGACCTAACCCTAGCCCACCTAACCAGCCGTAGCCGACCGAACCACGAAACCCGCAGTAGCCGCACTCGACACGGCGCGCGCGCGCATAGCGCGTGACGCGACCACTGCTCGCCCTCACCACAAACCCTGGACCCATCCCGCACGCGTGGTACACGCCCAGCACGACCGACCGTGCCCCACCCTAGGCTGCCTGCTCGATCGATCGAACCCACCCCACACAACCCGACCGACAACCATGCTCCCGACCCCACCTCGCCAGTGGATCGTTCCCCACCAACCTCATTCCCTCTCCTCCATCGCGATCCCCTCCTCTGCCTCGATGTCTCGAGCCGCCACCTCGCTTCCTCTCAGAGCCGCCGCTCGCGCGCCCTCCCCTTCCTCGCTGGCCAGCGCGCCTCTGCAGGAGCCCGTCGTCCCTGTTGCGACGCCATGCCTCCATCTTCGTCGCCCGGCTCCTCTGTGACCCCCTCCTGCCGCGCCGCCCCAAGGTCATGCCTTCGCTGCATCCTGGAAGGTTGCCGCCGCCGCTTGGCTTCCGGCCGTCGTCGGACCAGACGCCGCCTCGGGCCTCTCCTTCCCCGAGCCTGAGCGCTCCTCCCACGTCATCGTCGTCCTACACGGCCACGACCCACCTCTACCCGGTCGGTCGCCTCGGTCCGCCCCGCGAGCCACCGCCTTTCTCCGCCGCCAGGGCCTCGTCGCCCTCGCCCTCTCCTCCGTGGCCCCGCATCCACCATTTTCGTTGTGAAGCCACCAAGGCCATGATGCCCTCCTCTGCTTCTCTGGCCGGCAGCCACCTCTCTCCCCCACCGGCGTGGTCCTCCGTCACCAGCAGGCCCCGTGGTCGCACGTCGTCGAGCTGGCCCTGCACCTCGTCTATCTCGCTGTCCCAGCAACCTGCGAGTCCTCTGCCCGGTTGTCCCTGCCGCCTGCGCGTCCCCGCGCCCCGTGTCCGTCGCTGCAAAGCCCGAGTGCTGTAGAACTGTTCTTGTTGGGTGGTGGCATGAAGACGTGAAGGTGGCGTGAAGCCACGAACAGGATGGACGCTTCCGGTGTCGCCAAGTCAAAACCCTAGAGGACCTTGACAAGATCTGCGCCGATTCAATGTAGTGTCGTGGTCACCAAGATCTCCTGGTGGACAAATCAAGTTCGTCACTGGTAGACATAGAGCTGACGAGATCTACTACACGGAGTTGGTGACCCGAAGATAGTCACAAGAAACCATGAGTTGTTGTCGCATATTCAACACGGTCGCCTTCACGGAAAGCCAAGGCCCCGTTTCCAGAGGCGAAGATTGAACATGTCGAGATTGAGCCTCAGCACGCCAAGTTCTCCTCCCCGAAACCGTCACGACCTTCATCATGGATCCGATGGCCGAGACCCCGGGGACTGAACCCTCGAGAACCAAGACCTTCGACCCTACCAATGTGTGACCCCTATCTATCCTTATTTTATAAATGCCATATAATATTGTTGCATATTAAATTGTTCATACTTACATGCATATTGTGGGTGTTTGGGGCTATTTCGACGAATCACCTAAATTATATATGGAGACCATATGCGGCGATCCTAGTCTTATATTGTCTCCATTTAAATTTGTGTAGCGAACCGATGCCAAGTTTTGCCTTGTTAGGACAACATTTAAACTGCGGGGTAACTAAACAACATGAACCATATAATTAATTGTCGGGACCCCGGTTTCTCTTAATATTGCCTAATTGCATCGCATCTTTGCCATGCCATACATCATACATGCATCATGCCCGATCTTCTACAGTAGTATTAAATAGTGCATCCGGTGTTTCTTTTAGTGCTTTGCTTCTTCGCGGATTAGGCCAATGAGTTGATGCGAGTACCGACAAGTTCTTCGGATAATGTATCTTCGGGAGTGTTTATCAGGCGAGCATTCTCCCCCTTTTCTACCTATTTTGCGTTTATAGTCTTTACTCCCTCCTGTTGATCTATTGTTATCCTTGTTGCGATGCTTTAGTTTCCGTGCACCATTTATATTCCTTGCAACCTCTATATTGCCTTGGACACATCCTATTGCCTATTGATTGATAGACAGTCGGCCTTGCGAGTCATAGTTGCTTGCTCAGGTGTTGCTTCGCGTCGTTGTCGTTCCACCATTGATAAAAGGTTGACACATGCTTAATGATAGAGACGCTTAATGGTGGAGATGATCATGGCTTTAATTATAACTTGATATTAAACTACTAGATATAACTAATGCAAAGGCATCGGTGGGCAATAGATGTTATTTGGTTCTTCCATGCTCACTTGTGTCCCGTAGGACCCCGAGTACTTGATACATGTTCCTTGACTATCGCACTATCAACATGTGGGACCATGAATCCCCTTAGCCAGAACTTGATTCATTTCTTATTTCTTGGCGCCACAAACTAGTTTGGGGTTTTATTACTATCCTGTACCTATGCCATGCTTTACTGCTTTATTTAAGATTGTGCGTGGAGCACCTGTACTGTTTTGGATCATGCCACGTTTTCACGGTATCGACAAGCCCAGTCACACTTTTGGGTTTCCAGTCGTTTATAGCCGTTGTCACAAACCCTGGGTCCATTCCGGAGCCGGCCAACTTCGTTGCAGGTAGCTTAGTGGGGTGGCCCCCTAAAATATTTTATGAATCCTGTGATTGCTTTGTCGTGAAAGCCTCGTTGGGTTTTGATTTGGTTTTTCCGAGGTTGATCGTGCGTGTGTTGCTATTTGTGCACCCCTGCAGGGTAAATCTTTCTGAAAGCCGTGTCCGCGGTTATGGACGACTTGGAGCACAGTATCTCAATCATAGACAAGCCTAACTAAAGTAGTGCTATAAATTTGACTTAATATATGACTAGTAATCAACTTCACTACAATGGAACGGATAATAAAAGTGCCAACAACTGGTGGAACTGGGGTGTATCGTGTCATGTTATATCTGCCTAATAAGTACCGCAACTCCAATGGAATGAAATAAAAGTGCCCACAACTGCTGGGTTTGGGATGTCACATGCTAATTGCATCTGACTAGTAAGTACTGCAACTACAACTGAATGGTTAACTAAAACTGCCCACTACTTATGCTATCATGATGACTCATGATATCTATATCTGAATAGTAAGTGCTGCAACTATAATGGAATGAATAAAACTGCCAACTGTGTGAGTTCCTTGGTTTGACTTCCTCGTTTGGTCTCGAGGGGGAAATACCAGGATGGGTATGATTGGTGTTAGTATCAGGTTGGATTCGAATAGGTCTTTCTTACCCCTCTCTAATAGCCGCCAGATGTATCGAGTCTCTATAGGTTGTTTAGTGCATGTTGCGCTGCCGCTTCAGTCCACCATACCTATGTAGGCGAGAGACACCGAATTCTAGCCTCGCCGTGTACTGGCCTCAGTACTGACGCTCCTCTTTTTCCTTCGCCCATTGTCGGCACCCCCTTTTGTTTTAAGAGGTTTGCAATCGACATCGTTAGCAGGATTACCCTTCCGGCTTGGCCTGGGTAGGGTTATGGACGCCATTGGTTATTCTTCAGGGCTCTTAGCCCCATTTGCATCTTATCCGTACTCGGATGTTGTATTGATTTGAAGGTGATTTGGATCTTTGTATTGTATATATGTATTCTTGACTCTTTGAGTCGTTGTTGTATATATATGTTATGTGGGTTCCATCGTGGACTATTGTGTAATGTTACTACTTCGTTTTCCACCCGCACACAAGTGTCTGGTGGGCGTCCTTGAATCGTTTCTATGCGGGTTTGGATGGAAGCGCTAAAACTTGCATAGGGCCGATTCGAGGGTGTTACAGTAGCTTTCGTTATTGACTGAAAACTGCAAAAATATAGTTGGATAGTATTTTCGCGGAACTTTTCTTACTAGAATTGTCACCTATTTGGAAGCGGACTCTGCAGGTCTCTGAATTTGGTATCTAGTAGATTCTTCCAGAGTCACCACTTGAATAATATCAATATCTTCATCTTCATACACTTACTACTTGAGTCGTGAAACCATTCACTTTCTCATTACACCATTATCTCCACTACCTGGAATTTTTTCACACAAAACTTGACACAGTTCTCATTAGCAACATTAGTATAAGTGAAGTGATAAAACCATTTGAGTCCAACTTCAAATGAAAACCATCAAAACATAAGCTACTGTAGAAACACCTTCCGAAAACCCAAAAAGAATTCAAAAAGGAAATCGAATAAAGAAGCAAATGCAAGATTGGCAAAATCTGTCAAAGCAGACCAGCAGGTAAATATCAATTTATTCGAAAATATTATGTTGCTCAAATCAAAAAGTGCAAAACTAACTAAAGTTAAATAACATCCTGGGGCAGAAGCACAAAACATTACAGCTCAATACGACATACAGAGCTCTCACAAATTTTTATGGTGAAGCACAAAAATCTATTTCGGGACAACAACTTCCCCAAATCTTACTTCTCTCTCATTAGAGGTTGATCTTGACACAAAAACCAAACAAAACAGTTAAGGAGCGGTTATTACCGAATTAATAACTTCCAAGACTCAAACAAACAAAAACAAACTGAAAGCAAAAATAAATTGGGATGTCTCCCAAAAAGCTCTTTCTTTATAGCCATTAAGATGGGCATGATAATTTTGAAGATGCTCACATAGGAATATAAATTGAAGTGAAAGAGAGCATTAAGAAGAAAAAATACACACATTTAAGTCTAACCCACTTCCTATGCAAGGAAATTTTGTAAACAAACAAGTTGTTGAAACCAGAGGCTACAAGCATAGGAAGGCAAAAGAAGTGCAACATAAAAACTTTCAGCATAAAACGAGGAAACTTGATATTATGGAGATGCATAAGAACACTTTTCCCTTTCTCATAGTAACTTTCAGTATCATGCATAAACTTAAAAATATAGCTATCACAAGGACCATCGTAACAATGATCACTTATTCTAACAAAAAACACAGGAATACTAGCTCTCATAACAATACTATGTGAAACAATATTAGAGGTATCCTTACAAAGGATAGTGTGTCCCTCCTTTTCATATTTAGTAACAAAGTCTTTCACATTTGCTATTATAGGTTCATCAACCATTTGTTTATCAAGTTCAACAACTTTATTTGCACTTTCATCAACCATACTAGCTATCATAGAAAGTTCCTTTATCTTAACTAGGAAAGGCAATTTCTCAATGTAAGGTTCAGGTAAAACATGATTAGCAGTATAAACTTCAGTATTTCTTGCAGGAACACTCTTAGCAATATCTTTATAAGGTTCATGATACTTATTCCACTTCTTTTTAGGCACTTCAATGTAGGAAGCAAAAGCCTTAAAATAAGAAGCAATAGCTTGAGAGTCTAGACCATAAGCATTTTTATTATTTTGAAAGTCATCAGTTCCCCTAAAAGATTCAATGCATTCATAATCATAATTTATACCTGACTTTCTTCCTTTGTCATTCTCCCATGCTTCAACATTATCTTGAATACGGTCCAGAAGATCCCATTTAGCTTCTTCTTCCATGCGAGTGAATGATCCAGCGCAAGAAGCATCCAATAAATCCTTATCATGAAGAGAAAGCCTTGCATAAAAGTTATTGATAATAATATTGTTGGGGAGCTCATGAATGGGACATTTGAGCATTAGTAACTTCAATCTCCCCCAAGCTTTAGCTATACTCTCTCCATCAAGAGGCCAAAAGTTGTATATTTGATTCCGATCTTTATGAATCTCACTAGGAGGATAAAACTTTGAATAAAAGAGAGGCACTATTTCCTTCCATTCCAGAGCTTGACCATTCTTCAGCAGCTTATACCATTCATCAGCTCTTCCTTTCAGCGATACTGAGAATAACTTATTAACTTGATATGTAGTAATAGCTGCACACTTGAACAACCCGCATAATTCGTGTATAAAGAGTAAATGATCACCGGGATGGACAGTTCCATCCCCAACATAGTAGTTATCCATAACATGATCAATAATCCTTGTAGGTATTTTAAAAGCATCATTCTCAGCAGGTGGTGGCTCATCTACTACCTTAGAAGTGGTAGTAGCATTACCAAATAAGAAACTGAGCGAATTATCCATAACGAAAATAAAGCAACTAGCAGAAGTAAACAATACTCATAGTAGAAGTTTCCTTTAGCAGTTCCACTCTCCAATAGCGCTTCACTCCCCGGAAACGGCGCCAGAATATAGTCTTGATGACCCACAAGTATAGGGGGTGTATCGCAGTATTTTCGATAAGTAAGATTGTCGAACCCAACGAGGAGCAGAAGGTGCTGGCTAGTGGTATGGATCAGGGATTCTCTGCAAATACTTAGCAAACGGTTTTTTAGGGGTTTTTTAGAATCAAGTAAACAAAGTACGAGTAAATAAAAGACGGTAGGAATAAATGCAGCAAGTGGCCCAATCCTTTATGCAGCAAAGGACAAGCCGGTTGTATTACTTAAGATGACCAAACGTTCTCGAGGACACATGGGAAGAATGTCAAGTGCTTTCGCTTCATATAGTTGATTAATCTTCTTTAGCTTGCTAAGTGTTGTGTGGGTGAACATGTGCTAATGTACCGACCTTCCTAGGACTAATACATACTTGTGATTATACCCCTTGCAAACATCCATAAGTACAAGAAAGTAATTAAGGTAGAAATCTAACCACAGCTTTAAACTCTAAGACCCTTACGTCCCTTGTGCAATGGTTTCCTATCGGGGGTTCAAGTTTCTGTCACTCTGGCAACCCCTACGATTAGTATCTAAATACACAATGCATTCCCCTACGCCCATATAGGTGAAGTGTCATGTAGTCGACATTCACATGACACCACTAGAAGAAGTACACCACAACTTGAATATCAAACTATTGAATCTTTCTCAACACAATTCCACTACTAACAACATGACTTCTCCCATGTCCTCAAGAACAAAACGAACTACTCACAAGACATCATATGGATCATGATCAGAGATGGAATAATGATGTATAACAATCTGAACATAAACAATAATTCAATGGTTCACTCAATAGCATCAACTACAAAGAGTAATCAACACCAGGAAAGTTTCTCCTAAGAACTATGCAAGATTCAACTCAATTGTTACAGCAATATGGAGATGGTGATGAGGGTGCTGATGGTGATGATGGTGGTGATGATGATGATGATCCCGATGAAGTCCAGCTTTATGGTGTTGTTAATGGTGATGATGATCCCGATGAAGTCCAACTTGATAGTGGTGTTGATGGCGATGATCTCCCCTCTCCGGGAAGGAATTCCCCCGGCAGAAATCTATCTGCCGGAGAGATCTTTCTCTCACGGTGTTTTCCGCCCCGCATAGGCGGTGGAATTTTTCTGTGGTCGCTCCCCGAGTCTTAGGGTTTCGGAAGGATAATATACGCCAGAGGGGAGTGCCAAGGGTGGACCAGGGCGGCCACACCACCTGGTGGCGCGGCTTAGGCTGGCTCGTGCCAAGGGGTGGTGTGGGCCCCCTGTGGCCCATCTCCAGCCCCCCTTCAAGCTTCCTTCGTCTTTTGAAAAAATAGGATTTTCTGTATATTTTCCCGGATTTTTTGATCTTCGCGAAGTTTGCCTCCAAAAAACACCTTTTCCATCAGAATCCTGACTGCAGCGGTCCATGCTCCAAAAGTCATCAACCATGCAAAAACATATGAAATAACATAAGTATCACCTCTCAATACGAAATATATCAATGAATAACTGTGAAATATGACATAGAATAGTGATGCAAAATGGATGTATCAAAACACGTCGAAGTACCTCATGGCAATTAGAATCACGCACAGTTTCCATGGACACTACAAAAATACCCCCGATCGTGGCACTTTTTGGGTGACATAAGCAAAATGCGCCTTGAAAAGTTAGTTAGCCAGTGGATGAGAAACTGTGGCACCATTTGGTCGCGATGGCCACATATATCAGCATTTTTGTTCACTTGGGTTCCGGAATACTCGTGTTCCAATAATTTGGACTGTGCAGATGTCTTCCCATGACGCATTAATTTCCTATATATATTGATATTGATTTGAACGGATACTACGATATTTTCCCCGATATTGATCTAATCGGATCTGATATCTTCCCCGTCTGATCTGCTATTTTCTCTGAAGATAACCCACTTGATTTTTTCATTACTATTACTCTAGTTTATTTTGTGTTTTTTTGTTAACCCGCTTGTTTTCTCCAGGGCTGCTGGTGGTACTTTTTTCCTCCGATAATATAGCAACAGCGTGCCTAAGAGCAACTCCAGCATCGGCCACAAAATGGCGTTGCGCTAAAAAAACCGTTGTTTTATAGCGCGGGAGCGTGCGCGCATCCCTCCAGCAGGCATAGGAAAAATGCGAGTTGTGTAAATATTTCTGCGTGCGGGGCGCTACGCTATCGCAAGCGCCAAATTTACTGCGTCGCTTGCGACGCTCGCTATAAGCAAAGCCGCGCACGAAGCCAACTTCCCGTGAAACTTCCGCGCGCGTGCCTATCCATTTGTTCCCCTTCCGCGCACCACTCGCCCGATTTAGTTTGCCGGCCACAACGCACCCGCTCCGCCGGTGACGAGATGCCACCCCGCCGCTCAAGCTCTGGTTACCTCGGCGTGAACTTGTGCCTGACGGGCACATACTACGCCGAGATACGAACCAGTGACAAGCGCATCGGCCTCGGCATGTTTGAGGCAGTGCGCGCGTGCAACGCGGTGGCCTGGCGGCTCGGGTGCCCGCGCAACTCCATCAACTTTCACGACGTGTGGACACGCGAGCAAGCTGAGGCGCTCGCGTAGCCGCCTCGCATCCTCACAGAGGAGGAGCAGTACCGCCAGCGCGCGCTGGAGTGCCGCCTCATCGCCGAGTGGGACAAGCGCATCCGTACTGAGTGGACACATCGATTCCCAGAAGACGTTGCCGCCGAGCGTAAGTTATACGCCGACAAGAAGCAAGAGCGGAAGGACACGAAGAAGCAGGACCGCCTCACGCGGAGGGTCGCCAAGGCGGCGAAGCAGGTCTTCATCGAAGGGCAGATGGCCGGTCCATCGACCTTCTCCGGCGATGACCCCCGGCCCGTTGGGATGATTACTGACTGTCGACTCCGGTGTCGTCCACAACACCAGACTCCTCCGATTTCGAGTTCTAGATAGTTTAGTGCGTATTCTGCACTAGTTTTAGTTCGCAATCTGCACTACTAGTTTTATGTAATATATGGATTATATTTTCAATTCAATTTAACCTATTTTTTTAGATCTTTCGGTGTGCTATTCCTGTCAAAAGATGTTTGTGGCGCTACAAAATAGCGCTTCCGGTGGGGGCATTTTGCTAGTCTGTGCGCGCGGCATTTTAGCGCTTCCGATGGAGGTCGTGCCGGTGCCGCGCACCCTATCCTAGCGCAGCGTGCTGCAAATCCATTTTAGCGCGCCGGGATATAGAGCCACTGCTGGAGATGCTCTAAAAAAATTCAGATGGATGTACAAAAGCATTACGTTTTGAGGAAAGATTACCCGTATGTGTTGTCTTTTTTGTGAGGGTATGCTTATATTCAAAATTACTACTTCCTGTGGTCTAAATTAGTTGACTCAAATTTATCAAGATACGGATGTATCTAATACTAAATCATGTCTAGATACAATCGAATCTAACAAATCTAATTCAACTAATTTGGGTCGAAAGGGAGTAACAGATTATTTGGTCCGTCATCGACACAACACTATAGAAATATCCCCATACCTGACACTTTTTTGGGACGACACAAGCGAAAAGTACTTGCAAAAGTTGGTTATCCGGCATATGAGCAATCAAGGTACCATTTTATTGCGGCATCCGCATATACACCGTAGCCGACATGACACCGGCGGATTTTGGTGTCGTGGTACGTCACCGGCAAGCCTGACACCACCTAATCCCGCAATAGATCAATGGAGGCACTTAACACTACGATGTGAACGGTAAGGGCCGTGCTGACTGGTCAAGCACATCACACTGAGTGGTGAGACCCACCACTACCAAGCTGTTGGGACTAGATTGTTTATATTTTACAGAGTTCCTTCTTTAATCATAGACCCGGAGGACAACATTTAAGTTCGGTGGTACTTAATGTCTCACAATCATGTTTTCCTTTTGCTCTCCCACAATTAATGCATGACCATGCACCTCTTTCTATCGTTCTCATGTGCGGTTACATAGAGGGAAAGTGTTAAGCAATTTCTTTATGGGTCCTTTGAGAAAATACGAGCCAAAAAGCTGGCGTGGACCACAGTTGCTCAAATGGCCTAAACTTGACACTCTCCACTTCTCACTCTTCATATAACAAAGCCAACCCTAGCCCCACTTCCCACTCCAACTATCCACCCACCGCCCTCCAACTCTCCACCAATGCCAACACAGATGAACCATGGATCTCACCTTGTAGCTAGTACGGGAATTGCATGTCGGATATTGCACTCCCCTAGACACATCTTGCACTCCCCTAGACACGCCTGATCTTGCGCGACCCATGAGCCCCTGACGTACTCCTGTATTTGCATGTTAAGTGTGTTCGTCCTCCTCTACAGATCTCTGCTTGTATTGTTATTAGATCCGTCCTTTCGTTGTCCTTTCGTTTTTTCTTCTCTTAATCATCTATGTAATTTGTCTTGCAGTTTCAAGCGAAGTTATCAGTGGATGACATCTACTCGAAGCCGTCCTGACAATGAATAGAAGATCCACTGTGTTGATATTGACGTGCATAGGATAACTAGTAGTTTTAGCCGCTCCGACGTGATGCTGATTGGAATTAACAACCTAATTTGATTACTGGTACTATAATTAATTTTCTATATCACTGATGGTGTACAAATCACGGCATACGCAACAGGTGATACGACATTGAAGATCCACCGTCTTCAGTAATGTACCGAGTCACATCCTCCGTCGCGTCGCGGAAGCGCTACGTCGGCGGATTACATTATGAGCCAAAAAAAAGCGCCGCTGTTGCACTTACCACAACGCAGTTATCCGTGACGTTTTTTTTGGCTGTGCCAGCACGAACGCAACTAGGTGTGTGCTTTGGTATATATAAGCGCCAGAACCCGACGTCCGTGTTGTAGTGCATGATGCCCTATAGAAATGAGAGAGAAGGGGATGGTGGAATATATTCATGTGCGGTAAGCGATCTAGTTTATTCCCATGTTTACACCTCCAAGAACACGTCATCAAAATATATACATTCATGGACAGACAATTACACGTTCAAATGAAATATATGGTGATGATAATAGTGATGATTACTTGCTTGGAATATAGAAATAACATTCCTTATTGCAGCGGAAATCTTTTAAAGAACTCTATTGTGTGAATGAAAGGGTATAACATATATCAGAAATGAAATTTTCTAACATAAATATGCAAGATTCAGTTTGTCGCACTAGTTGAGAGGCTAAACTTAATCAGCATGAAATGGTTGTATACTTCACCAACAAAAGGTTATTAAGCTACATGGATGTATTTGGCAGATGTTGCTTGCAAATTAGTTAAAGATAAGATGAAATCAACAATGTGGATAGCTTTCATGAAGTGATGTGCCGCATAAATATTTTCGAAATATCTTTAGCGTTTACAGATAATAGGATAGTACGTAATCTCGACTAGCAGTTGCACGATTTTTATCATTGAAAACAATTGGCACAAAGTTTGCTTGGTTGAAACGATTCAGGATGAAACAAATTGTGGTGGTGTGATGTCACCGATCAAACGGCAAAAAAAGGATGATGCGGACATTTGAATGATGCAAGAATGGATGATATCGACTGGTTGCATGTAGATCTAATTAAATTATCATTAATAAAAGTTAGTGGGGATGATGTAGAAAATTAGATGACTAAATACCGACAAATATTTGTAGAAGGGCGTTCGAGGTAGGCGACCTCATCCTGCGCATCATACAAACCAACGTCGGACATAACAAGCTCAGTTCAAAATGGGAAAGAACCACACCGGATCATCGGAAACCCGAGACCTGGCGCCTATTATTTGGAGAAGGATGGGATGAGTACTCCAACACCTGGAACGTTGCCCATGATAAAGACTCGGGGGGCTTCTTCTTCCAAAAGAATGTAAAAAGAGAGAGGAGGTATTATCTGCATCACACTTCTACATATATACAAAAACGAACATAGTCCTCCTTACTGTACATCATTGCCCTTTTCACGTGATCTGCTTGTTACAGGATGCTGCATCTGACTTGCCTTCGGCATGCCGCTCGCACACCAGGTTGCTCGGAGGAGCAACTCAATAAAAAGAAAAGATCTTTCTGACTCTGCTAAAACTCAGGAGACCAGGGCGGTGCACCTTACCAAGCCGCTCGTATGCCTAGACCTGATCCCATGATCCGCAAACGATGGTAGGATCACGTCCTGGGTTAATGAAGGTCTCAGATGTTTCCGGGCAACACCACAGTATTTTAAATTGTTTGCCTAAAAAACCAGTAGAATGACGACTGAGCTGCCACATACGATAATTGTCAACGCTAACTGGTGCATTCATGTCAGTCCTCTTGTATTGCTTGTTCAGTATTGAATACAACATGAGAAGGGGTAAACGAGTTCATCGGTAACGAGATCGAACAAAGGTATGGAGATACCGAAGATCAAATCTCGGGTAAACTAGGTATCAAGTGGCAAAGAGAATGGGAAACGACGTTAAAGGTTCAAGTAATAAGGTTCATGAAATGCACGCGTGTCATCATGGGCATACAGGTTCCGCTGATGATCATTGATACGTGAGAGGTCGCGATCATGTCTGAAGTGTTTCAGAACCAAAGGGTGCCATGTTTAAGGGTGGGGACACATAGGGATTGATACGACACTGCAGGAGAAATGAGAGAGAGAAACTAGAATAGTTCCGTGTTACACCCGATGTTGATCGGACGGGTCTGGAAAGGGTTCCGGAGTGAAGGAATATAATAATATATGTATTTTATATTAATTAGTTGAATTAATATTATATTTTATTTTATTTAAATAGGCAACCCTTTGCTAATGGGCCTCACCCGGAGGGGAGGCCCAAGAGGCAAGGCGCCTAAGGGAGGAGGGCTAGCTGGCCAGGCCCTTGTGGGCTCCCCATGTGGGGCCCACCTAGGTCGGTGGCTCCCCCTTGGTGTTTTGCGGTTGTGGGATTAGTCCCACACTGCCTGCCCCTTGGGTGGTGCCCCTCCCCTCCCACTATATATAGAGGTCACCCCCCCCTTTTTAAATGATCACATTCTCTCTTATCTCTCTCATTTCCTTTGAGAATTTCTTCGTAATATTGGAGAGGACCCCGGGGGTTTTGAGTTCTCCACCTTCAGAGCCCGGGAGATGTCGCCTACACCGAACGTGTGTAGTACTTCAGAGGCGCCACACTTGGGGTGCTTGGATCTGCTCGTCTTCATCAACATACACCTTTCCGCATAAGGCGTTCCACGGTCTTGAATGGTATGAATACGGTCTTCCTTTTTCCATTACTTATATCTACATAGTATAGATCCTGGTTTTAGTGTTCGCATAGTTAGAATTTTTTGTTTTCTTCTCCTGAACCCTAAAGTGGTATCAGAGTGGGTCTATGGGTAGGCATGCCGTACGGATAGAACACATAGCAATATGCACTACTAGAGAAAAGGCTATAGGAGACATGCACATTTGAAGCGTATTTATAGTATATGCGCCTCTGATAAAATAGGCGAGGCGTACCAGCCTGACATGCGCCTCAAGTACTTAAATAGGTGAGGCACATATTTGTATGCGCCTCCACTAGTATTACAATATTATACATAGACCTTAATCCAACTACATCTATGACTAATAATCCACGTTCTGGTTATCATCCGAACCCCCTCCAGTATTAAGTTACAAGCAACATATAATTGCATTAAGCAAAGTGTGTAAAGCAAACAATATGATTGTTCTATGAACAAAAGATTGTTGTTTTCTCCCTAGTAGCAACATCACATCTGGTACCTTAGAGATTTCTATCATTTTCCGAGATTACTAGAGGCATGAACCCACTATCGAGCATAAATACTCCCTCTTGGAGTTGCTAGCATCTATTCGGCCAAGATAGCTACTAACAACGGAAAGCATGCAAGATCACAAATAACAAAGACATGACAGAATCAATAATCAATCTGAAATAGCATCTTAATATCCATCGGATCCCCGCAAGCACAACATGTAAGATTAAAAATAGATGATCTTGATCATGAACGAAGCTCACAAGATCTAAAAATGGTGGCACAAAGGAGGAGAACCAACCATCTAGGTACTACATGGACCCGTAGTCCAGAGACAAACTACTCATGCATCACACCGGAGGCAGGCATGGTGATGAAGAGGGCCTCCAGGGTGATCTCTCCCCTCCAGCAGGGTGCAGGGAAGAGCTTTATCCCTCCTGATCTAGGGATGGAGATGGCAGAGGCTACATACTCTTTCGTGGAATTTTGATTGGGTGCTTAGGGTTTTCGTCCCGGGAGACTTTATGGGCAAAGGGACAAGGTCGGTGGAGTGCCACGGGGCCCACACCAGGTGGCGGCACGCCTAGGGCTGGTTGCGCCACCCTAGGGTGTGGCCTCCCTGGTTTCCCTCTTCGCCTCCCCTCCGGAATCCGTGTTGCTTCGGGTAAAATATGGACTTTGGCTTTTGTCCGATCCAATTCCGAGAATATTTTCTTACTTGCTTTTCTGAAACCAAAAATAGCAGAAAACAGGCAACTGGCACTATGGTATCTTATTAATAGGTTAGTTTCAGAAAATGTGTAAAAATACTCCAAAGTGTGGACAAACATAAGAAAGTAGATATAAAACAAGCATTGAACATCAAAAATTATAGATACGTTTCCAACGTATCACGGAAGAGCTCCGCCGCAATGGTGATCGGATGGGAGGTGGTAGTGGCAGAGCTCCGCCCTTGAAGGGCTATGGCTTGGTGGCTCCTTCTTGGGTCCTCCCTCCTTTATATAGGCCTTGGGGGTTCCCTAGGGTTCCCCCAATACCGTCATATGACTTAGGGAAGGTTTTAGACCTTTTTTATGGTCAAATCCCGTCGTTTGCAACCTTTTTGGCAACTATACGGGTGGAGCTATACGACCAAAAATACAGCTCTGGCCGTATAGCTGCTCGTTAAATTCTGTGTATGCTTTAGTATTTTGGCTGCCATTTCTTCATATGAACTCTGGTTTGGGTGTTCTTGGGCTCGTTGAGTTCATATCATCAAGGGATACAATCATGTGGTCTTGGATCTTTATTTTGAGAATTTGGATAAATTCACTTTTTCAACGTCTCAAATGGCTAAGTCTGGTCCCTATAGCTCCTCCATACTATGCTCTCTTTATTCTTTTTGCCTTTGTTTTATCCATAATCATCATCAACACCTACACACATGTCATATACAAGGAAAAGTGATAAAATTCTACCTAAACTACTAAATGTGCAAAGCACATATGAAAGTAAATGAGAACTAGAAGTCAGGCATATAAGGCATAGCTATAGTTGAAGGGAACATGATATGAGAGATAAATGACTCATTTTATATGGCTAAAAGAGGTGGTATTTAACAGCCATCAGTGACACGTGTCGCCTTTGCAGCCTCCCACCAGGGCATTTCTGGCATTTGTTGCGCTTGGGGGGCATTTTTGGCAATGCCATGTTCCATAGGGTCATATTTGTAAAACATCCTCCCATGTCTACATGGAAAACGTTAGTGTAAGGTCATATCCACCTTCATGATCCAACCGGTCCGAACGCGTCCGAACGGACACGAGTGTCGACCACGCCTCCTCTAGCGGGGCGACCCATTCGGACCAACTCGACCTGCCTGACCCATCCGTGCACCAAATTTAGGCAATGGTTGCGTCGGGCGGACAACGGGCGTGTCCTCCAGCAGGGGCCGAGGGCCCGCATGGCAGTGACCCAATGACCTTCTTCCACTAGCCATCAATGGAGAGAGGTAGGCTGCTCCAAAGGCTGGCCGCGCCATTGACGCTTCCTCTCCTGCGTTGGCGGCGCCACCCGACGCGTGCGCTCCTACGGCCACACATCAATGTCATCGCTTCGGCCTCTGCACTGATACGTTGCAAACGTATCCATAATTTTTGATGTTTCATGCTTGGTTTTATCTACTTTCTTATGTTTTGTCCTCACTTTGGAGCACTTTTCATATGATTTCTTGGACTAACCTATTAACAAGAGCCACAGTGCCAGCTGCCTGTTTTCTACTGTTTTTGGTTCCAGGAAAGTCAGAAAATGAATATTCTCGGAATTGGACGGGACAATAGCCAAAAATCCTATTTCACCAAAAGACTCCCGGAGCCAGAATATGAGATGGAGTGGGGCTGGGGCCTAGCCACACCACCTGGCCGCGTGGGCTGGCCCTGGCTGCGCCAGGGGGTGCTCTGGCATCCTAGACACCCCCTCGGTCTCCCTCTTCGCCTATAAGATGCCTTCTGACCTAAAAACTCATGGGGGTTCGACGTTTTTCTAGAAAGAGTTCCGCTCCACCGCCACCACCAGATTCCATGAAACAGCACCAGAAACTCCGTTCTGGCACCCTGCCGGGACGGGGAATTGGAGGAGATCATCGCCATCATCGCCACCATCGCTTCTCCATCGACCATCCATGTTTCCCCCATCTATGAGTGAGTAATCCCTCGTTTTAGGCTATGGGGATGGTAGGGATTGGATGAGATCGTTCATGTAATGGTATCAGATTGTTAAGGCATGGTGCCTAGTATCTTCTATTAGTGCTTTATGACTTTGTTGCGACTTGTTATGCTTAATGCTTGTCACTAGGGCCCGAGTGCCATGATTTCATATCTGAACATGTTATTGATTCATTATGATAGTATTGTTTATGGTCTTACCTACAAGTTGTATACACACGTTGTTGTCCGGAACCAATGGCCCTGAAGTGACAGAAATCGGGATAACCAGAGGGAATGGGTTTGATGTGAGGATCACATGTGTTCATGGAGTGTTAATGCTTTGCTCCAGTGCTCTATTAAAAGGAGCACCTTAATTGCTAGTAGTTCCCTTGAGGCCCCGCTACAAATGGGCTGGCAGGACAAAAGATGTTGTGCAAGTTCTCATTGCGAGCACATATGACTATATATGGAACACATGCCTAGGATTATCTAGAACTTGGATGGTTTATCTTATTTATCTGCAATTGACCTATGTTCTGATTGCTATGTGAATTGTCTTGTCCATGGATCGTCCGTCCATCCATCCCTATGCCTACCGCACTCGAATCCTACTGTTTACTGTTGTTGTTACTACTGTCTTTACTTTTACTACCCGCTGTTACTTTACTATTCCTCCTACAAAACTGTTGCTACTGATAAACTGCTGTGAGCAAGATTTTTTCAGGGTGCAGCTGAATTGACAACTCAGTTGTTAAGGCTTATAAATATTCTTTGGCTCCCCTTGTGTCGAATCAATAAATTGGGTTTTATTTCCCTCGAAAATACTGCGATACACCCCCTATACTTGTGGGTGATCAAGACTATTTTCTGGCGCTGTTGTCGGGGAGCATAGCTTTATTTATCAAGTCAACTTTTTTTGCCAGGATATTTATCATGTCCACTTGGAATCACTATTGTTCAAGCTTAGTTTTTTTCGCCTTGTTTGCTTGTTTCTTTATCAAAAATACAAAAAAAATTGTTTCTACTCTAGTTGTTATTTTCGTTGATCTGTTATTGTCTTACTTTATCATGCTTTCTATCAATGGTTGTTTTCTTTGAAACTGAATCTTATTGGCAAGGTGGGTTCACGGAAGATCAAAATTATTATTATAAGTAACACCGCTTGTCACAAAAAGGGAACACTTATGGGAACAAATTGATAAATTGTATATCATTGCTATAAATGTGTGCTCTACTTATAATGTTACTTATTGATTTGATAAGTCTTGTTGTTGTAGGAGGTACAAACACCTCCCTTTTCAATGTGAGTATAATGATAATGTTACCATATCTTCTTATGCTAAAGGAAATTATGACTTTTATGATGTGGAACAAATTGAAGAATTTATTGCTTCGAAGGGTGCATTTGAACTTGCTAGTTTTCTTGAAAATATTGATGATTCACCTTATAAATATGAGGTTTATTATATACTTAGATTTTGCATGTATAATTACAAGGAATAAAATGTCTATATTCTTGAATATATTAATAGATGCTTTCCACAAATAGAAGAGACTAATGCCTTGCAAGATCCTATGGAAGAAGAAATTGATGAACCTGAAAGCTCATTAGATGAAAAAGAGGAGGAGAGTGATGAACAAAAGGAGTAAGAATGGAGCTACCCATGCCTACCTTCTAATGAGAGTAACTCTTTATCCCTTACATTATTTGATTGTCCCCCACACTTACCAAATGAGGATGAATGTTAGGCTCATGTTATCTATGATAATCCTTTATTTGTGCTTAACTTCGATTTGCATGGTATTAAAGAGTTTTGCTTAGAAAATCTTTATGATAAAGCTCTAGACGATGGTCCTATATTGAATGATCAGCCATCTTGTTATAGAATTGCTAAAAGTGGGATTGAAGGTTTTAATCCCACTATTTTTTATCTTGATAAAAAATATGTGTTTGTTGATCATGAAAATCATGCTTTATGTGATAGTTATATTGTTGAGTTTATTCATGAGGCTACTGAAAATTATTATTAGAGAGGAAAATATGGTGGTAGAAGTTTTCATGGTATTGAAACACCTCTCTATGTGCTGAAAGTTTTGAAGTTACTCTTGTTTTATCTTCCTATGCCTGTCACTTTGTTCTTTGCGAATTTATTTGCATACAATATTCCTATGCATAGGAAGTGGGTAAGACTTAAATGTGTTTTGAATTTGCTTCTTGATGCTCTCTTTTACTTCAATTCATATTTCTTATGTGAGCATCCTCTCAAACTATGATGCCTAACTCAAAAGCGTTAAAGAAAAGTACTTATTGGGACATAACCCAAAAGTATTAGATAAGTCTTGGAAGTTATTACTTCAGTAATAACCGTTCCTTATACTTTTTATTTGCTTTTTTGCCAATATAACCTCTAATGAGAGAGAAGTGATGGTTGGGAAAGTTGCTGTCCCGAAACAGATTTCTGTGCTTCACCGTAAAAATTCGTGTAAAATCTCCGTACGTCCTTTTGATGCGTGAACTTTTGTGCTTCTGCCCCAGGTTGTTATCTAACTTTCGTTAGTTCAACACTTTCCGATTTGAGCAACAGAAGGTCTTCGAAAAAATTCGTCTTTACCTACTGGTCTGTTTTGACAGATTTCTGCCTTTATTTGCATTTGCTTCTTGTTGGTTCCTTTTTGAGTTCTTTTGAAGAATTGAGCTTTTTGAGGAAATTACTACCGTAGCTAATATTTTAATGGAAGCTTTATTGGTGTTAGAACTGAGCCTAAAGAATTATTATCTTGAGTGCACTAATGTTGCTAATAAAGATTGTGTGAAGTTTTGTATGAAGGAAAAATTTCAGGTGTATGGAAGGAATGAGTAATGAGATGAAGGATGGACTAAAGCTCAAGATTGGGGATGCCACGCGTGTCACCCCAAGAAGTACAAGCATCAAAGCTTCGGGATGCCCAAGGCATCCCCCCTCTTCATCAATGAAAATCCCAGGTTTCTTCCAAACGCTTCATTTTTATTGTTTCATGCAAAGTTGTGTTGTTCTTGGAGCGTCTTATTTTTCGTTTTCGTTTTAGTTTTTTGTTTGCTTTGTTTGCTTAGTTTGCTGAATAAATTGGCTGGAGCCCCTCTTTCATGCATTGGTTTCCAAATAGTTTTGTTTGGTATCGAAAAAGAGTAGGAAAGTTCATGCTTAAGTGGTAAAGAGAGCTTGTTTTTGACTGTGGCCTATGCTTTGTCATGCCATGCTTGATATTGTTTTGGCTTTATGCTTAGTATTCTTTGCTGTAGCATGAATTGTTATAAACAATTGAGATTTCTTAATGTGCCTTGGAGGAATCATGCGTTGTTTTAGCATATTAAAGCTTAGTATTGTGGTTTTCTACTTTGATGCTTTATTTGGGTTGACTTGGCGCATGCTCACACCATATTATGACTATCCCAAGTCACCATAGCCTTTATGATCCTTTAGTTTTCAACTTGTAGTTTCACTTTATGCTTTGATCAATGATGTTTTATCGCTCTGCATGATTATGGCCATTATTCCTCTCTTAGTTTATCGGTCCCAGTCTTTTGCTAGCCTCCACAACCAAGTATGAGTTCTACTCATGCATCCAACTCCTTAAAACAAGTTATTACGAAGAGTCCACCATACCTACCTACTAGCATATGCTATTCCAAGTATATTCATGTCTTTGTCTACCTTCCAAATTAAACTTGTTATGAGAAAACTAGTGATTAAAGCTCGCACGAACTTGACGGCACACTTTACTTTTCTTGCATTTAATAAACTTGAACCATTGGGTCCTTCTTTGTTGCGTATATGCTTGTGCTTTATCAGTTGAAATTAGCAGAACCATGTATCATGGGGAACGCTTTCAACATTGCACTTGTACTTTGTACCCCATTGATATCATGTTCTTTTGCTTATGGATCCTGGCGGTGTGAAATAAAAGTGGAACTTGTAAGATCATGGAGTTTGTATGTGTCTTAGAGAAATGCTTGGGCCGCTAGCCTAAGCCATGCCTAATCATGGTGGAAACTTGCAGCATCACCATAATGAGCACACTATGAAGCATCCTCAATAAAAACCTATGCAAATAGCAAATAAAAAGATCGCTGAGATGCTCATTGTCTGCTTGCCTTGTCATTTTGATTATGGGATAGCTCCTGTATCATGTGCAAGGGGTACCCCGTTGGCGGTTCTTTATGATACATGTGTACTTACAATGACAAGACCTTACTCGTGAGTAAAGTTGAGTAGCATGAGGTTCGGTCTTCGTAAGTAAGGGGCAGCAGATTTCGGTTTATAACTTGTCAAGCATATCCTCTTAGATGTATCACTTTAACCTTAATCACCTTCAAGATGCTTATGATAGGGGCATTGAGAGCTGAAAGCTATTAAGTACCATAATTTTTGGAAGCTCTTTATGAAACTTGAATCCGTACTTCCTTCTATGAAGGCCTTTCTTCCACTTATATATTGAGTCTCCACCTTCTATCTTTATGCACCTACTTTGAGAGCATAGTAGCCATTCTTAGTTCTACGTGCATTGTCCCAAGACTAGTTGATTGATGCATAACTTGATATTGCTTGTTTTAAACTATTTGTATCTAGTCACTCTTATGAACTTTGAAGGTGTCCAATGCATTTATGCTTGCTACTCTATGAGGGACAAGCTGAATGCCCACTATGATATGTTTTCTTTATGTGAAACAACCAAACGTCTTGCAAAGCATTGTTATTCATGAATATTTTGTTTGTGCCTTTTCATGTTGCAACATAGTTGCTTTGCCTTATTGTTAGAACTTTATATTTCATGTTATGTTGAAGTACTATGATCCCAGCTATGAATGTTTTACAAATACTTTGATCAAGTTTATGATGGTGCATGTCACCTCAAAAATTATTCGTTCTTTTTATCACTTACCTCCTCGAGGACGAGCAGTAGTTAAGCTTGGGGATATTGATACGTTGCAAACGTATCCATAATTTTTGATGTTCCATCCTTGGTTTTATCTACTTTCTTATGTTTTGTCCACACTTTGGAGCACTTTTCATATGATTTCTTGGACTAACCTATTAACAAGAGCCATAGTGCCAGCTGCCTGTTTTCTGCTGTGTTTGGTTCCAGGAAAGTCAGAAAATGAATATTCTTGGAATTGGACGGGACAAAAGCCAAAAATCCTATTTCACCAGAAGACTCCTGGAGCCAGAATATGAGACGGAGTGGGGCTGGGGCCCAACCACACCACCTGGTCGCGCGGGCTAGGCCTGGCCGCGCCAAGGGGTGGTCTGGCCACACCAGACACCCCCTCGGTCTCCCTATTTGCCTATAAGATGCCTTCTGACCTAAAAACTCAGGGGGGGGTTCGATGTTTTTCCACAAAGAGTTCCGCTCCACCGCCACCACCAGATTCCACGAAACAGCACCAGAAACTCCATTCTGGCACCCTACCAGGATGGGAAATTGGAGGAGATCATCGCCATCATCGCCACCATCGCTTCTCCATCGACCATCCATGTTTCCCCCATCTATGAGTGAGTAATCCCCCGCTGTAGGCTATGGGGATGGTACGGATTGGATGAGATCGTTCATGTAATGGCATCAGATTGTTAGGGCATGGTGCCTAGTATCTTCTATTAGTGCTTGATGACTTTGTTGCGACTTGTTATGCTTAATGCTTGTCACTAGGGCCCGAGTGCCATGATTTCAGATCTGAACATGTTATTGATTCATTATGATAGTATTGTTTATGGTCTTACCTACAAGTTGTATACACACGTTGTTGTCTAGGACCAATGGCCCCAAAGTGACAGAAATCGGGATAACCGGAGGGAATGGCTATGATGTGAGGATCACATGTGTTCACGGAGTGTTAATGCTTTGCTCTGGTACTCTATTAAAAGGAGCACCTTAATTTCCAGTAGTTCCCTTGAGGCCCTGCTGCAAACGGGCTGGCAGGACAAAAGATGTTGTGCAAGTTCTCATTGCGAGCACGTATGACTATATATGGAACACATACCTAGGATTATTTAGTACTTGGATGTTTTATCTTGTTTATCTGTAATTGCCCTATGTTCTGATTGCTATGTGAATTTTCTTGTCCATGCAACGCCCGTCCATCCATACCTATGTCTACCGCACTCGAATCCTTCTGTTTACTACTATTGTTACTTCTGTCTTTACTTTTACTATTGTGGTTACTTTACTATTCCTCCTACAAAACTGTTGCTACTGATAAACTACTGTGAGCAAGATTGTTTCCAGGTGCAGCTGAATTGACAACTCAGTTGTTAAGGCTTATAAATATTCTTTGGCTCCCCTTGTGTCAAATCAATAAATTGGGTTTCACTTCCCTCGAAAATACTGCGATACACCCCCTATACTTGTGGGTCATCATGCACCGACATCCAATGTTGTGCCCTTTTAAACAGGCTTTCACGCAGCCATCTTCTTTCACACTGCACTCTCCTCCCTCCCATCCTTGGCTACCGATAGCAGGCCATGCCCGGCGGCATTGGATCGAGGGGCGAACGTCTAGGACGACCACCGGGCCCTGGCCGTGGCTATCGAGGTAGGCAGAGAGGGTGTGGAGGGAGCGACCAGAGTAAGACGCCGCCATGGTCTCCCTCACCACCGGGGCCTAGCTATGGCCATTGAGGAAGGCGTGGGGGGCGTGGCCAAACCAACGTGCAACCACGATCTCTCTCACCACCGACATCACCACCACCGTCATCGCTATAGCTCGGGCCCATGGACACCAGCAGCTTCAAGTTCACCATGACCATCCACTCAGGCATGAAGTGGGACATGATGCTCCTTTCCCGCAAATTCACGTCGCTGCTCGACGGTGCAGAGCCCCAGCAGATCGTCCTGCGGCGGCCAGTGGCACAACCCGCGCGTGGTTGGTGGAGGTGTTTTTCGATCGCCACGGCTATATGTTCCTCGCCAATGGATGGGAGGAGTTCACCCCCGCACGCTAAATCCAAGGCGGCCATTTCGTCGTCTTCAAGTATGACGGTGAAGCCACACTCACCATTAGCGTCTTCGACCACACCATGTGTTGTCGCCACTACCACTCCGACTCTGACTCTGATGAGTAGGCTTAGCACTAGACTAGGATGTATACTCACCGTGTATTGTCTTTGGAATAAACTTTTGCACTGTGGGCTCGGTCATTTGTAAATTTTCCATTCAAGTCTAGAAATATTTTACAAGCAAACCCAACCTAGAACAACGTTCTAACTATGCGCTGCCTACGGCGCAGGTGGCAGCGGCGACGACGGGTCGACAAGACCCTATTCTTTTTCTTCAAGAGCGGTAGATCGCAAGCTGCATTTGCAACTCCTCTTCAACTTGGGCGAGGTGAGCATGCAAGTGAGCCTCATCCGGATGGACCCCATCGCACACTTCTGTGAGCTTTAGATCCCTCATGATCTAGGGATGCAGATGGTGGTGGCTACAGACTCTTTCGTGGAATTTTGATCGGGTACTTAGGTTTTTCATCCTGGGAGACTTTTATAGGCGAAGGGGCAAGGTCGGTGGAGTGCCAGCGGGGCCACACCAGGTGGCGGCGCGCCTATGGCTGGCCGCACCACCCTAGGGTGTGGCCGCCCTGGTTCCCCTCTTCGTCTCCCCTCTGGACTCTCTGTTGCTTCGGGTAAAATATTGACTTTGTCTTTTGTTCGGTCCAATTCCGAGAATATTTCCTTACTAGATCTTTTGAAATGAGAAATAGCAGAAAACAGGCAACTGGTACTGTGGCATCTTGTTAATAGGTTAGTTCTAGAAAATGTGTAAAGATACTCCAAAGTATGGACAAAACATAAGAAAGTAGATATAAAACACGCATGGAACATCAAAAATTATAGATACGTTTCCAACGTATCAAGGCAGAGCTCCGCCGCAATGGTGATCGGATGGGTGGTGGCAGCGGCAGAGCTCCGCCCTTGAAGGGCTATGGCTTGGTGGCTCCTTCTTGGGTCCTCCCTCCTTTATATAGGCCTTGGGGGTTCCCTAGGGTTCCCTCAATACCGTCATATGACTTAGGGAAGGTTTTAGACCTTTTCTATGGTCAAATCCCGTCGTTTGCAACCTTTTTGGCAACTATACGGGTGGAGCTATACGACCAAAAATACAGCTCTGGCCGTATAGCTGCTCGTTAAATTCTGTGTATGCTTTAGTATTTTGGCTGCCATTTCTTCATATGAACTCTGGTTTGGGTGTTCTTGGGCTCGTTGAGTTCATATCATCAAGGGATACAATCATGTGGTCTTGGATCTTTATTTTGAGAATTTGGATAAATTCACTTTTTCAACGTCTCAAATGGCTAAGTCTGGTCCCTATAGCTCCTCCATACTATGCTCTCTTTATTCTTTTTGCCTTTGTTTTATCCATAATCATCATCAACACCTACACACATGTCATATACAAGGAAAAGTGATAAAATTCTACCTAAACTACTAAATGTGCAAAGCACATATGAAAGTAAATGAGAACTAGAAGTCAGGCATATAAGGCATAGCTATAGTTGAAGGGAACATGATATGAGAGATAAATGACTCATTTTATATGGCTAAAAGAGGTGGTATTTAACAGCCATCAGTGACACGTGTCGCCTTTGCAGCCTCCCAGCAGGGCATTTTTAGCATTTGTTGCGCTTGGGGGGCATTTCTGGCAATGCCATGTTCCATAGGGTCATATTTGTAAAAAATCCTCCCATGTCTACATGGAAAACGTTAGTGTAAGGTCATCTCCACCTTCATGATCCAACTGGTCCGAACGCTTTCAAACGGACACGAGCATCGACCACGCCTCCTCCAGCGGGGCGACCCATTCGGACCAACTCGACCGGCCTGACCCATCCGTGCACCAAATTTAGGCAATGGTTGCGTCGGGCGGACAACAGGCGTGTCCTCCAGCGGGGGCCGATGGCTCGCATGGCAGTGACCCAATGACCTTCTTCCACTAGCCATCAATGGAGAGAGGTAGGCTGCTCCAAAGGCTGGCTGCACCATTGTCGCTTCCCCTCCTATGCTGGCGGCGCCACCCGACGCCTGCGCTCCTACCGCCACACATCAATGTCATCACTTCGGCCTCTGCACAGATCATCCTGCGGTGGCCGGTGGCAAAACCCGCGCGTGGTCGGTGGAGGTGTTGTTCGATCGCCATGGCTAGATGTTCCTCGCAAATGGATGGGAGGAGTTCACCCCCGCGCGCTAAATCCAAGGCGGCCACTTCGTCGTCTTCAAGTACGACGGTGAAGCCACGCTCACCGTTAGCGTCTTCGACCACACCATGTGTTGTCGCCACTACCACTCCGACTCTGACTCTGATGAGTAGGCTTAGCACTAAACTAGGCTGTATACTCACCGTGTATTGTCTTTGGAATAAACTTTTGCATTGTGGGCTCGGCCATTTGTAAATTTTCCATTCAAGTCTAGAAATATTTTACAAGCAAACCCAACCTAGAACAACGTTCTAACTATGCGCTGCCTACGGCGCAGGTGGCAGCGGCGGCGGTGGGTCGACAAGACCCTATTCTTCTTCTTCGAGAGCGGTAGATCGCAAGCTGCATTTGCAACTCCTCTTCAGGTTGGGCGAGGTGAGCATGCAGGTGAGCCTCATCCGGGTGGACCCCATCGCACATTTCTGTGAGCGTTAGACGTCGGCAGTGCTCTGGCAGAAAGATGCTGCCCATTACCTCCGACGTGAACGGCTCACCGATGGTCCTATTACGGTCGAAGTGAGTGCGTTGTGGTCGCCAATTGCTATACAAACTGAATATTTGCGGCCGGCCCGAAGTCGGAGGAGGCAACATGTCCGGTAACTCCAACGGGTCCGGTGGCCATGACAGATCTTCTATGTCACAGTTGTGATCACCAGTGTCGCGATGCCGATGGCTAGTAATGGTGATTTGTTGGGGATTTCGGGTTGTATCTATCTTGGCTAGCCCTCCCCTTTTATGCTTGCGCCTGGATGTGGCAGGAAATGCCCAGAACATGTGAGAAGCCATGGAGCGGCGGGAACTCACCGGAAATATAGTAGCGCCGGCGCTAGTGTCCACACTGAGATGACCTATTTGCCAAGCGCAGATAGATGGGTCACGCCGCTGGGCGCAGTTGGCCAGATAGGCCAGATCACGACCCAAATGCCCCCGTGGCCCGACCCAAATGGACAAAAACGGATGTTTTGGTCGCCAGTTTGGTCGGCCCAGTGGAGATACCCTAACAAGGGCATCTCAAGCGGGCTGACCCAAGTCGCCATCGCAAACCGTCCGATTTTATTCAGATGGATTGATCCTCAGAGAAATTTAGGTCGCGGTCCGGCCTATTTAGTCGGCGTGACCCAATTTGTCCATGTTGGCCAGTTGGTTGTAGACCCAATTTTTTTGAAATTCAAACTAAATATAAAAGAGCGCTAATTTGCTGAAAATTTAATATTTATATAAAAAGGTAGCCCTAGCTATGACCCTTGGCCCGTGGCGGGGTCATGACTATCTACTCCTCGTCATCGGAGATGAGATTAATGTATGGTAGTGGTGCCTAGAGTTTCTGGTGCAGCAATGCATGCACCGGCTGGTCGATCACCTTCCTGAGCCACGCTCGCCACTTAGACTGAGATGATGGTTGATACGTCATAAACGTATCTATAATTTTTGATATTCCATGCTTGTTTAGTATCTATGTTCTTATGTTTTGTCTACATTTTGAGAAACTTTTATGCATTTTCTGGACCTAACCTATTAACAAGATGCCACAGTGCCAGTTGCCTGTTTTCTGCTATTTTTGGTTTCAGAAAAGCTGGAAAATAAATATTCTTGGAATTGGACCGGACAAAAGGCAAAGTCAATATTTTACCCGAAGCAACACGGAGTCCGGAGGGCAGCCGAAGGAGGGTCAGGGGCTGGCCACACCCTATGGTGGCGCGGGTACCCCTGGGCCACGCCACCAGGTGGTGTGGGCCCCTCGGGCCTCCACCGACCTTGCCCTTTTGCCTATAAAAACCTCCCGGGACGAAAACCCTAGAAACAAGATCAGAAATCCACAAAAAGTTCCACAGCGCGCCGTCACAGAAGAGGAGACTCGGGGGACAGAAGTCTTAGTGCCGACACCCTGCCAGGATGGGGAAGTGCCCCCGGAGCCATCTCCATCGAATCCACCGCCATCGACATCGCCGTTGCTGACTCGCATGATGAGGAGGGACTAGTTCTCTCTCGAGGCTAAGGGCTCTACAAGTAGCTATGTGTTCATCTCTCTCTCTCTATGTGTGATCTTATTGAGATCATGAGCTTTGTAATCTATAGATCTATTCTGCTACTCAAGTGCTTTAATGAATCTCTACTTATCCCCACATGTGTGAAGTTGACAGTGTGCACGCCGTGTGGCACTTTGGCTAAGGTTACATAATTAAGTACTTATCATGAGTATAATTTGAGTTGGATGTCTCTATAATAGTGTGGTGTTTGTTGGAACCATCTAGCGCTCAAGGTGATAGTGAGGGGTTATCTAGATGGGGAATACGAACTTTAAGGTGTGTTGTTATAGCCCTACATCGTCCAACCGGAGAGTAGTTTAGGGTAGCATCATGAAGAGAAGATATTTATATGAGAGTGTCCACTAGTGAAAGTATGATCCTTAGGCCTCGTTTCTAAGCATTGAAACACCGTTTACAATAAGTCCTGTTACATGTTTGCTTGCTGCCATTCTTATTTCAGATTGCAATTACCAGTTATAATCATCCATATTACTTGTATTTCACTATCTCTTCGCCGAACTAGTGCACCTATACACCTGACAAGTGTATTGAGTGTGTTGGGGACACAAGAGACTTCTTGTATCTTGATTGCAGCATTGCTTGAGAAGGATACCTTTGACCACTTTTCCCTGAGTTCGATAAACCTTGGGTAATCCACTTAAGGAAAACTTCTGCTGTTCTACAAAACTCTACACTTGGAGGCCCAACAACTGTCTACAAGAATAGAAGTGCGTAGACTTCAATGATCGTGGCACTAGATCAGCCAGCTCCATCCCGTGCCCGGAGCTACCGGTGGAACCCATGCTGGCAGCGGCGAGGGAGGAGGCAGAGAGGCGTTGGCCTCTGCGAACATTCCCACCATCTGGATGGCTTGATGGTAGCCATCCCATTTGGCGTTCTCCTCCTCCACGGACACAACCATGACCTGGTCGAGGATGGCGTCCTTGTCATAGCCACCCGCGATGAGGGCCTGGTTCTCCAAGGATAGTGGCTAGGCACCCACTTCCTGCTTGATGATGTGGCCGTGACCCCCGCCCTCTTCATCGTCATCCTGGTCCTCATCTGAGGAGGAGAAGTCAGGGACGCCCTCATAGAACTGCCAGGGCTAGAGCTCACCATGAAATGAAGACAAGCGCCGTGCCTTCTACTCTCGCACCAGGAACTTCTTCTAGTGCTCCTTGTTCTGGTAGGCGCTCTCCCACCAGATGGCCCAAGGGAGCTTGGCGATGCGGTGGCGCATCTCTGCCTCCAGCGCCTTCCTCTTCTTGGGCGCAGGCAGAACCAACACCCACTCCATGTTGAGGTACTAACCACATATGAGGGAGACATCGTGCTGGTCAATGTCATCCCCTCCCGCTAGCGCCGCTTGCACTCCACCACCCAAGAGTAGTGGCGATCGCGTTGTCGCTCGTCGTCATGGTGAACATCATATTGTGCTATAGGACCGATGAAGTCTAGTGACCTTGGAGGAGGTGGAGTGGGTTAACATTTCCCTCGTCACTGGCGGGAACCAGAGTCGCTAGCCACACGAATTTTGGATCCCGGTGAAAACAAACCCAACCTGATTCTCCATTGTCCAAAACGGGAATATCCACATCTTCATTGGCAAAACCGTCTCATGATCCAACTCCCAGGAACTCAGCCCAGCGTCAAGGCCCGCACTGACCACCTTTAGGCTGGATACGATCACAGAAGAACGATCGGGCTCAAATCTCTCTTTGGAGTTCGCCGGGTTAGATCTGGACAATTCAAGGCCCACCCAAATCGCCCATGTGCAGGATATAATGGTGGATTACCAAAGCTGATCGACTTGGCACCCCCAAATGTTAGAGAAGCAGAGGCCACACTTTGCTAGTGTCCTTGGTGTCATGGATCTATCACACTGTGTCCAGATGCCAGATGAAACCTTAGAAAAATTACTAGCCACATGGCTTAGGTTAACAAACTCTTTTGATGGAATCTCCGACTAGGATGCGGTGTAATATTTCACTGAAGGACACAAAAAGGGAATGCTATTGCATCATACGTTAAGGCGATAATGGCCTCTGGTCAGCTCAGTTTTGATGACGTGATTGCAAATGTTCGCAGTTTGTCCGATGCTGAAGCCGATGGTCTAGCCCACACAAGTGCTACAGCTAGCAAAACTCACTTGGCTACGTTGGCTCGGGTTTTGGATCTAGCTCCAGTGGAGTCAACAACGAATTTGATTCGATCCTAGATGCTCTCTACTCTGACATCGGTGATATGGATTGCATAAGTGAACCATCCAACTCAGAGGGGTTTAACGCTGCAATGAAGGAACTTGAGGCTGATCTCGAATCTCGAGCTGCTCAACGTTCAACCTTCCACCTCTCATAAGGTCTTTGTGGCCATTCAGAATGTGGCAGTCGAGGACCAAGCTACCCACGGAGCCAGAGCATCTTTGCTAGCATGAGACAATGTCGGGAGGCCTATGGCCATAGGTAAGGAAGCTGAAGATCCTACAGACGCAAAAGAGGCCATGCCCCCTCTGGAAACCGGTCCCAATATTACTAGAAACCGGTCCCAATAGAACTAATCAATTAAGCCAGCATCTTGCTCCACCACTGCCATCCGCCGACAACGTCAAAGGAGGGCGATGCCTTTGTTACTCCTGCCAACAAGGTCATCTTTGGACAAACTCTCATGGAGCCCTTGACGATCATATCCAGGATGTCACTAAGCTGGATGATAAGAGCAAGTAAGTCCTTGCAGAGTCGAGTGACGTCATGGAGAAGAGTGAGAAGCTCAATAGAGACATTGCCAAGGCACAAGAATCCATAAAGTGGGCGAAAGCAATGGAAACTGAGTATAAAAATTACTTACTCGGCAGAAGGCCCGCGCACCCCCCTCCCACGTGGTTGGAGATCTAGGCGTCAAGTGAAACCTTGATGGGCTAAGGCTAAGGCGGACAGACCAAAGGCTAATTCTTATTACGATAAGGCAGGGAAGCAAGTCATACCAACACTCTCCTTGAACATGGTTGTCGCCAAAACATTGCTGGAACAAGATAGATCTCCTGAAGCCATGGATCGGGTCTATGATCTGGTGGCGAATGACGTCAAGCAATAGGAAAAGGCCACCTCTTCATAGAGGTTCGCGACCAATACAGAGATTTTCCAATCTAGCACACATAACCACCCAGGAACAGGTCGTTGAAGCAGCAACACGTCGAAGGCCCTCATGACAATGAGAATCACGCACAGTTTCCATGGACACTACAAAAATACCCCCGACCGTGGAACTTTTTGGGTGACATAAGCAAAATGCGCCTTCAAAAGTTAGTTAGCTAGTGGACGAGAAACTGTGGCACCATTTGGTCGCGATGGCCACATATATCAGCATTTTTGTTCACTTGGGTTCCGGAATACCCGTGTTCCAAGGATTCACTCGCATGTTTAGCCCGCTTGATATATCTAGTATTGTTGGTAGTATTGCTTTCTACGACGATATGGCAATAGGATGCCTAACCAAATTCTAATCGATGTGCCAGAGAGAGAGGGATGTTGTGTCCTTCACTCGGGGTCGAATTCCTCCTGATTTAACGGAGGGAGGGAGAGAGAGATGGCGGAATCTATGGTGCGCCAGAGCATCTCCAGCGGCATGACCCAAATGGTCTAGCCGCATCCGAATAGGTTCGACCGGACCCGAGCGGTGGTTGTGTTCCCTCCAGTGGTGCGACCATCCGTACAGATGCGTCCGACGCGACCCATCGGTGCACCAAATTTTGGCAACGGTTGTATCGGGGCGGACAACGGGCTCGTCCTTCTATGTCCTCCCGCGTGGGCCGAGGGCCGACATGGCAGAGACCCAAGGGACTTCTTCCACTAGCCATCGGTGGAGGAAGGTAGGCTGCTCCAAGGCTGGCCGTGCTAGGACAGGATGGATCGAGCCACTGGACTAACTGGCTAGGTAAACCTGACCACGACCCATTTTCTGTCCTTGGGCCAACACATCTGGACATAATCGGGCTGTTTGCGTCACCGGTTTGGGTCGGCCCACTAGAGATGTCCTTATGCGAGTTTAATCCCACATATATTTACAGATGTATCCCAAATATATACATGCGTGGACAAATAATTACACATTCGCATAAAACATTTGGCCGCAATGATAATACCGATTGCTTGCTTTGAATAACATTCCTTGTTGCAGAAGCTATCTTTTTAAGAACTCTATCAACGTGTCATAAAAATATATACATTCATGGACAAATAATTACACGTCCACATGAAACATTTGGCGACAATAATAACACCGATTGCTTGCCTTTGATGAATGTATACAAATAACATCCCTTGTCGGAGAAGGGATCTTTTTAAAAGAACTCTAGTGTATGAATTAAAGGGTATAGTAAGATACATCAAATACTAAAGTTCTCTACAGAAATATGCAAGATGCAATTATCAACAGATGCACATCATATGAACCGAAAAAACAGCCAAAAAACTAAATACGTTTATTATTATCAATTTCTTATTACAAAATTGTGTTCATCCGAACATCATCAGCCATGTGCAATACACACATTTGTTTATTTTTGTGCGGGCAAATATCCTTTGCACTTTGACTTGCACACGTCCATGGTGACATAGCAAAAATCACTCGTGAGACAACAGTAGCAAAGCTTGTCACTTTTGCAGGTAGAAGCGTCGTCTTGGTAGACACACGACCCACTTGGTACAGTGGTCTTCTGGTCATTGCCGCCGTCGATGATCCGACCTATATACAGGTGAAAACACACGGACAAACAAACAGATCGAAAAACAACTGAGATTACCGTGATATGATCGATAAAAAACAACAGATCGAACAGAACAGCAACTATATATAGATGCAAAAAACAAAAATAATGGAAGAGGGACGGATTTGATTCTTCACGTACGTTGTGCAGTGGCAGCCAGGAGGCAGGCGATGAGAAGGAGGACGGGAGCCGTGTGCTTGGCCATGATCGTATGACGGGAGCTCGAGGAGGAGTAGTAGTAATCTGGTGTGACTAGCTTGGCCTTGTTGATGTGCTTGGTTGTTGTACCATGGACGGATGATCTCTTTCCTATATATATAGAGAGAGGAGGGAATGAGATCTCCGGTGCTACAAGGGATATGGAATCAGCGACGTGATTACCTACCAGGTTTTACACGTCTATCAACGCAATAATTTGGACTGTGCAGATGGCTTCCCATGACTCATTAATTTCCTATATATATTGATATTGATTTGAACGGATACTACGATATTTTCTCGGAATTGGACGGGACAAAAGCCAAAGTGCCTATTTTTTCAGAAGTCATCAGATGCCAGAGTATAAGACGGAGAGGGGTCAGGGGGCCACCACACCACCTGGCCGCGCGGCCCAGCCTGGCCCGCGCCAGGGGGTGGTCTGGCCGCCTCCGGCATCCCCTCGGCCTCTCCTTCCGCCTATATATTGCCCTCGGGACAAAAACCCTAAGGGCCCGATCAAAAATCCACGAAAGGGTCTGTAGCCGCCGTCATCTCCATCCCTAGATCGGGAGGGATCTGAAGCTCTTCCCGGCATCCTGCCGTAGAAGGGAATTCACCCTGGAGGCCTTATTAATTACCATGCAAGCCTCCGGTGTGATGCGTGAGTAGTTCATCCTTGGACTACGGATCCATGTAGTAGCTAGATGGCTGGTTCTCCTCCTTTGTGCTTTCATGTCTAGATCTTGTGAGCTCCGTTCATGATCAAGATCATCTATTTGTAATTCTGCATGTTATGTTTGTGGGGATCCGATAGATATTGAGATGCTATTTCAGATTGATTATTGATTCTATCATTTCTTTTTTATTTGTGATCTTGCATGCTTTCCGTTGTTAGTAGCTATCTTAGCCAAGTAGATGCTAGCAACTCCAAGAGTTAGTATTTATGCTCGATACTGGGTTCATGCCTCTGGTAATCTGGGGAAGTGACAGAAATCTCTAAGGTACTAGATATGTTGTTGCTACTAGGGAGAAAACAACAATCCTTTGTTCATAGAACAATCGTATTGTTTACTTTACACGCAGTTCGTAAAGTAATAATCTGTTGCTTGCAACTTAATACTGGAGGGGGTTCGGATGATAACCTGAAGGTAGATTATTAGTCATAGATGCAGTTGGATGGCGGTCTATGTATAATGTTGTAATGCCCAATCGCATCTCAAAGGAGTCAAGATTATTAGTATATGCATGTATTGCTTTCTCGATGTTTGTCAATTGCCCCGCTGTAATTTGTTCACCCAGCATGTTACCTATCTTAAGGAGAGCCACCTCTAGTGAACTATGGATCCCGGTCCTTTTCTTTACATACAATCTACAATATTTTACTGCTTTGTGTTTACTTTCTGCAAACATTTACTTCTTTCCATTCGATACGTTTAATCCTTTGTTTTCTGCAAAACACGGTGAGATTGACAACCTCATCGCAAGTTGGGAACAAAGTTCTGTGGTTGTGTTGTGCAGGTCTCCACGTTGCTACTAGCACCGGTAGCGCGCCCTGCCAAGGCTCAGCTAGCAACACCTTTGCGGTGTTTCCTTGCTCCTACTGGTTCGATTAAACCTTGGTTTCATAACTGAGAGAAACTTGCTGTTGTGCTCATCATACCTTCCTCTTGCGGTTCCCAACGAGCTCTACATCAACATCGCACCAGCATTTTTCTGGCGCCGACACTAAGCCATCAAGCATTTTTCTGGCGCCGTTGCCAGGGAGTCAAGGACATCTTCACAAGGGGAGTCCCTCATAACCAATCTCTTTACTTTGTTATTTTTGTTTTGCTTAGTTTTCTTTTTTGCTTTGTTTGCTTGTTTCTTTATCAAAAACACACAAATTTTTTTAGTTTTACTAGTTTGCTTTCTTATTTGAAAACACAAAAAATGACTACTCTTGAAAACACTAAGTTGTGTGACTTCACTAGCACCAACAACAATGATTTTATGAGCACACATATTGCTCCACCTGTGCCTGGAGATACTTTCTTTGAGATAAAACCTGCTTTACTCAATGTTGTTATGAGAGAACAATTTTCTGGTATTGGTAATGAAGATGTTGTTGCCCATCTAAATAACTTTGTTGAACTTTGTGAGATGCAAAAGCATAGGGATGTAGATGGTGATATTATTAAGCTGAAATTGTTTCCTTTCTCTTTGAGAGGAAAAGCTAAAGAATGGTTTAATTCCTGAATTAAGAATAGTATTGGTTCTTGGACTAAGTGCAAAGATGCTTTCATTGGTAAATACTATCCTCCTGCTAAGATTATATCTATGAGAAGTGAAATAATGAAGTTTAAACAACTTGATAATGAACATGTTGCTCAATCTTGGGAAACAATGAAATCTTTGGTAAAGAATTGTCCCACTCATGGACTGACTGCTTGGATGATCATCCAAACTTTTTACGCGGTATTGAACTATTCTTCAAGGAACCTATTGGACTCTGCTGCTGGAGGTACCTTTATGACCATTACTTTGGGTGCTACAACAAAACTTCTAGACAATATGATGGTTAATTATTCTGAATGGCATAATAAGAGAGCTCCACAAGGTAGGAACGTAAATTCTGTTGAGGAAACCTCCTCCTTGAGTGATAAGATTGATATTATTATGTCTATTCTTGTTAATGGGAAAGCCCATATTGATCCAAATAATGTTCCTTTAGCTTCTTTGGTTGCTCAAGAAGAGGAAGTTGATGTGAACTTCATAAGAAACAACAATTTTGGCAACAATGCTTATGGTAATAACAATTATAGGCCCTACCCTCCTAATAATACTTATGGCTATAATGGTCAATCTGGATTACCTAGTGAAGGAAGAATTTTAGAAGTTGAAAGAGCCACTAAAAACTTCATGCAAATGCAATATGAGCAAAATAAACTATTTACTAAAACTATGGAGGAACAATCTACCATTTTGAAAAACATCAGCCATCAACTTGAGAGTCTAAATACGGAAATTCCTAGTTTACAATTGAAACTTTCTAATGCTGAGAGGAATATATCATCTTTGTCTAAAGCTCAATCTTCATTGATTAATAAAATGGCTGCTAAACCTGAAACTGATGATAATCCCTTTGCAGCTACCAATGCTATACAAGTAAGAATTGATGAAAATGTTAGACTATTATCTAAATTACATGCTAAGTGGGAAAGAGAAGATGAAATTGCTAGAAACATTAGTGTTTCTACTATTACCACCACTAGTGTTGAGGCTAGTAATATTTCTACTACTTTAGATGATAAGTATGGTTTTGATCTTGATGGTTTCAATATCTCTGAAGTTATTAAGTTCCTACAAAAGCTTGCTAAAATTCATAATGCTAGTGCTATGAACATGGCCTTTACAAAACACATTACTGATGCTCTCATAAAGATTAAAGAAGAAAAGATGAAACATAAAGCTTCTATTCCTATAAAACAAGAAGATGGTTGGGAACCCATCATTAATATGAAAGTTAATTACTTTGATTTCAAATCTTTATGTGATCTTGATAGTAGTGTTTCTATTATGCCTATAAGGATTTATGATATGCTTGATTTGCCTCCTCTTGAAGATTGTTATTTGAATGTCCCACTTGATGAATATGCTAAAAAGAAACTCATGGGGAGTCTTAATGATTATCTTATTATGGTTAACAATTCCTATGGCCCCATTGATTTCTATGTTTTGGATGTTGAATACAATGCTTCTTGTCCTATTACTTTGGGAAGACATTTTCTTATAACTGTTGGTGCCATTATTGATATGAAAGAAGGCACCATTAAATATCAACTTCCACTCAAGAAAGGTATAGAACACTTCCCTAAGAAGACAGAGAAGATTTCTTTTGCCTCCCATATGAAAACAAAATTTGGTCTTAATGCTTCTTCATTTGGGAACACTTGATTCTTTCTTGCTTCTTATGCCTAACTTAAAGGCGTTAAAGAAAAGTACTTATTGGGAGATAACCCAAAAGTTTTAGATGAGTCTTGGAAGTTATTACCTCTATAATAACCGCTCCTTACCCTTTTTATTTTCTTTTTGTGCCAAGAGTAACCTCTAATGAGAGAGAACTAATGATTGGGAATGTTGCTATCCCGAAACAGATTTCTGTGCTTCACTATAAAAAATCGTGTAAAATCTCTGAAGGTCTTTTTGAGGCGTGAATGTTTGTGCTTCTGCCCCAGGTTGTTATATAACTTTCGTTCGTTCAACACTTTTTGATTTGAGCAACAGAAGGTCTTCGAAAAAATTCGTCTTTACCTGCTGGTCTGTTTTGACAGATTTCTGCCATTTTCTGCATTTGCTTCTTGTTGGTTCCCTTTTGAGTTCTTTTGGGGAATTGGGCTTTTTGAGGGAAGTACTACAGTAGCTAGTGTTCTAATAGAAATTTATTTGGTGTTAGAACTGAACCTTAAGACCTTTTATCTTGAGTGCACTAATGTTGCTAATAAAGATTGTGTGAAGTTTTGTATGAAGGAAAAATTTCAGGTGTATAGAAGGAATGAGAAATGAGACGAAGGATGGACTAAAGCTCAAGCTTGGAGATGCCACGCGTGTCACCCCAAGAAATATCCAAGAAGTACAAGCGTCAAAGCTTGGGGATGCCCAAGGCATCCCCTGTTCATAAATAAAAATCTCAGGTTTCTTCCAAACGCTTCATTTTTATTGTTTCATGCACAGTTGTATTGTTCTTGGAGCGTCTTCTTTTTTGTTTTCGTTTTGGTTTTTCGTTTGCTTTAGTGTGCTTAGTTTTCTGAATAAATTTGTTGGACCCCCTCTTTCATACATTGGTTTGCAAATAGTTTGGTTTAGATTGGAAAAGAGTAGGAAAGTTCGTACTTATGTGGTAAAAAGAGCTTGTTTTTTACTGTGGCCTATGCTTTGTCATGCCATGCTTGATATTGTTTTGGCTTTATGCTTAGTATTATTTGCTGTATCATGACTTGTTATAAACAATTGAGATTTCTTAATGTGCCTTGGATGAATCATGCGTTGTTTTAGCATATTAAAGCATAGTATAGTGGTATTCTCCTTTGATGCTTTATTTGGGTTGACTTGGCGCATGCTCACACCATGTTATGACTATCTCAAGTCACCACAGCCTTTATGATCCTTTAGTTTTCAACTTGTAGTATCACTTTATGCTTTGATCAATGATGTTTTGTCGCTCTGCATGATTATGGCCATTATTGCTGTCTTAGTTTGTCGCTCCCAGTCTTTTGCTAGCCTCCACAACCAAGTATGAGTTCCACTCATGCATCTAACTCCCTAAACCAAGTTATTCCAAAGAGTCCACCATACCAACCTTCTAGCTTATCCTATTCCAAGTATATTCATGCTTTTGTTTACCTTCCAAATTAAACTTGTTATGAGAAAACTAGTGATTAAAGCTCTCACGAACTGATGGCACACTTTACTTTTTTGCATCTAATAAACTTGAACCATTGGGTCCTTCTTTGTTGCGTATATACTTGCGCTTTATAAGTTGAAATCAGCAGAACCATGTTTCATGGGGAACGCTTTCAACATTGCACTTATACTTTGTACCCCGTTGATATCATGTTCTTTTGCTTAGGGATCCCCGCGGTGTGAAATAAAAGTGGAACTTGTAAGATCATGGAGTTTGTATGTGTGTTAGAGAAACGCCTGGGCCGCTAGCCTAAGCCATGCCTAATCATGGTGGAAACTTGCAGCATCACCATAATGAACACTCTATGAAGCATCCTCAATAAAAACCTATGCAAATAGCAAATAAAAAGGTTGCTGAGATGCTCATTGTCTGCTTGCCTTGTCATTTTGATTATGGGAAAGCTCCCGTATCATGTGCAAGGGGTACCCCGTTTGCGGTTCTTTATGATACACATGTACTTACAATGACAAGAGCTTACTCGTGACTAAAGTTGAGTAGCATGAGGTTTGGTCTTCGTAAGTAAGGGGCATGAAATTTCGGTTTATAACTTGTCAAGCATATCCTCTTAGTTGTGTCACTTTAACCTTAATCACCTTAAAGATGCTTATGATAGGGGCAATGAGAGCTGAAAGCTATAAGTACCATAATTTTTGGAAGCTCTTTATGAGATTTGAATCCCTACTTGCTTTTATAAAGGCCTTTCTTCCATCATTATGTTGAGTCTCCACCTTTTACCTTTATGCACCTACTTTGAGAGCATAGTGGCCATTCTTAGTTCTATGTGCATTGTCCCAAGACTAGTTGATTGATGCATAACTTGATATTGCTTGTTTTAAACTATTTGTATCTAGTCACTCTTATGAAGTTTGAAGGTGTCCTATGCATTTATGTTTTGCTACTCTATTGAGGGACAAGTTGAATACTGTTATGCTATGTTTTCTTTATGTGAAACAAACAAACGTCTTGCAAAGCATTGTTATTCATGAATCTTTTGTTTGTGCCTTTTCATGTTGCATCATAGTTTCTTTTTCTTATTGCTAGAACCTTGTCTTTCATGTTATGATTGAAGTACTATGATCCCAGCTTTGAATGTTTTACAAATACTTTGATCAAGTCCTTGATGGTGCATGTCACCTCAAAAATTATTCTTTCGTTTTATCACTTACCTACTCGAGGACGAGCAGGAGTTAAGCTTGGGGATGTTGATACATTGCAAATGTATCTATAATTTTTGATGTTCCATGCTTAGTTTTATCCACTTTCTTGTGTTTTGCCCATACTTTGGAGTACTTTTCATATGATTTCTTGGACTAACCTATTAACAAGAGCCACAGTGCCAGCTGCCTGTTTTCTGCTGTTTTTGGTTCCAGGAAAGTCAGAAAATGAATATTCTCGGAATTGGACGGGACAAAAGCCAAAGTGCCTATTTTTCCGGAAGTCATCAGATGCTAGAGTATGAGACGGAGAGGGGCCAGGGGGCCACCACACCACCTGGCCGCACGGCCCAGCCTGGCCCACGCCAGGGGTGGTCTGGCCGCCTTCAGCACCCCCTCGGCCTCTCCTTCTGCCTATATATTGCCCTCGGGACGAAAACCCTAAGGGCCCGATCAAAAATCCACGAAAGAGTCTGTAGTCGCCGTCATCTCCATCCCTAGACCGGGAGGGACCTGAAGCTCTTCCCGGCACCCTGCCGGAGAAGGGACTTCATCTTGGAGGCCTTCTTCATCACCATGCAAGCCTCCGGTGTGATGCGTGAGTAGTTCATCCTTGGACTACGGATCCATGTAGTAGCTAGATGGCTGGTTCTACTCCTTTGTGCTTTCATGTCTAGATCTTGTGAGCTCTGTTCATGATCAAGATCATCTATTTGTAATTCGGCATGTTGTGTTTGCGGGGATCCGATGGATATTGAGATGCTATTTCAGATTGATTATTGATTCTATCATGTCTTTGTTATTTGTGATCTTGCATGCTTTCCGTTGTTAGTAGCTATCTTGGCCAAGTAGATGCTAGCAACTCCAAGAGTTAGTATTTATGCTCGATAGTGGGTTCATGCTTCTGGTAATCTGGGGAAGTGACAGAAATCTCTAAGGTACTAGATATGTTGTTGCTACTAGTGAGAAAACGACAATCCTTTGTTCATAGAACAATCCTATTGTTTACTTTACACGCAGTTCGTAAAGCAATAATCTGTTACTTGCAACTTAATACTGGAGGGGATTCGGATGATAACCTGAAGGTGGATTATTAGTCATAGATGCAGTTGAATGGCGATCTATGTATAATGTTGTAATGCCCAATCGAATCTCAAAGGAGTCAAGATGATTAGTATATGCATGTATTGCTTTCTCGATGTTTGTCAATTGCCCCACTGTAATTTGTTCACCCAGCATGTTTCCTATCTTAAGGAGAGCCACCTCTAGTGAACTATGGATCCCGGTCCTTTTCTTTACATACAATCTACAATCTTTTACTGCTTTGTGTTTACTTTCTGCAAACATTTACTTCTTTCCATTCGATACGTTTAATCCTTTGTTTTCCGCAAAACACGGTGCGATTGACAACCTCATCGCAAGTTGGGGACGAAGTTCTGTGGTTGTGTTGTGCAGGTCTCCACGTTGCTACTAGCACCGGTAGTGTGCCCTGCCAAGGCTCTGCTAGCAACACCTTTGGGGTGTTTCCTTGCTCCTACTGGTTCGATTAAACCTTGGTTTCATAACTGAGGGAATCTTGCTGCTGTGCTCATCATACCTTCCTCTTGGGGTCCCAACGAGCTCTACATCAACATTTCTGGTGCCGACACTGAGCCATCACACATCGATTCCCGGAAGACGTTGCCGCCGAGCGAAAGTTCTACGCCGACAAGAAGCAAGAGCGGAAGGATACGAAGAAGCAGGACCGCCTCACGCGGTGGGTCGCCAAGGCGGTGAAGCAGGTCTTCATCGAAGGGCAGTTGGGATGATTACTGATTGTCGACTCCGGTGTTGTCCACAACACCAGACTCCTCCGATTTCGAGTTCTAGATAGTTTAGTGCGTAATCTACACTAGTTTTAGTTCGCAATCTGCACTACTAGTTTTATGTAATATATTCATTATATTTTCAATTCAATTTAACCTGTTTTTTTAGATCTTTCGGTGTGCTATTCCTCTCAAAAGATGTTTATGGTGCTGCAAAATAGCGCTTCCGGTGGGGGCGTTTTGCTAGTCTGCGCGCGCGGTATTTTAGCGCTTCTGATGGAGGCCGCGCCGGTGCCGCGTACCCTATCCTAGCCCAGCATGCTGCAAATCCGTTTTAGCGCGCCGGGATATAGAGCCATTGTTGGAGATGCTCTAACAAAATTCAGATGGATGTACAAAAACATTACGTTTTGGGGAAAGATTACCCGTATGTGTTGTCTTTTTTGTGAGGGTATGCTTATATTCAAAATTACTACTTCCTATGGTCTAAATTAGTTGACTCAAATTTGTCAAGATACGGATGTATTTAATACTAAATCATATCTAGATACAATCAAATCTAACAAATCTAATTCAACTAATTTGGGTCGAAGGGAGTAACTAATTGTTTGGTCCGTCATCGACACATCACTATAGAAATATCCCCATACCTGACACTTTTTTGGGACGACACAAGCGAAAAGTACTTGCAAAAGGTGGATATCCGGCATATGAGCAATCAAGGTACCATTTTATTGCGACAACCGCATATACACCGTAGCCGACACGATACCGGCGGATTTTGGTGTCGTGGTACGTGACCGGCAAACCTGACACCACCTAACCCCGCATTAGATCAATGGAGGCACTTAACACTACGATGTGAATGGTAAGCCCCGTGCTGACATTACACTGAGTGGTGAGACCCACCACTACCAAACTGTTGGACTAGGCTGTTTATATTTTACAAAGTTCTTTTTTAATCATAGACCCAGAGCACGACATTTAAGTTCGGTGGTAGTTAATGTATCACAATCATGTTTTCCTTTTGCTCTCCCACAATTAATGCATGACCATGCACCTCTTTCTATTTATAGGTCCTTTGAGAAAATGCGAGCCAAAAAGCTAGATGCATGGACCATAGTTGCTCAAATGGCCCAAACTTGACACTCTCCACTTCTCACTCTTCATATAACAGAGCCAACCCTAGCCCTACTTCCCACTCCAACTATCCACTCGCCGCCCTCCAACTCTCCACCAATGCCAACACAGATGAACCATGGATCTCACCTTGTAGCTAGTACGGGAACTGCATGTCGGATCTTGCACTCCCCTAGACACGCCTGATCTTGCGCGACCCATGAGCCCCTACCGTACTCATGTATTTGCGCGTTAAGTTTGTTCGTCCTCCTCTACAGATCTCTGCTTGTATTGTTCATTGTTCAAAAAATTGTCCGAATCAGCGATTAATAGGCCGATTAATCGATACTAGGGACCCAACCATGTCGATTACCACTAATCCGTTGTGTTAATCTTTTAGCCCGACTAATAGCTCTGATAAACCGATTACTGGGTATATTCCTGATTAACTACTATGCTTGGTCAAAACTCTTGGTTTAAATACTTCTTCTAGTTAACTCATGAGTGAGTTAACTCCTCCAACATCCAATGGTTTGATCTTCACTAAGGATCACATTCCATTGATGATGGTACACTCAACCATATCTAGTTCCTCCTTCTTATTAAATTACTTCAGGCCTTTGGAAGGTTAGTATAATAGGTCAAAGCTAAAGTTTAACAAGTGCTAGGTCAAGAATTTTCACTCAATAGTGATGATCCATTGACACTAGGACTTTGTTAAATAGGATTATCGACTATTAACATCACACTAAGGGTATGAGATGCCTGGTCTTGGCTTGTCTTCCATTATACTTCATTGGTGATAAGAATTGATGTTTAATAACTACCATGATACCCATGGTAGGTATCACTATGGCAATCAAGTGTATCAAGATTTAGTTATGGAGTTTTCTTTACTTAAGTCACATACTTAACTTGGTATTTAGGGTTTGTTATAAGTAATACCTTGATATCATTCTTAGAAGATTAACTATTCATCCTTGAGTTGTTGTTTGGAGATCTAGTACTCCTTGTTAAGTAGTGTGTTGTGACTTAGTTTTATTACATTTGATCTACCCTTAGATCAAATTATATTACCCAAAATAAGGTTTCTTAACAAAGGTCATATTGAAACTTATCGCAGTCAACTTGATGATCTACTTCAGTTCCACCAAGTCAAGAGAAGCTTCAATCACCTTGATAAGTTTTATTTAAAAGCGCGAAAATTATCCGAATTTTCTATGCATGAATGCAATGCACACACCTGTGTTCAGCTTATTTCTAAGCTCTAATGCTGGGGTGTTACAACTAAGCTAGACGATAAGAGAAAGTAAGTCCTTACAGAGTGCAGGGATGTCATGGAGTAGAGTGAGAAGCTCAATAGAGACATTGCCAAGGAACATGAATCCATAAAGTGGGTGAAAGCAATGGAAACTGAGTATAAAAATTACTTACTCATCAGAAGGCCTGCGCACCCCCCCCCCCCCCTCCCACGTGGTTGGACATCTAGGCGTCAAGTGAAACATGGATGGTCTAAGGCTAACGCGGGCAGACCAAAGGCTACTCCTTATTATGATAAGGCAGGGAAGCAATTCATACCAACACGCTCCTTGAACATGGTTGTCGCCAAAACGTTGGTGGAACAAGATAGATCTCCTGAAGCCGTGGATCGGGTCTATGATCTGGTGGCGAATGCCGTCAAGCAATGGGAAAAGGCCACCTCTTCATAGACGCTCATGACCAATATGGAGATTTTCCAATCTAGCACACATAACCACCCCAGGAACAGGTCGCTGAAGCAGCAACACGTCGAAGGCCCTCGTGGTGATGAGAATCGCGCACAATTTCCGTGGACACTACAAAAATACCCCCCTCATGGCACTTTTTTGGGTGACATAAGAAAAATGCGCCTTCAAAAGTTGGTTAGCCCGCGGATTAGAAACTACGGCACCATTTGGTCGCGACGGCCACATATATCAACATTGTTGTTCACTTGGGTTCCGGAATACCCGTGTTCCAAGGATTCACTCGCATGTTTATCCCGCTTGATATATCTAGTGTTGTTGGTAGTACTGCTTTATGCGATGATATGGAAATAGCATGCCTAACCAAATTCCTGTCGATGTGCCAGAGAGAGGGGGATGTTGTGCCCTTCACTTGGGGTCGAATTCCTCCTGATTTACTGGAGGGAGGGAGAGAGAGATGAAGGAATCTATGGTGCGCCAGAGCATCTCCAGTGGCATGACCCAAATGCTCCAGCCGCGTCAGAACCGGTTTGACCGATCCCGAGCGGTGGCTATGTTCCCTCCAGTGGTGCGACCATCCGGACAGCCGCGTCTGATGCGACCCATCGGCACACCAAATTTGGGAAACGGTTGTATCTGGGCGGACAACGGGCTCGTCCTCCTATGTCCTCCCACGTGGGCCAAGGGCCGGCATGGCAGCGACCCAACAGACTTCTTCCACTAGCCATCGGTGGAGGGAGGTCGGTTGCTCCAAGGTTGGCCGCGCCAGGACAAGATGGGTCATGCCACTGGACGAACTGGCGAAGCAAACCGGACCGCGACCCATTTTCTATCCTTGGGCTGACACATCCGGACAGAATCGGGCTGTTTGCGTCACCGGTTTGGGCCAGCCCACTAGAGATGCCCTTATGCGATCGAGTTTATTCCCATATTTATTTACACATGTATCAACGCCGTCATCCAAATATATACATGCGTGGACAAATAATTACATATTCGCATAAAACATTTGGCCCGATTGCTTGCTTTGAATATAGAAATAACATTCCTTGTTGCAGAAGGTATCTTTTTAAGAACTCTATCAACGTGTCATCAAAATATATACTTTCATGGACAAATAATTACACGTTCACATGAAACATTTGGCGACAATAATAATACCGATTGCTTGCTTTGATGAACATGTACAAATAACATTCCTTGTCGCAGAAGGGATCTTTTAAAAAAAACTCCTCGAAACAGCAGGCTCGCGACTAGCTTTATAAATAAAGCACAGTCATACAAAGTTCAAGACATACAAGCGGCACACCGACATCAGAAAACAAACACACCCAAGGATATAATAAGATATATCAATTATTGAAGTTTCTCTACATAAATATGCAAGAGATGCAATTAAAGCCCGATAGATGCACGTCATATGGAAACGAATAAAATAGCCAAGAAGAAAGGAAATACTTCTATTATTATTAATCTCTTATTACAAAATTGTGTTCATCCGAACATCATCAGTCATGTGTGCAATACACATTTTGTTTATTTCTGTGCAGGCAAATATCCTTTGCACTTCGACTTGCACACGTCCATGGTCACATAGCAAAAATCACTCGTGAGACAACAGTAGCAAAGCTTGTCACTTTTGCAGGTAGAAGCGTCGTCTTGGTAGACACACGACCCACTTGGTACATTGGTCTTCTGGTCATTGCCGCCGTCGATGATCCGACCTATACAGGTGAAAACAGAGAGAAAATCAGATCGAACAACAACTGAGATTAGATTGTGCAGTGGCAGCCACGTACACGTGATCCGGCCTATACACGTGATATGATCAGTGAAAATCGATGATCCGGCCTATACACGTGATATGATCAGTGAAAAACAACAGATTGAAACGGAACAACAACTAGATCGATGCAAAAACAAGAATGAAAGAGAAAGGGATTTGATTCTTCACGTACATTGTGCAGTGGCAGCCAGGAAGCAGGCGATGAGGAGGATCGCGGCTGCGCGGACGAGAGCCGCCGTGTGCTTGGCCATGATCGTATGACTAGCTTGGCCTTGGCGTATGCAGAACTACTAACACGACGATGTGCCTGGTTGTACCATCGACGACGCGATGATCTCCTATATATAGGGACACAAGGGGATGAGATCTCCGGTGCCATAACGTATGGAATCAGCCGACGTGATTAACTACCGTGTTTTACACCTCTATCAACGCAATAATTTGGAATGTGCAGATGGCATTCCATGACGCAATAATTTCTTATATACATATATTGATACTTATTTGATCGGATCTGATATTTTCCCCGATCGGATCCGATATTTTCCCCGATATTGATCTGGATCGGATCTGATATCAACCCGCTTGATTTTTTTAATTATTACTCTACTTTTTTTTGTGTGTTTTTTTTGTTATCCCGCTTGTTTTCTCCAGTGTTGCTGGTGGTACTTTTTTCCGTCGATCAGTGATATAGCAGTAGAACGCCTAACAAAATTCAGATGGATGTGCAAAAAACATTAAGTTTTGAGGAAACATTACCCGTATGTGGTGTCTCTCTTTTTCTTGCGAGGGTATGTGTTATATTCAAAATTACTAACAAATTGTTTGATCCGTCATCGACACATGATGCCCTATAAAAAAGAGAGAGAAGGGGATGGTCGAATTTCATGTGCGGTAAGAGGTCGAGTTTATTTCCATGTTTACACCTCCATCAACACATCATCCAAATATATACATTCATGGACAAAAAATTACACGTTTCCAATGAAATATCTAGCTAGCGACGATAATAATGCTGATTACTTGCTTGGAATATATGAATAAAATCCCATAGTGCAGCAGAAATCTTTTAAAGAGCTCTATTGTGTGAATGAAATTGTATAAGATACATCAAACATAAAGTTTTCTGCAGAAATATGCAAGATTCATTTTGTCGCGCTAGTTGAGAGGCTAAACTTAATCAGCATGAAAAGGTTGTGTGCATGACCAACAAGAGGTTTTTAAGCTTCATGGATGTATTTGGTCGATGTTGCTTGCAAATTAGTCAAACAAGATAAATGAAATCAACGATGTGGATAGCTTTCACGAAGAGATGATGTTCTGCATAAACTTTGTTGAAATGTCCTGAGCGTCTACATATAGAATAGTACGTAATCTCGAGCAGTTACATGATTTTTACTACTGAAAACAATTGGCAAAAGTACCCCTGGGGTTTCTGTCCTCTCCACGGCGATGTTGGCGGCGAGTCCCTGTCTCCGATCTGAACACCACCTTGTTCCCTCCCCATCGTAAGAATCCCGTTCATCCTTCTCCAACTCCCCTTTGTGATCTCCAGTCGGCTTAAGAGTGGGCTTCACCTTCTCGTCCGACTGTCCATTTTCTCGTCTAGGTTCGAGTTAGGGTTTTAGCCTGTTCGTCCATGATAGATAGAAACTCGTCTTCCAATCTCGACCCTGCTCGGATGCTAGGGGTGGCTGAGGATGTTGTGACGGGCCTAGCATCGCTCCCGTTGGAAGATTCAACTGGTACTACGACCAGTTCCGAACCCCCCGAGAGGGGGAATTGATTCTCTCTTCGATCACCTAGAGATTGGCGAGGGGGTGTTTGATGACTTGATTGTTGAAAAGATCGATGGGGATCTAGCAGGGAGCATCAGGTGGCTCGATGTTTCCCGTGTTCAGTGTTGCAAGGGTTTTATCCATGAGGCCTTTTTTCAACATATGAGGGTTGCATGGAATTCGGTGAGGGAAATCTCGATTCGTCCTGTTGGCATGAATCAATTTTCGATATAGTGTTTTTCCTAGGCGACTGGGGGAAGGTGATGTTCCATGATTGTGCTGTCATCATCATTCTTTATGGCTAGGAACGAGATGTTTATAGGCCAAGGCGGTAGTATGGCGGGAAGGGGAACTCAGGCATGTGGCCAATATGTGATTGGTGCAAGCACCCTGACAGGGGATTTAATGGAGGAAAAACATATGTTGTAGACAAGGAACTTACAAATAATGCGACTAATCCTATTAATTATGGTGATACTCATATGAGTAAAGCTGAAAAAGGTGCACAAAAGAGGATTTCTTTTGATCAATCCCTTCCCCTTCTTCGGTGTCGCTAGTGCCACCCAACGCAATGCTTGTGGATGGAGATCATACTTTGCAATTGGGTGTGGTCAAGGCTAATTTTGATAAGGATAAGAAGAGACACAAGAAAGATGTTGGTGTTTCATACTCGGGACAATCTTCTGAGTCAATGACATCCCTGGAGGACGTGGAGGACGACCACTGGGTCCAATGAGTTGGTTAAGCTGGAATTGTTGAGGTATAGGGAACGCCTCGACAGATCAAGAAAACATGGTTCTCGTCTAGTTTTCCTTTGTGAAACTAGATAGAAGAGTGATAGTGTTGTTGGGTCCGCAGCATAGAAAACAAAAAAAATTCCTATGATGAGAACTACACGCCAAGATCTATCTACTAGGTATAGAGCAACGGGTGGACATACATCCAACGAGAACTTACCCTCGAAGACAATGAGTTTTGTTAACGAGTAGGAACTCGTGGTTGATGTAGTCGTACACTTGCCGATCTCAAGATTGTGAGGAAGTCCGAGCGCCGCAACTCAGCAGCGCATCCGCACTCGCACACACGTTCAAGCCACAGGACAACCTCCACCTCCTCGCTCCAGCGATCCAGCAGAAGCAGCAACTCCTTCCAGACGAAATGCCATCGGGAACATGTATCTCGCTAATCCGAGGACCATGGGAGCATAATTCTAGAGGGGGAGAGAGATCCTTCACAAGGAGGTGTGAGGAAGAAGGGGAGTGAGGGGGGCCTTTTATAGGAGGAGGGGGTACCCCTCCCCCATTCATGTGGTGGTAACCCCTCCACATTAAAATGCCCCTTCACATTCTCTTTTAAAGTCTCCACTTTAAATGCATTAAATTTCTCCAAATTTAATGCTCTCTCATTTAATAACGCTCTTTTATTATTTTTATTCAGAATTTTGTTAATCACTTTAATTAACAAACATTCACATAAAACCCCCTACAACATTTCAATATTACATGCAGAACCAATTTCAGCAATTTCACCCGAAACAGTTTCGGTGTCTATTGAAATAATTCCAGCGCTTTGCAATTCTTTCGTCTGAAACATATGTGCTCCAAAATGGTGTCCGGTAACACTTAAGTGTGTCACCCTACGGTTCACGAATAATGCAGACATGATTGAGACTCCTCTCAGATCAATAATCAGAAGCGGGACCTGGAGATCCATACTGACTCCTACACATTCAACGATGACTTCTGTGATCATGAGAACCTTTGACGCTAGTAACTAAATCCCTTTGGCTCATGATATAATACATGTCCAAGATTCTATCATCGATATCCAAATACCTAGTTTGATCTCGTTACCGACATGCACTCTTTTCTCGTTCCCATGATATAACATTCTAGTGATCACATCACTTGCTTGCAAGCTATTTCAATGTGATATCACCAAGAGGAGCCAGAGTATATCTATCCGTCATCGGGATTGACAAATTCCACTCTTGATCCATGAGCCTCAACATAACACCTTCGTAGTACTGAACCCATCTTTATAGTCACCCTGTTACGGTGTGACGTTTGATGTTATCAAGATACTCTTCCGGTGTTAGCAATTAACATGATCTCATGGTCTAAGGATAAAGATTACTTCGTATGGTGTTATAGCAATATAAACATAATAACTTTGGTCGTAATGCTATACTTCGGATGAATGTTCATCACATCATTCAACTAATGTTGTGACCTTGTTATTAACAACATCCAATGTCCATGATCAGGAAACCTTGATCATCTTGTTAATCAACAAGCTAGTCTATAAGAGAGGCATAACTAGGAACCCTTTTTGTTTATTAAACACACATGTATTGATGTTTCCGATCAATACAATTATAGCATGCAAAATAAACATTTATCATAAACATGGAATAAGATAATAACCACTTTATTATTGCCTCTCGGGCATATTCCCTTCAGTCTCCCACTTGCACTAGAGTCAATAATCTAGTTTGAAAAACTTTGTGTATTGAAAACCTATGGCTTTCTGGTGTTGCATATACGCTATTGCTAGTGGTTAACATAATCTCCGGATCTGACAGTTTTAGGTCCGTGTGTATTTGCATGTCTTTGCATCTCTACGCATCACTCATTCTCAAATGAGATGGCATTGTATAAATTTGGTCCTTTGGTGAGACCTTCAGTTCGTTCCGGTTAAAATATGTTGATATTATTGTCACACAATATATCTTCATTGTATTATCCCACTTTGAACCACACCTAGTTTGATAACAAACTACTTAACACAAATGCTCTCCTTTGCTGCTACTATAGCAGTTATATACTTAGCCTTTTGTTGTAGTATCCGTCACAATGTCTCAACTTTAGAACTCATTCAAATCCATCATGGAACATCCTTTCCATTACATTGTGCCACCCATAGTCTAAATTGAGATAAATTTAATTTGTATCTTGTGTCAAAAATAGTATCAGTGTAACACTTTACAATGAACTACCTTTAACTATTTGTCACTAATACATGATATATTCTTAGTTCTTCCAAAGCTCATAAGAATATCTTTACTATCGTCCAATGATCATCTTATGAATCATTCTGGTATGTGCTCATAACATTTAGAGCATAGGACATTCTGGATATATACATATCATGGTATAATCGATCAAAATCTTCATGTGATTTTACTCACCAAGTGTTGAAACACTTGAATTTTGATACAATCCTTTTCATGAAGCAAGAACCTTTCTTGTTGTTTCCATATTGAACCCTTTCAATATCTCATATATGTATGTCTGGCACAACCATATTTGCGCCTCAATCTATCCATATAGATATTGATGCCAAATATTCTGGGTTTGCCTAAGTCTTTCATCGAAATCTTATTTTAATGAAATTCTTAACTTGTGTCAATACAAGATACATCATTTCCAATCAAAAATATGTCCTCTACATAATGTATTAGAAATATGTCTCAGTGCTCCCACTTAATTTCTTGCAAATGCAAGCATCTTCATCATCTCCGATGAATTAAAACTCTTTTAATGGTTTCATCATGGTGAAGATTCCAACTCCGCTATGCTTACTTCAACTATTGAAGTTTGCATGCCCTTTTAGCACCCTTTGAATTAACAAAACCCTTCGGACCGTGTCTTGTACATGTCCTAGGTAACCATTCTATTAGAAGAACATTGTTTTGTTTGTTCAACTACCATACATCAAATTATATGTAGTGGTTGCTACATTAATCCGTCAAGACTAAACATCGCTATGAAAGATCAAATCTTGTCATAGTCAACTCCTTGAACATTGTCGTAAACTTCTTTCCGACATGTCGACTATTTCATAGATGTTAAACATCCATGTCTATTTCTTTATAGATCCAAATAAGACTGATAGGCTTCATGCCTTTCCGGAGGGTCTTCCAAGTTTAGAAACTTGATTTCTCGTGTATGGATACTATCACGGATTCTATGACTTCTAGTCATTTTATGGAGTCAGGGCCCATCATCGCTTCTTTGCATGTAGTTGGTTCATCATTGTCAAAACAATAACGACTTGCTTATCAAATCACACTATTTGATTCTTACCGACCCACACGGTTCAATAGGAACTCTCATCTCCGAGATCACAACCTTTGTAATCACGGGAGCCATGAGCATTGTGGCCGCCACCGGGACACTTTCCGGCGCTGCGCTACTTAGCACATATAGCTAAGGTTCAACAACCTTATCACGGTTCTATTGTCCTCCCACTTAACTTTTCGCGAAAAATTCCTTCTCAAGAAACTTGACGTTCCAAGTAACAAACTCTTTTGTCCTCGGTGTTATGGAGAAATTCCCAACAAATTCTTTGGGATAACCTATAAAGACATGCTTATCCAACTTTGGTTGTAAACATTTTACTTATGCATAGCATACCAAAATTTAAGAAAAGACAATTCGGGTTTTATCCCAAACCATAACTTATATGGTGTCATTTCAACAGATCACGATGGTGCTCTTTTCAGTGTAAAAGCGGCAGTCTCTAAAGCTTCAATCCTTAAAACATAATGGCAGTTTTATAAATGACACCTTTGATCTTACCATGTCAAACATGGTTTGATTTCATCTCTCGAATATGCCATACTCCTATGGTTTATCGGGAAACACAAATCATGGAACAATTCCGCAAATCTTAGGTGTTTTGCTAAACATGTAACTCAAATATCTTTCTTTATGATCGAATCATAAGCTCTTTATTTTCTTATTACAATGAATTTCCACTTCATCTTGAAAGTCTTTGAACAATTTTCAAATGTTTCATACTTCTTCCTTATTATGTAAATATATAGATATATTCACTTAAATTTCTGGAGAAAGCATATGAAGCAAAAGGATCCATCGCATATGGCTACACATAATGGACTATATACATCAACATGTATAATATCCAATAAGTTAGTCATCCGTTCCTCTTTGGCCTATGGACAGAGTTTCAATTATCTCGAGGAAAGTCTCACAAGCGTCAATTGATCAAAATCAAAGACTCCAAAAATCCATCAACGTGGAGTTTCTTCATGTTTTCTTTCCAATATAATTTAAAACAGTGATGTCACTTCATTAGTGATCTTTCAATCATTTGTCTTGCGACATTTTAGCAATAGTGTTTATGGATGTGATTTCTCCCACCAGACTTGTAAAAGTTCATCCATCATTTATGGAATACGGTAATTATTTGAACAACCATTGTTCTCATAATACCGGAACAAAATAACAATTAATAAAACAAATCTTGAAGGCTAGGTTTGACGACAACAAAAAACACAATAACACTTTATTTGTTTTCGATGAACATCATCACTTATTCTCTTGCTAGTTACTTAGGCCATTCTAGTTCATGAATTGCGTTGTCCTGTATGACACTTCGTACCAACCAATTCGGTATCCAATACCTCAGAACCACATTGTTTAACAAGCAAGGAATACAGCCATAACATGTATATCTTCTATATACCTAAGTTGGACATCTCCAATCTTTTCTTTTCTGCCAAATATTTTATAGATTCTTTTTCAACAATTCCTTTTCTTTTAAAAGAATCTATCAACATCAATAGTGGTGTCATTCACATGAAACATAGTACAAAGTGTGTATAGTTAAATACTAATACCTTTGGACTTGCACTTTGAAGTGGATCACCATCATCAAATATTTGGCATTCTTTCAAAAATCCATTCTTTAGTAATCTTTTAGTGTAGTAAACATTTTACTTACATCTTCTATTCATCCTTATCATGACAACTTTCATGATCAAGCTACTATAGCTTATAAGGAAGAATGACGAGTATAATTTTAGTTCCTGAAACCTTTTGGGAGCTTCAGATGCCTAGCATCTCCATCCTTCACAAATTCTCATACAATATGAGAACATCTGTTTTGCTAAATTATACTCTATCATAATGCAACCAAAAACATTGTTTCAGATATCACAATATCTTCCACACATGATGGTTTCTGAAACAATTTTTCAGCTCCTAGATAATCTTGATATTAAAACAACTTTTGAATATCAAAAATCATGGAGGCAAACATGATACTTTAGATACTAACATTGGAATTCTTACTCTTGATTTAATACTACTTATTAAACTTCATGGATTAAATAGAGTTTGCTGAAAGTTTGCAATAGGACTTCTAAACTTTAAATTGACATTCAAAACAATATGATACCAGTTCGTAAAGTAAATATCCAGAATACTATAGTTCTATTATCTCAATTAAAACTAAGCATAAGGTAGTGAACACACGCCAATGACTACAACAAATTATGCAAATTCACTTTGATTTAGTTTATGACAAATTGAGTTCGACTAATCCAAATTAGAAATGAACTCCCACTCAAAAACGACATCCCTTGTGCCTTTTTGGTGATTACATGAACCAAATCCACTACACCAAGTCCGATCATCACGTGAGTTGATGTAGCTTCAAAGGCGAGCATCTATATGGGCATCATATCAACTATATGACTCATTCTTACCTTTCGGTCCGTGTTCCGAGGCCATGTCTGTACATGCTATGCTCGCCAAGTAAGAACCTTAGTATTCACGTGTGTAAAACTGTCTTACACCCGTTCCTATGAAAGCGTAGATTCGAGTACACCTGATCATCACGTGATGTCTCGAAACACGATCCACAGAACGGTGCATACTTAAGGAAGAACACATTTTTATCTTGATATCTAAATGAGGGATCATCTTACAATGCTACAAAAAGCGCCAAACTAGCAGTATAAGATGCTAACATCTAATGTGTAAAGTGAGATGATATGGTCCATGCATTTGATCTCTATCATTTGTATCGTGGTATGATCTCTATCATTCCTTTGTGTGTAAGGCCAAGGTCTATGGAACTTACACATTGAATGTGTTGTAAGAGTATCTATCATACATCTACTTGCAAAAATACCATATCTAGACACTAGCCCAGCAATGATCTAAACTAGACGCCTCTAATTTATCAATTGCAAGTTTTACGTGGCTTAGGGATTTCGGAGATAGAACCGTTCTTATTTACGAACATGAACCACAACGAGGATAACCAAGTTATTAGCAACTCGTTGTAAATCAGATATTGACTATAGTAGGAGAGACAGACACCCGCCAGCCACTTATGCAAAACAAGTTCCATGTCAGTCGTGGAACCGGTCTCATGTACGATGACATGTAAGGTTGGTCCGGGCCGCTTCATCCCACTATGCCACCAATATCCAAAATACATAGAAGATGCAATAACATGATCATCATAACCCACATATAAACATATGTGTACTACCCGTGCAAAGCACCTAAGCATATATCAGTCTCTGATACCAATGTTGGGTCCGCAGCATAGAAAACAAAAAATTTCCTATGATGAGAATTACACACCAAGATCTATCTACTAGGTACAGAGCAATGGGTGGACATACATCCAACGAGAAATTACCCTCAAAGACAATGAGTTTTGTTAACGAGTAGGAACTCGTGGTTGATGTAGTCGTACACTTGCCGATCTCAAGATCATGAGGAAGTCCGAGCGTCGCAACTCAGCAACGCATCCGCACTCGCACACACGTTCAAGCCACCGGACAACCTCCACCTCCTCGCTCCCGCGATCCAGCGGAAGTAGCAACTCCTTTCAGACGAAATGCCACCAGGAACATGTATCTCGCTAATCCGAGACCATGGGGGAATAATTCTAGAGAGGGAGAGAGATCCTTCACAAGGAGGTGTGAGGACGAAGGAGAGTGAGGGGGCCTTTTATAGGAGGAGGGGGGAGGGGGTACCCCTCCCCCATGGCCGGCGCCCATGGGAGGGTGACTCCTCACCTCCCCCATTCATGTGGTGGTAACCCCTCCACATTAAAATGCCCCTTCACATTCTCTTTTAAAGTCTCCACTTTAAATGCATTAAATTTCTCCAAATTTAATGCTCTCTCATTTAATAAAACTCTTTTATTATTTTTATTCAGAATTTTGTTAGTTATTTTAATTAAGAAACATTCACATAAAACCCCCTACAACATTTCAATATTACATGTAGAACCAATTTCAGCAATTTCACCCGAAACAGTTTTGGTGTCTATTGAAATAATTCCAGTGCTTTGCAATTCTTTCGTCTGAAACATATGTGCTCCAAAATGGTGTCCGGTAACTCTTAAGTGTGTCACCCTATGGTTCGTGAATAATGCAGACATGATTGAGACCCCTCTCAGATCAATAATCAGAAGCGGGACCTAGAGATCCATACTGACTCCTACACATTCAACGATGACTTCTGTGATCGTGAGAACCGTTAACGCTAGTAACTAAATCCCTTTGTCTCATGATATAATACATGTCCAAGATTCGATCATCGATATCCAAATACCTAGTTTGATATTGTTACCGACATGCCCTCTTTTCTCGTTCATGTGATATAACATTCTAGTGATCACATCACTTGCTTGCAAGCTATTTCAATGTGATATCACCGAGAGGGCCCAGAGTATATCTATCCATCATCGGGATTGACAAATTCCACTCTTGATCCATGAGCCTCAACATAAAACCTTCGTAGTACTGAACCCATGTTTATAGTCACCCTCGTTACGGTGTGACGTTTGATGTTATCAAGATACTCTTCCGGTGTTAGCAATTAACATGATGTCATGGTCTAAGGATAAAGATTACTTCGTATAGTGTTATAGCAATATAAACATAATGACTTTGATCGTAATGCTATACTTCGGAATAATGTTCATAACATCATTCAACTAATGTTGTGACCTTGTTATTAACAACATCCAATGTCCATGATCAGGAAACCTTGATCATCTTGTTAATCAACAAGCTAGTCTATAAGAGAGGCATAACTAGGAACCCTTTTTGTTTATACACATATGTATTGATGTTTCCGATCAATACAATTTTAGCATGCGAAATAAACATTTATCATAAACATGGAATAAGATAATAACCACTTTATTATTGCCTCTCGGGCATATTCCCTTCAGTGTACATTGCCTTTGGAATTGTCTCGAACTCCAGGGTTTCTTTGGTGTCGATAGTGATGGTATGAGTGGCGAGGCCTCGCCTTTCTCCAGCATGACAATATTCAGATGGATATTAAGGGTTTTGGTCCATGGTTTATTGATACTCATGTTCGGTTTAGTTCTGGTGAACCGTTATTTCATGTAAGATTTGCCCACGGGGAACCAAGAGTAGAGAATTGATATCATATCTGGTCCTTGTTAGCTGTGCTCAAGGCTTCTTCCGACCTACCATGGATTTTCTTTGGTGAAGATGTCCGAAGCTTCTAGGCGTGCTCCGTATTATGATTGACACAAATCCTACTTGACTTGCTAAACATGACTTGTCATAGTTAACAAACCGGAAATTGTTGCATCCAAGTTGCTTGATCTTTATGTTGGAATGTGCAAGATCAGCATCAACTATTTAATATAGCAGTAAGTAAGTGGCAGATGTTCAGTCCTTGGTAGAAATTTTCTCCTACTGGATCTGTCCTGAAGAATCATACCTTGAGCTTCTATAGTTTATATCGTCGTCCTTCCTATCTATTTTGGTCTTCATTATGTCAGCTAACATTATAGATGGCACTATCAGTGAATGCAGACTATTAACATGTTCTCATTGTAGGGGTTCCGCGCATAAAAACAATAAATTTTACTCTACGCCCCTGAACCCCTGAAGCTGCTAGGACCTATCTATTAGTAATACAGTAACGGGAGGGGCTTTTCATGAACTTACCCTCGAAGACCGAAAAGCCTTGTCAATGCTCAGGAGAGCGTGGTTGATGTAAACAAGCCGAAGCCGACCTCAAGGTCGTGATGAAGTCCTAGCGCTCCTTCTGGCTCCAACGACTTGAGTGCCTCAAGTGTGACACCTTGTGGGAGTTACACACGTCCGGTGCCTGACGATGACTCCCGCTTCCCCAATCCAGCAGTAGTTGCGGAAGTAGAGCTCCCGGATCCAAATCCCGCAGCGCGACGGCGCCCTGCGGTGAAGATGTCTCTCGCTCGTGCAGTCCAGACTTGGGACCACGGTCACGAGAGAGAGAGGGGGAGATAGAAAATATCAATTAGAGGTGCTCCCAAAAGTGGGGAGACCTTTATTGATTATTGGGTGTATTTTCTAGGCCAAATACCCCACCTTATATAGGGAGAGGGGAGGTACTACCTCCCCTCAAGTCCCGGGGTGGGACTAAAGGAGAGGAGGGGGAGGAGGTGGCCGCCGGCCACTAGTGGGCCCCGCGCGGGGGGGGGGGGGGGGGGGGGGGGGGCTTGGCCCAGCCGGCCAGCCCCCTTGCCCCTTCTCCCTCTCTCCTTTCCCTAATGGGCCCTCTCCCTCCGGAAATTGGCCCATTAAGACTTTTGACCTTTTAATTTATTTTCTCTTTATTAAATAATTATGAATAAATGATTAAATCAATATTTAACATTCATTCACACATTATCTAATCTCCGTGGCCATGAACACCTTCCACCTCCACTCCGGACATCCTCCAGACTTACCGAAACCCTTCCGGTTTTCTCCCTTCTTTTCTTCGGTGATTCTACCGATCCTATAAACACTCTCTAAGCATCATCAAGCCCTTAAGCGTGATACCCTACGGTTCGGGAACACTCCAGACATGGTCGGGACACTCCCGCACCAATGATCAACAGAGGGACCTGGATGGCCATGTGACCCCTGTGCGCTCCACAAAGATCTTTCGTCCTTTGAACCGGGACAGTCGTGTCTTATTCCCTTTGTCATTCGATACTTGCATTACCTGAGATCTGATCATTGACATCACCATGTCGGGTTCAATCTCGTTACTGAACAATGGTACTTAACTCGTCCCGACAAGTGATATCCCCGTGATCCAATCACACGTTGCGCAGCTATTAGATATAACTTCTCTGAGTGGGCCCTTGAGTATCTTCCCGTCACATGGACGGACAAATCCCGCTCTCGACATATATTGCCTCTACGGTTTCCTTCGAATACCTGAACACACCTTTATAACCACCGTTTTACCAGATGGCGTTTGATGATATCTAAGCACCCTCGGGAGACAGTGATTGATATAGCCTCATGGTCTAAGGAATAGTCTACGAGGATACATTTCTAATCATCGTAACTTGAACTTCGTGACATGATCGGGTCACGATGTTTAGGTTGGGTATTGGTTCATCATCTCATTCTATGAATGAGATGACCTCATTTCCAACTGGCATAAATGCCACATGATTAGGAAACATGATCATCTGTTGACCAATGGACTAGTGATTAGAGTTTCACTGGGAACCCCTGGTTGTTTGTATATCACACGTGTATTGATGTTTCCACTCAATACAGTTATAGCATGATATAAAACTTAATCATAAACTATATGAAATATGATAATAGTCCTTACTACTATTTGTCTCTAGGGCATATTTCCAACAGTCTCCCACTTGCACTAGAGTACAAATACGCTAGCTGCATTTGTTCTCTCATTGGCACCATATATCCGGTACCCTGAACATGCTTGCTTATGGAAGAGGATGAGTCTTGGATCTTTACTTTACATTCCCAAATCCTTTGAAACTTACTAATGTCACCTTGATTAACATTAATACTCTATCATCACATGATAGCATCTGTGTGTATGCATCGTCGCTATGGCAGCAGAACGAGGCCTGATTCCAGGAGCCTACAGTGACGTTAGATCAACCTCAAGGGCTTTCTCATGGGCACTGTGCCCTGGGACACATCATTCTACGTTAAAAGCGAATTAGCCCCGCCATAACATTATACAACACTTTAGATGGTACCCTTATTTATTATTATAAATGTATTCATCGAAACACTAGTGCACTCTGTGCAACTTTTGATGTTTTGTTCACCTTGCTTCATATTTGACTTTAATTGGTATCTACAGGAGTTTCCAACATACTCCCTTATAACATAACCCTTTATGTTTTAAGATATGTTATCCTTTATGGATTTGGAAAATATGTCCATAGTTCTCTAATAGACACTACGGACAAACTTAGCTCAATGTTCCGTGATTCAAACTTAATCACTTTCAAACGTTCTTACTTTGGATCACATATTATGCTAAGTTATCATCATGGTTTACTAATATAGAACCTATGTCTCAACATAGTGGATGACGATCATCCTTTTCTTTCTTTCAACCATTGATGTAATACTATTCCTAATTTGAGTTATTAAGGACCAGTTCCTTAATTAACTTCTATTCTGAAACACTTTTCAAAATCCCTTAAGGAATACTACATAATATCATAATACACCTATTATCAACTTCTACATCTTATAAATCATCATTTATAAGTATTTGCACTTTCATCCTTAACTTACTTTAAGAATTACTCCTATAAGCTCCCACTCAAACAATGTTGCTAACATATTTGGGTATGAGTCAGTACTCTTACTCAAACTATGTTCCTACATATTTGAATTTGAGTCTTATATTGCTCCCACTTAAAAATATGTCAATCACATATTGTTTCAGGAAGACTTTCATAGTTCCCACTCAATTTTATGCAAATTGCATATCTCCTATACTATTTTGAATAACTTCAAAATCCTTTGATCAAATATCAAACTTGGAGATTTACTATGAGATACTAGTAATTTACTAGTTTTATATCCACTAGACATTTTAGCACACATGAATCAAATTCATTTTGAATTCATCCTATTCTTGATAAATTGTGCTTTTGTCATTTACCCCTTTTCCTACTATGGCTTTGCAGTCATATGGGAAAATTCCAAGCAACTCCTTTACTTGTGAGATTCAGCAACGAATTGCTTTCTAATCTCAAGGGAATTTTGTTATTAGGATTTCTCAAAATTTAGTTTACCATTATTTCCTTTGTAGTCCGTAGGTATGTCATATTCCAAAAATCATGACAAGTGATTCACAAATGTCTCCATACAAGATATGGATTTACATTTTGAATCCTACTTCATATAGTGAATAACAATAGTGGAGGGAAAAACACAATGATCAAAATCATTGATTCTTTCCTTCTGTGAAGAGAATCGTTCAGGAACATTGTCCGTTGCGCTTCTCAACACTCTGATTCAGGGTTTTGAATCCTCATCGTGTTTTACACTATTTTCCATTTGCTCATAATTGAGAAACATCACTAATAGTGAGCATTCTCAAGAATGTACCAAAATCCAAGCAATACGAATCTTCCTTTCCTTTTGGTTTGAGCTATGGGTTTCGTATTCAAAGTTTCCAATGAATACTCTACAAGGACTTATTCGCTATTGTTTTGGTTATATCGAATAACCCCAAAACTTTCACGAATTCAAATGGTTCACTATTTCTAATTGAGTGCTAACTATTTCTAACTAATGGTCTCTACATATACTCTACAACGATTTGTTTGGTGCCTTCTATTCAACCCCTTTGATATCTTATATCATATTGTGATGCTTTGTATTTTGACGTTTCAAAACACTTTGCATTCCACAATTACTTTTATGCCATTCTTATAAAATCGAACTTCATTACTATTGATCAAATCATAGCAATTGGATTCTCTTTTATATTTATACCCTTTGTTGATGAAACATTTTGATCAAATCAAATAGTTTCATATTCATGTTTCCTTTGGTAAACTACTTTACACATTTAAACAATCATTTAGTGATAATTACCATTTTCGTTAAAACACAATACATCGAATATGTATTTACTTTTAACCATTCATCAAACACTTTGTATTCAAGTAATACACGGTGTTCAAGTTATTTTGCCGAACTTAGGCATGATTTATATGTGAGAAGAAATCAAATGACTTTCACATATCATCATATAACTTTGAATTTAAACAATGGTTTCATTCATCAATGAAATATCATTAAGTTGGGTATTTTAAACAAGGCATTTTAATGTTTTACAAATGTTCATACATTACCAATTAGTTTCAAACAATAAGGATAATTCACATATAATCAAACAAGATATGAACACGAATAGAAATCATTCATAAAAGCAGAACAACTGTTTGTTACAAACTTATATGAATAACCGTCTCACGAAGTGTGAGACACACTAAAGAAGTTCACAATCTCTTGATTACAAAAAATCATCCTAAACACAAACTAAATGATAAATGTCGAGGGAGTGTGTCGTCGGCCATCATCATCATGCTCGCCATCAACACGCAACGCCACCTCCTCTTCAGCAAGCACCTCTATGCAGAAGGACCTGTTTTCAGTAAAACAGAACAAGTATCAAATATACTTAACACTACAATGTGTTTGCAAAATTATAACATTTATAAAACTGTATATCAGATATATACCTTTGTCATCGATGACCTGAGCGACAGCTGGTTCAACCAACACATTCCTGAGATGTGTCATGAACCGGTGGAACTCCATTTCTGTGTCGCCTCTCATTACGCAAGTCCTGACTTGTGCTTGGTAGCTTGGTGGCAGCGACCGCAGCACAGCAGCATTTGCGAAAGAGCCTGAAATCCAGACGTCTAGGAAGTATGCTGGCCTCATGTACACATCATGCATGTGCTGTAAGTGGCTGTCCAGTGATGAGTTCTCCTCCAACTTAATGGCGAGGAAGTCTCCCATCAACTCATGCTCCCAGATGCGTGTCTGATCCACGAAATGTGTCCTAAGCTGTAGCATCACCGAACGAGGGTCGACATCACCCACGAAAGGCCACAACTCGTCCACCATTCCGAAACGCATCACAACTGAAATATAGGAGGCCATCTTGCGACGGAGATAGCTGTCTTTCTGCTCCTCTGGGGTCTCAAGGTCTATGGACGGATCCAAATCCATCCCGTCGAGTATGTAGTCGACCATGTCGTTCTCGCTAAGGAGAATATGGAGACTGGCAACCCAAGTGGAGAAGTTTGATCCATCTAATCTGAGCTTCTCTCCTTCTAACCATTTAGTTGTCAACACGAAAGAACCCATCTAAATTTATAATTGCAAAAGGAATTTAGACTAAGTTTATAATTAAATGAGTTAATGATAACTCCACTCAGAAACACCTATCCCCAAAGAGGGTTCCTAGTGATAACACGACCCCTATCAGCCACATCTCCCCCGATCATCACGGCCATCAATGTGGGTTCAAGGGTGGACGCTAAACGTCGATCACATCATTCATGCAACTCGTGCGCGATCTTTCGACCATCCGCGTTCTGAGGCCACGCTTCTCTAGCGTGCTAGGCTCGCCAACTCAACCTTAGTGTATTCGTTATGCAACATGGCTTACACCCACTGTATGCGAACGTAGATATGTCTGACACCCGATCATCACGGCCTGCCTCATACCGAAGAACTTTCTTGGTGGTGCACACTATGGGGGAACACAATCATTGGTTATTTTAACAGGGATCATCTTATTAGGCTACCGTCGAGTATCTAATACTAGCACACAATAAGACATACAAACAATAACATTGAATGTAAATGCTATGTGATATGGTCCTTCACGTCGTGATCTCCATCCGCCGTCACCGGGTTCCGGCGCCAGGGTTCTGGCGCCGTAGACACTAGGGTACCAGTGTCATTCCGGCGTGGGAGTTCGTCACCTTCATGACTATCTACTACTATGCAACAAAAGGTAATTACTTTACCTTTGCCACAACCACATCACAATGCAACGCCCCCTGCAAAACAAAGTTAGACGCCTCTACTTTATCTTTGCATGTTTTACGTGGCTGAATGGCCCTTCGTACAAGTACCGTACTTACCTACGAACTTTCAGCACAACGCTGATCAACTAGTTGTCTCTACTACACCCCTTCCGGGGCCCTCCTTTGCAAATGGTATACCAACTAATGCAAGAGAGACTGACACCCCCCTAAGCCACTTTATACGGTACAAGCCGTATGTCAAGCGTGGACTAGTCTCGCGAATGAACGCGTAAAGTCGGTTGGAGGCCACTTCATCAAGCATTACTGCGGTATACACAAGTACACGTGTGAGGGTAACAACTAAAAGATCAACGCCCACACGCTACATCTCGTGTGTTCTACCCGTACTAGCATTACTGCGCATAGATCTAGCTCTGATACCACTGTAGGGGTTCCGCGCATAAAAACAATAAATTTTACTCTACGCCCCTGAACCCCTGAAGCTGCCAGGACCTATCTATTAGTAATATAGTAACGGGAGGGCTTTTCGCGAACTTACCCTCGAAGACCGAAAAGCCTTGTCAACGCTCAGGAGAGCGTGGTTGATGTAGATGAGCCAAAGCCGACCTCAAGGTCGTGATGAAGTCCTTGCGCTCCTTCTGGCTCCAAGGACTTGAGTGCCTCAAGTGTGACACCTCGTGGGAGTTACACACGTCCGGTGCCTGACGATGACTCCCGCTCCCCGATCCAGCAGCAGTTGCGGAAGTAGAGCTCCCGGATCTGAATCCCGCAGCGCGACGGCACTCCGCGGTGAAGATGTCTCTCGCTCGCGCAGTCCAGACTTGGGACCACGGTCACAAGAGAGAGAGGGGGAGAGAGAAAATATCAATTAGAGGTCCTCCCAAAAGTGGGGAGACCTTTATTGATTATCGGGTGTATTTTCTAGGCCAAATACCCCACCTTATATAGGGGAGGGGAGGTACTACCTCCCCTCAAGTCCCGGGGTGGGACTAAAGGAGAGGAGGGGGAGGAGGTGGCCGCCGGCCACTAGTGGGCCCCGCGCGGGGGGGGGGGGGCTTGGCCCAGCCGGCCAGCCCCCTTGCCCCTTCTCCCTCTCTCCTTTCCCTAATGGGCCCTCTCCCTCCGGAAATTGTCCCATTAAGCCTTTTGACCTTTTAATTTATTTTCTCTTTATTAAATAATTATGAATAAATGATTAAATCAATATTTAACATTCATTCACACATTATCTAATCTCCGTGGACATGGAACACCTTCCACCTCCACTCCGGACATCCTCCGGACTTACCGAAACCCTTCCGGTTTTCTCCCTTCTTTTCTTCGGTGATTCTACCGATCCTATAAACACTCTCTAAGCATCATCAAGCCCTTAAGCGTGATACCCTACGGTTTGGGAACACTCCAGACATGGTCGGGACACTCCTGCACCAATGATCAACAGAGGGACCTGGATGGCCATGTGACCCCTGTGCGCTCCACGAAGATCTTTCGTCGTTTGAACCGGGACAGTCGTGTCTTATTCCCTTTGTCATTCGATACTTGCATTGCCCGAGATCTGATCATTGACATCACCATGTCGGGTTCAATCTCGTTACTGAACAATGCTACTTAACTCGTCCTGACAAGTGATATCCCCGTGATCCAATCACACGCTGCGCAGCTATTGGATATAACTTCTCCGAGTGGGCCCTTGAGTATCTTCCCGTCACATGGACGGACAAATCCTGCTCTCGACATATATTGCCTCTACGGTTTCCTCTGAATACCTGAACACACCTTTATAACCACCGTTTTACCAGATGGCGTTTGATGATATCTAAGCACCCTCGGGAGACAGTGATTGATATAGCCTCACAGTCTAAGGAATAGTCTACGAGGATCCATTTCTAATCATTGTAACTTGAACTTCGTGACATGATCGGGTCACGATGTTTAGGTTGGGTATTGGTTCATCATCTCATTCTCCGAAAGAGATGACCTCCGAATGAGATGATCAGGAAAAATGATCATCTGTTGACCAATGAACCAGTGACTAGAGTTTCACTGGGAACCCCTGGTTGTTTGTATATCACACGTGTATTGATGTTTCCACTCAATACAGTTACAGCATGATATAAAACTTAATCATAAACTATATGAAATATGATAATAGTCCTTACTACTATTTGTCTCTAGGGCATATTTCCAACACTCATATCCAAAATTAGTTGACTATTCATTGTGTGGTACTAGCATTTTTTCTAATACTTGTTTAATAGCTAGTGCTTGACTTTGCATTTTGCAATATATTAATCTATTCATTGCCATGTTTGTTGTGTGCATGTTTGAACACTGAAAGTTGATTAGAGATGGAGTGGATGCATACTTAGGTTGAATTGTGCGTGCCTATTCGTTAATGTTGGGTACTATAATACAAATATTTAAGCTGATTGTTTCAAAACAAAACAAGACTAACTTATTGAAATTATATGGAATTATATTTTTATTTCATTATTTGCAAAATATAAATATGTGCTAACACCTCTTTAAATCTATTATCCATGCATCCTAAAGAATTTCTTTTAGTGTGATATAAAAAATATTACCAGTCTTATTATTTATGCCCTAAAGAAGTGCTACGCCACATTCATTGTACTTTTTCTAAATGTTTTGATAGGTAGTACAAGTTTAGTTACAACATTATCATTCATGAGTGTTTAATTACTCAACATTTGGACTCCCATTGCATCCCAAGATGTCTTAATTGAGAGTATATAGAGTTCTTACCTTCTCCGTGAACTTCCTAATGTGGAGGGGAACAATCTAGAAATGCAACATGGTTCCAGAGTATATAGCGCATTGAAACATTGAGTAAATAGCAATAATGCTTGTATAAGCTACATCGCATGTTCCCCTCCAGCTTAGTCAATTGAAAGTCATTTGCACGCTCTATACTAATGGTAATTTGTACATACACGTCAAAATGCCATGTAGTATGTAAATATGTATTTATTATGGAATCTTCACTAGAGTGGAACACAGAGTAAACCAAACTTTATATGCAATTGTACATTTTGAGTTTTCGTGCTTCCTATTTTTATTTTTTTATTGAGTGAATTCCACTTTTTACCCTGTAGTTCTGCATTTGTAGCACATATTACCCCATTTAGTGGAACTTCTCCAGAAATATATATCATTTTTTCAGAGCACCAGAAATATATCATTTAAGAGACTTTGAACACGATTTTATCTCAGTTTTATCATTTTTCTTGTTTTTGTTAGATATGACCGACATGTTATGCCGAGTATCGTGGTAAAATGTGAGAAGATCAGATGGTATGATCAACAATGTCCTGAATTTTCTCATTCATATGTTCAATTTCTCCTCGTCATCTTGATATTTTTAAACTCCGGTCAACGGGTTATACCTTGCCCAATAGACACACATCAGAAAATGAGGGTACAAAGCTTTTAAAGAAAATCAACTTGAAAGCATTGATCTACTTGCCCAATAGTTGCACTTTTGAATTTAAGTTTGAATCTGGTATGCACCTACCTGCAGAAAATTATTTCATTTTCTACTACTTATATCGATATTGCTGTTCACCTTGGTTCTGGAAAATACCCATGTTTCAAGAATCTCTCATGTTTAGCCCACTCGTTTTTCCAGTGCTGCTGTTAGTACTGCTTACTGCCACGATATAGCAGTAGCATGCTTAACAAAATTCTAATGCATGAGCAACTCGATTACTCTTTGTTGAAACATTACAAATTACTAAAAAGATGCTTGTTTGATCCGCCGACACATGATGTCCCATATATAGAGAGAAGGGAATGGCGAAATCTCTGGTGCCTTATGCGATCGAGTTTATTCCCATGTTTACACCTCTACCAATGCATCATCCAAATGTCTACATTCATGGACAAATAATTATACATTCACATGAAATATATTGGCGACAACAATAATATACCGATTGCTTGCTTTGAATATACAAATAACATTCCTTGTCGCAGAAGGAATCTTTTTTAAGAACTCAATTGTATAAATGGAAGACTACGGTATAAGATACATCAAATATTGAAGTTTTCTACAGCAATATGAAAGACACAATTAAAGATCTAGGCACACCATGTGTACCCAAAAAAGTGCCAAGAAACTATAATATTTTTATTTTTTATTTCGAAATTGTTCATCCGAACATCGATTGTGCAATACATCGGTCACAGGCGGCTAGGGCCCGTGGAACCGTCGGGAGGACGCGCTCGGGCGTGGCAGCTGTCCGTCCCACCGTATTTCAGGCCCAATTTTGGAGCGGGTTTGCACCGAAACGTCCGCTCCGGGCCTGCTGCTCCTTTTACACGTGCGCGTTGGGCCGTGGCTTCGATCCGGTCGGACAAGAATGGATGCGGGCGGCCGTTTGCTGGCCGCCGTTGGGACGGCCTAACAGCTGATGAGACGTAGGAGAAGGCCGAATGGTGACTCTAGTATTGGAGTTTTGGAGAGCCACGTTATAACAAGATTTTTTTAAAGACATTGAGTGACCTTATATATTGCACTTATGATCGTCTTTGTCGTGGGCTAGCTAATCAATTTTCCTAGAAGAAACTTAGGCGAGTACCTGTAACAGTTGATGTTTAATACGGCATAACCTTTTTCGGGTCATATGGAGCCAAAAAAACAGTCTCCAACATATGCCCTATATCTGTTTGGTGCTGCAAATTTGTTAGGCATGCCCTCAAGACATGCAAATCTGGGGCAACACAGTCCATGCCCTAGAACAAATCCCGGCCGTGCATAGCCCAACCGATATCCCGCCTCTCCCCACCGTAGGATTTCATGTTGGGTGTCCTATTTTACATCATCTGTTACAACAAAATTATCTTTGGTTCCCTAAAGCTCAAAATTAGGTCCCTAAATCTGCTTTGGGGTACCCTATTAAGGATATCTATTAGAGATTCTCTAAGTGTACCATTTTTCGAGTGATTTAGAAGGGTGTACTGTGATGTGCCATAGCAAGGCTTGTGCTTCGAAATCACTTTCGCCCGATGAGAAAAATACATATACCTTGAACATTTGTTCGGAAAATTCATGACGCTGCCTTTTGTTCAAAACTTTTCACCACACATGTGCTTGCAATTATCAACCGATGCACATCATATGAAATGGGAAATAGCAAAGAAGTGAAATACTTCTATTATTATTAATCTCTTATTACAAAATTGTGTTCATCCGAACATCATCAGTCATGTGCAATACACCACATTCATTGTACTTTTTCTAAATGTTTTGATAGGTACAATTTTAGTTACAACATTATCATTCATGAGTGTTTAATTACTCAACATTTGGACTCCCATTGCATCCCAAGATGTCTTAATTGAGAGTATATAGAGTTCTTACTTTCTCTGTGAACTTCCTAACGTGGAGGGGAACAATCTAGAAATACATCATGGTTCCAGAGTATATAGCGCATTGAAACATTGAGTAAATAGCAATAATGCTTGTATAAGCTACATCGCATGTTCCCCTCCAGCTTAGTCAATTGAAAGTCAATTGCACGCTCTATACTAATGGTAATTTGTACATACACGTCAAAATGCTATGTAGTATGTAAATATGTATTTATTATGGAATCTTCACTAGAGTGGAACACAGAGTAAACCAAACTTTATATGCAATTGTATATTTTGAGTTTTCGTGTTTCCTATTTTTATTTTTTTATTGAGTGAATTCCGCTTTTTACCCTGTAGTTCTGCATTTGTAGCACATATTACCCCATTTAGTGGAGCTTCTCCAGAAATATATATCAGTTTTTTAGAGCAGCAGAAATATATAATTTAAGAGACTTTGAACACGATTTTATCTCAGTTTTATCATTTTTCTTGTTTTTGTTACATATGACCGACATGTTATGCCGAGTATCGTGGTAAAATATGAGAAGATCAGATGGTATGATCAACAATGTCCTGACTTTTCTCATCCATGTGTTCAATTTATCCTCGTCATCTTGATATTTTTAAACTCCGGTCAACGGGTTATACCTTGCCCAATAGACACGCATCAGAAAACGAGGGTACAAAGCTTTTAAAGAAAATCAACTTGAAAGCATTGATCTACTTGCCCAATAGTTGCACGTTTGAATTTAAGTTTGAATCTGGTATGCACCTACCTACAGAAAATTATTTCATTTTCTACTACTTATATCGATATTGTTGTTCACCTTGGTTCTGGAAAATATCCATGTTTCAAGAACCTATCATGTTTAGCCCACTCGTTTTTTCCAGTGCTGCTGTTAGTACTGCTTACTGCGACGATATAGCAGTAGCATGCTTAACAAAATTCTAATGGATGAGCAACTCGATTACTTTTTGTTGAAACATTACAATTTACTAAAACGATGCTTGTTTGATCCGCCGACACATGATGTCCCATATATAGAGAGAAGGGAATGGTGGAATCTCCGGTGCCTTATGTGATCGAGTTTGTTCCCATGTTTACACCTCTACCAACGCATCATCCAAATGTCTACATTCATGGACAAATAATTATACATTCACATGAAATTTATTGGCGACAACAATAATATACTGATTGTTCGATTTCAATATACAAATAACATTCCTCGTCGCAAAAGGAATCTTTTTCAAGAACTCTACTGTATAAATGAAAGACTACGGTATAAGATATATCAAATATTGAAGTTTTCTACAGAAATTTGAAAGACGCAATTAAAGACCTAGGCACACCATATGAACCCAAAAAAGTGCCAAGAAACTATAATACTTTTATTTTTTATTTCGAAATTGTTCATCCGAACATCAGTTGTGCAATACATCGGCCACATGCGGTTAGGGCCCGTGGAACCGTCGGGAGGATGCGCTCGGACGCGGCAGCTGTACGTCCCACCGTATTTCAGGCCCAATTTTGGAGCGGGTTTGCACCGAAACGTCCGGTCCGGGCCTGCTGCTCCTTTTACACGTGCACATTGGGACGTGGCTTCAATTAGGTCAGACAAGAATGGACGCGGGCGGCCGTTTGCTGGCCGCCGTTGGGACGGCCTAACAGCTGATGAGACGTAGGAGAAGGCCGAATGATGACTCTAGTATTGGAGTTTCGGAGAGCCACGTTATAAGACATTGAGTGACCTTATATATTGTACCTATGATCGTCTTTGTCGTGGGCTAGCTAAACAATTTTCCTTGAAGAAACTTAGGCGAGTACCTGTAACAGTTGATGTTTAATACGGCATAACCTTTTTCGGGTCATAATCTCCAACATATGCCCTATATCTGTTTGGTGCTGCAAATTTGTTAGGCATGCCCTTAAGACATGCAAATCTGGGGCAACACAGTCCATGCCCTAGTACAAATCCCGGCCGTGCATAGCCCAACATATATCCCGCCTCTCCCCACCGTAGGATTTCATGTTGGGTGTCCTATTTTACATCTTCTGTTACAACAAAATTATTTTTGGTTCCCTAAAGCTCAATATTAGGTCCCTAAATCTGCTTTGGGGTGCCCTATTAAGGATACTATTAGAGATTCTCTAAGTGTACCATTTTTTGACTGATTTGGAAGGATGTACTGTGATGTGACAAAGCAAGGCTTGTGCTTCGAAATCTCTTTCGTTTGCCCGATGAGAAAAATACATATACCTTGAACATTTTTTCAGCAAATTCATGACGCTGCCTTTTGTTCAAAACTTTTCACGACATATGTGTTTGCAATTATCAACCGATGCACATCACAATAGTGGAGAACAGGCCTTTAGTCCCGGCCCGTTAGAGCCTTTAGTCCCGGTTGTGTTACCGAGACTAGAGAGGCTTGACTAAAGGCCCACCCACTAGTCTGGGCCACTTACCAGCCAGGACCAATGGGCATCCACGTGGTCGTCTCTACGGGCGCGGGCTTGACATATGGTTCTCTGCCGCGGCAAAATTTTAGGCACTTTCTGTACCACGGCAGAGAATTCAATTTGTATCTTTTTTTAATTTCAAAATAGTTTTCTACGCTACCACATACCGTACATGTTCATGCATACATAAGATAACTTCTCTTAAGATCGAGCATACAAATATATACATGATAGTTACACATGGAGATCACAATTATCGGGACTAGAGCCCGTCTATTCAATTACACGGTCGGGGATCATCGGCGCCTATTCACACTAAATTCTCCGGCGTCATCTATCATCTCGTTCATCAAGAACCCTGCCAGTTCTTCAACAATTCCTACTACGCGTTGCTCTGGTAGGAGCTGATCCCGCCTTTTCTCAAACTATATAAGAAAATGAGATCAATATGAATATCAATCATGATAACAAAAAGTGACGGTAATAAAATAATATTGTGAATGTATTGCTTACATCGACTCTATAATCATTCAGCTCACTGGTAAACGTGCGAATGAACTCGCAAACGTAGAATCCACATAGATTCGTCTTCAGTGGCTGCCTCGCGCACTTTACGAGAATAGAATTCAATCAAAATAATAATCTAGCATCATAATTGTATTGAAACTAGAAGTAAAGAGATGCGCGTACTACTTACCGAGACCGGCTTAAACGTCAGCTTCTCTCTAAAATCAACCGTAATCGCACTCTTGAACTGGTTCCAAACCCTGCCCGGTAAACAAAATGAATGAGTTATTTATTTATTACGTGATATCTCAGGAAATCAACGAAAGAGACCGATGTAGCGCGAAAATTACCTCTGGAGCATGTCATGCATGTTCCTAAACGTTTCTAGGGGTCTCTTTAATAGGTTCATGACTTCAACTATTCCCTTATCAAGTTGAATGTCTAGCAGAATCCAGTGGAAACTGCACACGTTTATATATACATCAGTAACTCATCAATTACACTTAACATCGAGTAAGAAAAAGTGAATGTGTACAACAGAGTAAGACCCTCACGCGAAATTGTAAGGAAACAATATGTGGTCACAGAAATTTTGCTCTGTTAGAAACCTTAGAAGGTTTTCCTGCGTGTCCTCGGGTTTATCTGTTAGCGTCTTTATATGTATTTTATCTAGGTCAATGAACACAACACTAAATATTGACCTTCTTTTACATTCCATGATCTTCATTCTGCATAATAATATAGTACAAAAGGATATAATTAGGATAATTACATGCAATGAACTGAACAACTGAAAAAATGAACAACTTATATACAGAAAATGAATTCAACAACTTACAGACAATAGCAACTCATGACAGATTTGTCGAGGGCGTCGAAAGCGTATAACTGGAAGAGTTCTGGAAACGCAACATGGACCTCTTCTTCTTGGAAGTAGTAGTCATGTGGGACTTTGGCACGATCATTATTCTCTCCTGCTTTGCGGCTTTCAAGTACCAGTTATGTAAACTCCGCATCTGTGTTGGCAGTTGTTGGAACTTTTCAAAGCTAACCAGAGGCTTCCCTGGGACATATGTAGGGACTACCTGAGCCTTGGGTAACTTGTCATCCTTGGGACCTAGCAATTCCTCAACAGTCACATTCATTGTGGCGCCCCGCAAAAACCACTACTAGAAAATCGCGGTGTTTTTGTGCATTGCATCATCATGACCGCATGCTCATGTCATCATGCCACCTTGCATTTGAGCATCGTCATCATCATGCATGGTTTGCCTAAAACTATTTTCTAAAAGCCTAGTTTTATTTTCTAAATCTCTCCCGTCTGTATTCAAATAAAATCCCGGGTCTCCGGAATATTTTTATTTTGTCTACCAACGGATCTCAAAAGCCCCGTTTTAAATAACAAAAATATTTCTTTTATTTTTAGGAGGCAGCCCGCCAGGCCCGAAAGCCCGGCCGGCCACCTCCAAAATTCCTAAAGCTACCCAAACCTAATCTACCCAGCCCCCTCCACCTCACCGCACCCTATTGCAGCGCGCCACATCACCCTGGCCAATCCCCCAGCCACTCACCCGCTACCACCTCACCCCTCAACTCCCTCCACTCCCTAACACAGCCACACCCACGCACTCACACACACGCGCGCGCGCCAGCCCAGCCAGCCGACACCTCGGGATTCCCCCCCGTCTCCACCTGTCCCCCGCCCCGACCAGCCCGCGCACGTGCCCCGCGCCCCGTCTCTCTCCCCCTCCTCTCCTCGATCCGCGCCGCCCACCTCGCCTCGCGGCGCGGCGCCGTCCTGCCCCGGTCGTCCCCCTCGCCGCCCCCGCCGCGGTCTTCCTCGCCGCCGGCGCCCCATCCCCGCGCCTCCTCTTCGCCGTCCCCCTCACCGGCTCTCCTCGCGCCTCTCTGTTCCTCGCCGTCTCCAACGCCACCCCGTGGAGCCGCGCCTGCCTCCACATGCCGCCGCGGCCCCCCTCCTGCGTCGCACCGCCAGCCGTCCACCGCCGCAACCTCGGCCGCCTCCACCCGCTCTCCGGCCGTCTCCTCCTCTCACCGCGTGCCGTGGAGCTCCACGCGCCGGCCGCCATTGCCTACCCCGCCGCCAGCATCCCCTCTCCTCTGCCCAACGCCGCCGACCTGGACGATCCCGCCCTCCCCCGAGCCGAGGCCGCCGTCCCCTCTCCCCTACCGCCTCCTCCTCGTCCGCATCGGCCCCGCCGTGGCCGCCCTCTTCCCCGCCGCCGGCGTCGGTCCGTGCCGCCTCCTCCCTCGCCGAGCCGCGTCCCTGCCACTAGAGATCTCCCGCCACGAAGCCGCTCGCCGACGACCCTCTGCGCCGTCGGCCACTCCTTCCGCCGCAGGAGGGCCCCGCATCCTCCGCCCGTGCCAAGAGCGCCGTTGTCCTCGTTGCGGGCATTTTCTGCGCCTCGAGCTCCTCCTTGCGCGCAGGACTGTGCGTGCGTGCCGCACATTCCTGCTACCCCTGCCACCTGCCGCCCTGTCCCCGGCCACTGGTTTTTGCGTTAGTGAGAAAGTCTTCTCAATAACTGAAGGTATTGTTGTAACCATGGTGGCACATGTCTATGTGATCTTCCCGTTGTGGTATCAATATGTGTGCTTGCAGAAAACCTCCCTATGTTGATGTACCCGTGACAAACCAGAGGTGCAAGAAAACCTGCCGGAAGTTCATCCCGGAGTCCGAAGGTCGAGACCGAAGACCCCAACCCTCGGAGTGCCAAGATCTACTAGACGGATCAGATGGCTGAGATTGCGGAACACCGAGAACGCCTTCGCGGACCTAAAGACCGCCAAGCTCTTCATCTCGGAGGCCAAGACCAATCCGATGCCGCACCCCGTGGGTTCTACATGAACCGCCATGACCATGTTCTCGGATGTGAAGACCGATCCTCCCGGTGTCGGAAGACCAAACCCTGGCGCGCCAAGTTCTTCGACCCAAAGACCACTTGCGACAAGTATTTCTTCCCGGATCTGATGCCCGAGACCCCGGACACCAAGGTCGTCGACACGGATACGCCGAGCACTTCGCCGCGAATGCCAAGTTCTTCTTCCCGAACGCCAAGTCTGGCCCAATCTGAAGACCGCAGATGCAACAAGATCTTCTTCTCGTGGACCGAAGAGCGATCCCCGCCGTTCCCGTCAAACCCTGTCGAACCACATCGAACCCCAAGATCGTCCGAACCCAGATGTGTGCCCTAAGCCCCTATTTTTATAATATGACATTATCAACTATCGCATATTAATTGTTCATGCATGCATACATGTCAGTGGGTTTGGGGGCATTATGCCGATTCACCTCATAATTAAATATGGAGTGTTTATGCGGGATACTTTTGTCTTATTCCGGACTCCATTTAAATGGTGTAGCGAACCGATGCCATGTGTTGCCTTGTTAATACAACATTTAAATTGCGGGGGTTCTAAATAGCTTGAATAGTTTAATTAAATGTCGGGACCCCGGTTCCGCTTAAAACTGCCTAATTGCACCGCATCTGCATCATATCATAATCATGCCAGATCTTCTGCCGTAGTATTAAATAGTGCATCCGGTGTTTCTTTTAGTGCGTTGCTTCTTCGCGGATTAGACCGATGAGTGGATGCGAGTATCGACAAGTTCTCCGGATATGATCCTTCGGCAGTGTTTCCCAGGCGAGCATCTCTCCTCGTTCTACCTATTTTGCATTTATAGTCTTTATTTCCTCATGTTGATCTATTGCTATCCGTGTCGCGATGCTTTAGTGTTCCGCACCAGATATAGTCCTTGCAGCCCTTATATTGCCTTGGACACCTCCTATTGCCTGTTGCTTGTTAGACAGCTGGCCCTGCGAGTCGTAGTTGCTTGCTCAGGTGTTGCCTCGCATCGTCGATGCTCCATAGTTGTTGGGCGGTGGGCAAATGTTTAATGGTGGTGTTGATCCTGATTCGAATTACAGTTTATTAATTAATGTTGATAGTAGTTAATGTAGAGGCACCGGTGGGTAATAGTCAATATTTGGTTCTTAACCGCTCACTAGTGTCCCCTAGGACCCGAGTTCTTGACACCTGTTCCGAGATCGAGCGCGCTAACCACAGGTGGGGTGTGTGGGCACCCCCATCGGCTTACTACCTGATTTCAAAGTATTGTACCGGGGGCCACAAGTAGTTTGGGGCTTTACTACTATGTTGTACTTATGCCATGCTTTACTGCTTTATTTAAGATTGTGCGTGGAGCACTTGTACTGTTTAGGATGTGGAATGTTTTCGCGGTATCGATAAGCCAGTCACACTTTCGGGTTCCCAGTCGTTTACAGGCATTGCACAAACCCTGGGTCCGTTCCGGAGCCGGCCGACTTCGTTGCGGGTAGCTTAGTGGGGTGGCCCCCATGTACTTGCTTTGGGTCTGGGAAACGTCATGACTTAGGCCCCGCCGACATACCGATGGGTGTATGTTAATTGATCTGGCAAAAAGGGTCGAAGTGCGTGTGGATACTTTGGTGCACCCCTGCAGGGTTAAATCTTTTCGAAAAGCCGTGTCCACGGTTATGGACGACTTGGAGCACAGTTTCTCGATCATAGACAACTATAATTAAAGTTACTGCTATAATTTGACCTGTATCTGATATGAATAGTAAGTTGGATAACTGCCATGAAGAGATTAAATAAAACTGCCAACCGTGTGAGTTTCCTCGGCTTGACTTCCTCGTTTGGTCTCGAGGGGGAATACCAGGATGCGTATGTTTGGTGTTAGTATCAGGTTGGATCCGGATAGGTCTTTCTTCCCCCTCTCTAATAGCCGCCAGTTTTACAGAGTCTCTATAGGTCGTTTCGTGTCGCTGCGCTGCCGCTTCAGCCCACCATACCTATGTAGGCGAGAGCCGCCGAATTCTAGTCTCGCCGTGTACTGGCCTCAGTACTGACGCTCCTCTTTTTCCTTTGCCCTTTGTCGGCACGCCTTTTGTTTTAGCAGGTTTGAGATCGACGTCGTTAGCAGGGTTACCCTTCCGGCTTGGCCTGGGCAGGGTTATGGACGCCATTGGTTATTCTTCAGGGCTCTTTGCCCCATTTGCATCTTGTCCATTGACGGACGCTCTATTGTTTCAAGGTGATTTGGATCGTTGTATATTATACCTGTATTATTGACTCATGGAGTCGCTGTTGTATATATATCTGTTCTGTGGGTCCCATCGAGGACTGTTGTGTAATGGTATTACTTCGTTTTCCACCCGCACGAAAGTGCCTGGTGGGCGTCCTTGAATTGTTTCTATGCGGGTTTGGCTAGAAGCGCTAAGACTTGCATAGGGCCGATTCGAGGGTGTTACATTCATAGAGGCCATAAGCTTCGCAGCTTCTTCCATATTCTGTTGGGGAATGTCAAGGGATACCACCTTGAGGGGTGGGGTCGATTTTTTGGCCCGTTCCCCGAGCTGGGGGACGTCCTTTCTTTTCTCGGTTGCACTTTGACTTGATGATTGCTCCCGCTTGCACTTCTTGATTTGCTCTTCTTCACTTCCTTCTGAAGTGCGCGTAGATAGTCATCTGGCTTATGGTGCAAGTCATATTGTGATTTTGTGTTCAGAAAAGAAAGTGCATACGCTTTTTGCTTCTCGGTGTATACCGGGGCAGGCTCGTGTTTCTTCTTTTGAAGCTGCGCAACACATTCGGCCTTTACGATCATGTCCTTTTCCTCGTCAGTATGATCGTAAGTTCTGATAGGAAGATTCTTATGAGGTACTCTTGGGAGGGGCGACATTTGTCGTTTTGGGATGCTGTGTCGTTTAGTCCTTATCGACGGAGCACGCTTCCGCTTTTTGTCCTTAGCGGGCGGCGAAGGCGGCTGACCCTGCGGCGGAGATAGAGATGGACTCGCGCTGTGGTGGTCGTAGTCATGGGGTGGGCTTCTTGGAGGTTATGGAGGTGAAGGTGACATGCGACGACTCGGAGGCGGTGTTAGCCTTGGCGCTGAGCCTGGAAGCTTGATGTTGTTCTTGTCCCATAAAATGATGCCACCCAATACTTCTCCGAGTGTCCTCTCACCTTCAGGTCCAGGGATGTCAAGCTCCATTGAGTCCCACCCCGTTGCGATTTCATCCACCCCGACTTTAGCATAGCCAGCTGGAATCTCACGGCCATGCCAGCGTGCATCAGGTGGACAAGGTAAAGCACATCTGACCGCCACCTTGATGGATAGGTTCTTCACCTTCTGATGGAGCTCACAAGATGCCTGCTCCTTGATTCCATCCACGGGGTAGTCGGGACCGCCATCTACCATCCGTGCATCGTTAGACGGGACCTCCGATTCAGCTACGCTGCTTCTCCGCTGAGATGGAACAGCAGTAATATCGAGTGCAGGATCTTGCAGGCGCACTACTCCTCGAAGTTTGTCAATCTGTTGCTGATGAACTCAAAGTGTTCCTAGAAACTCGGTGAACCTATCTCCATCCTCCTCCTGCCGTCGCCTCTTTGCTCTCTCTCGGCTCCTATAAGTATCTCTGTCTTTGGGAAACCCCATCTCCCAAGTATAACTAGGGCCAAGGCCTCGTACGCGTCCTCCGTGTTCTTTATTCCCGAGGTCCTTTGTCAGCAAGTCATTCTCTCTATCGGGACAGAACTTTGTTGTCCCCTCTTTAATTTCCTTAACCACTCTCTGCCATGTCTCCCGGGGTATCCTAATCCCGTCACTGCAAATAAGGTCCCCTGTTTTTTGGTCATACTCACTCCCATGCCCAAGGAACCAATTTCTTGCCCTCAGATCCCATTCTTCGCGTATTGGTTCTAGAGTGATCCCTTTAGCAAGCAGCTCACTCTCTTTAGCATTCCACTTTGGCATGGCAGTCGCATAGCCCCCTGGCCCCAGGTGATGGTGATATTTCTTCATCGCGGCATTTTTCTTGTTTTTTCCGACTTTTCCATAGCAGGTTCTGACTCCTTCTACTTCACAAATGCATCCCAGTTAGCCTGCTGCTTCGTTAGATAGCATTCGAATTTAGAAGGAGTCTTTGTCTTCTCATACTTTTGCCATAATGCTTTCTTCCAGTTCTTGAATAGTTCGGCCATCTTCGTAAGAGTCCACTGCTTGACTTTCTTCCTCAATGCAGTTGTGTCAGCATCATCCTCACATTCTGGCAGGGTGAAATGTGTCATGAGGTCATTCCAAAGACCCACTTTGTACCTGTCGGCGACATACTCACCCTCTTCCGCCCCTTTGGTCTTATTCCACTCTCGAACGGTGATCGGGATGCGATCCCTAACCATAACTCCGCATTGTTGTACAAATACACTTTTAGCCTTTTCGGGTTCCAATGGTTCACCTTGTGGTGATACCATCGTAATTGTATAACGCGTAGATGCGTCCAACTTTTTTGCCGGGCCTCGTTTGGAATATTTTTTGCTCGATGTGGAGGCCTAAGAGAAGAAACATTCGTCGATTTATATATATACAACTCAATTAATGCATCTACTAATCACTGGACTTCATATATATACCTCGTCGGACTTCGTTAAGGCTCCACCGAGGTTGTCGGCTTCTCCATCAACGGAGCCATCGGCTTCTCCCTGGTCATTTTGGTCGACCTCCTCACCCTCACCGGAGGGGTTCAGATACATCGACGGAGATTCGGGTGGATCAACATGGGGGTGTCGTTGATCATATCCTCGAGAATTTCTTCTTGTGCTAGGTCTCTGCGCATTGGACTAGGTGGATCCATAGTTTCTGCAAAATGCGAGATGCACACAATATTATTTCCTATATACAAATATTGCCTATATACAAATATTGCCTATATACAAATCTTTTCTATATACAAAAATATATTTCCTATATACAAAAAGTCCGGGGCCCGCGATCACTACCACCCTAACCCTATGTCCGGGGGCCCACGAGGACCACCACCCTAACCCTAAGTCTGGGGGCCCGCGGGCACCACCACCCTAACCCTAAGTCCCGGGGGCCGCGAGCACTACCACACAAACCCTAAGACCAAGGGCCCGCGAGCACCACCACCCTAACCCTAAGTCCGGGGGCCCGCGAGCACTACCATCCTAACCCTAAGTCCGAGGGCCCGCGAGCACCACCATCCTAACCCTAAGTCCGGGGGCCCGCGAGCACCACCACCCTAACCCTAAGTCCGGGGGCCTGCGAGCACTACCACCCTAACCCTAAGTCCGGGGGCCCACGAGCACCACCACCCTAACCCTAAGTCCGGGGGGCCGCGAGCACTACCGGACTTAGGGTAGTTATTTCTTTATCTTATCTTTATTTAGCACTAATGCTTGTCTGTGTCAATCAACTATGGCATGTATCTATATTACACTACACTATACTACTATACAATATACTACTACACAATAGTACTATATAATACTATATAAACTATATACACTATACAATAGTATTATATAATACTATATACACTACAATAGTACTATATAATACTATATACACTATACAATAGTACTATATAATACTATTGCAATAGTACTATATAATACACTATACAATAGTACTATATAATACTATATACAATATATTATATACTACTATACAATATACATACTATATACTACTACATACTATACAAAATAAAAAAATACACTACAAAAATACACTATAATAATACTACATACCATACTAAAAAATACACTACATACTATATATAATACTACTATTACACTAATATACACTACAAAATAAAAAAATAAAGAAAAACTAGAAGTGGCCGGGGGCGCCGCCCTGGCCTGCTCGCCCGCACCGCCGCCGACGTGCACGGCTATCGCCGGCCCCGGCCTGCTCGCCCACAGTGGCCGGCTCCGCCGCACGCCGGCGTGCACGGCTTCGGCGCCGTCGTAGCCGGACGTACGGGAGGGAAAGGGGATCGGCGGGGTCGTACCTGGCCGGGGGCGCGCGCGCGGTAGCTGGAGTGGGTGCGGCGGCTGGAGTGGGGGCGGCGAGTGGCGACGGCTGGAGAGTTGGGAAGCCTGCCGGCGTCCTTCGTCGTCCTCGCGTGCTCCCCTGCTTCGTGCGTCCTCGAGTGTGGTGATTTGGGCGAAGAAGGGGCGCAGCAATATAAAGGGCGGGGACCTTTAGTCCTGGTCCGTAGCACGCACCCGGACTAAAGGTTAGTCCCAGTGCGTGCTACGGACCGGGACTAAAGGTCCCCCCTTTACTCCCGGTGCGTGCCACGCACCGGGACTAAAAGGTTTTCAGCCCCGCCCAATGGGCGCGCGCCAACACCACACCTTTAGTCCCGGTGTGTAGCACGCACCGGGACTAAAGGTCCTTTTTTCAATGTTTTGACCCAAGGGGCGCACCTGTTTTAAAAAACTTCAATTTGCATATTTTTTAAACATTTGAATTATACAGTTTTTGCATATTTATGAATTTGAGAAAATTTTCAACATGAAAAGTTCTTGAATTTGAATAAGTAATCCAAATCTATTTTCTGTTTTAGAAAATAATTATTCTAACTATTTAAACTAATAACCATTTTGCCATTTTCAATTTAAAAATGCATTAACTATTATATTTTGCATATTTTTGCATCTCACTAAATTTTTAACATAAAAATGCTTGAATTTGAATAAATGATTCAAATCCATTTTCTGTTTTATAAAATAATTATTCTAACTAGTCAAACTATTAACCATTTGGCCATTTTCATGTGATTCCAACGCTCCGGTGGTCTTGCTGCGGCGAAACCCTAAACCGGAGGCCCCGGATCGTTTACCCCTATAGCTTTCTCCGTACGAGGGTAGCGCGGTGGACCTTTCTATTTGTTTTGGTTTGTTTAGGACATATGTACATGGAGAGCAAATTTTGGGCCAACTTTGCCACATTCTAGGCCCCGGTTGTCCCGCGGCAGGAGTTTTCACGTACAGATCCAGGATTTCACTAAGTGTTAACGCATGTCCAGAAAGGCGGTCACACCTGGGGTCTACACATGACACCTACCAACCTTGCACCACTCTCACACACATATCCTAGGGGCACATGCAAGTTTTCATGTGATTCCGACGCTCCGGTGGTCTTCCTCCGGCGAAACCCTAGACCGAGGGCCCTAGATCGTCTACCAATATAGCTTTCTCCGTACGAGGATAGCGCGGTGGACATTTCTATTTGTTTTGGTTTGTTTAGGACATATGTACATGGAGAGAAAATGTTGGGACAACTTTGCCACATTCTAGTCCCCGGTTGTCCCGCGGCAGGAGTTTCCACGTACAGATCTAGGATTTCATTAAGTGTTAACGCATGTCCGGGAAGGGGGTCACACATGGGGCCTACACATGGCACCTACCAGCCTTGCACCACTCTCACACACATATCTTAGGGGCACATGCAAGTTTTCATGTTATTCTGACGCTCCGGTGGTCTTCCTCCGGCGAAACCCTAGACCGGGGGCCCCGGCTCGTCTACCCCTATAGCTTTCTCCGTACAAGGGTAGCGCGGTGGACTTTTCTATTTGTTTTGGTTTGTTTAGGACATATGTACATGGAGAGCAAATGTTGGGCCAACTTTGCCACATTCTAGGCCCCGGTTGTCCTGCGGCCGGAGTTTTCACGTACATATCCAGGATTTCACTAAGTGTTAACGCATGCCCGGGAAGGGGTCACACGTGGGACCTACACATGGCACCTACCAACCTTGCACCACTCTCACACACATATCCGAGGGGCACATGCAAGTTTTCATGTGATTCCGACGCTCCGGTGGTCTTTCTCCGGCGAAACCCTAGACCGGGGGCCCCGGATCGTCTATCCCTATAGCTTTCTCCGTACGAGGGTAGCGTGGTGGACCTTTCAATTTTTTTTGGTTTGTTTAGGACATATGTACATGGAGAAAAATGTTGGGCCAACTTTGCCACATTCTAGGCCCCGGTTGTCCCGCGGCGAGAGTTTCCACGTATAGATCCAGGATTTCACTAAGTGTTAACGCATGTCCGGAAAGGGGGTCACACATGGGGCCTACACATGGGGCTGACGCTCCAGTGGTCTTCCTCCGGCGAAACACCACACATCCACACATTCCCTAGATTTATGTCTCAAATAAAAGGTTTAATACATTACATAGATTTATGTCTCAAATAAAAGGTTTAATTAATACATTATTACACATCACCAACATCTAGTGTTGTGGTTTTCTTCTGCACCGTAGCCATGGAGAATCTTCATCATTTAACAGGATACTTGGGTCATTTTTCACTTTGAATGGCGGAATTTCATGAAACTTATTGTAATGTTCTGACATGTCTATCTTGTCATCCACTCCCACGATGTTTCTTTTCCCTAAAAGAACTATGTGGCGCTTTGGCTCATCGTATTCTGTATTCTTTTGCTTATCTTTCCTTTTTCTCGGTTTGGTAGACATGTCCTTCACATAGAAAACCTGAGCCACATCATTGGCTAGGACGAATGGTTCATCCATGTATGCAAGATTGTTGAGATCCACTGTTGTCATGCCATACTTTTGGTCTACATGTACCCCTCCTCATGTCAGCTTGACCCATTTGCACCAAAACAAAGGGACCTTAAAAGTAGGTCCATAGTCAAGTTCCCATATCTCCTCTATATACCCATATTATGTGTCCTTCTGCCCATGTTCATCTGTTGCATCAAAGCGGACACAACTGTTTTGGTTGGTGCTCTTTTTATCTTGGGCCATCATGTAAAATGTATTCTCATTTATCTCGTACCCTTGGAAAGTACATATAGTCGAAGATGGTAACCTGGCCAATAAGTACAACTGATCTCCAACAGTGGTGTTATTCATGAGATGTTTCTGCAACCAACTGCCAAAATTCTTCTCGTGTTCCCCTTTAATCAAGGAGTCAGGCTTCCACGGGTTTTTAGAGCGTAGAATATTCTTGTGTTTCTCGATATACGGAGCCACCACGGTGCAATTGTGTAGAACTGTGTAGTGTGCTTGAGTGAAATAATTCCCGTCCCTACATACCATTGATTTCCTTCCTAGTGTGCCTTTTCCAGTCAGCCTCCCCTCATACCGAGATTCAGGAACACCAATCGGCTTAAGGTCAGAAAGAAAGTCAACACAAAACTCAATGACCTCCTCTGTTCCATAGCCCTTGGAGATGCTTCCTTCTGGCCTAGCACGGTTATGAACATATTTCTTCAAGACTCCCATGAACCTCTCGAAGGGGAACATATTGTGTAGAAACACAGGACCGAGAATTCTAATCTCTTCGACTAGGTGAACTAGGAGGTGCGTCATAATATTGAAGAAGGATGGCGGTAACAACAACTCGAAGATGACCAGATATTGGACCACATCAATCTGTAACCCTGATAGACTTTCTTGATTGATTACCTTCTGATAAATTGCATTAAGGAATGCACATACCTTCACAATGGCTATTTTCTGGTAGAATTCCCCTCAATGCAACCGGAAGCAATTGCGTCATAAGCACGTGGCAGTCATGAGACTTTAGGTTTTGAAATTTTTTCTCTTTCATATTTACTATTCCCTTTATATTAGACGAGAAGCCAGACGACACCTTGATACTGAAAAAGGACTTCAAAAAAGATTTCCGTCTCTTCTTTGGTAAGAGCGTAGCTGGTAAGCCCTTGAAACTATCCTGGATGCTTGCCGTCTCGTCCTTTATGATGTTGTTGGTCCTCCCGTGCTGCCTGGGTATCTTTTGACTTCCCATACAAGCCCAGGAAGCCTAGAATATTTATGCAAAGATTCTTCGTCAGGTGCATCACGTCGATTGCAGAGCGGACCTCGTGCACTTTCCAATAGGGTAGCTCCCAAAATATAGATTTATTCTTCCACATGGGTGCGTGTCCGTCGGCGTCTTTCGGAACAGGTTGTCCTCCAGGACGCTTTCCAAAGATTACATCCAAATCCTTGACCATACCAAATACATCAGCACCAGTACGGGGGACAGGCTTCATCCAGGCTTCTCCCTTGCCATTGAGATGCTTGCCTTTCTTCCTTAAGTGATGACTTGGTAGAAGAAAACGACGATTGTATGGGTACACATTCTTCCTACATTTATCTAGATATATACTTTCAGTCTCATCTAAACAGTGCGTGCATGCATTGTATCCTTTGTTCGTCTGTCCTGAAATGTTACTAAGAGCAGGCCAATCATTGATGGTTACGAACAACAACGCTTGTAGGTCAAATTCCTGTTGTTTGTGCTCATCCCACACACGTACACCTGGTTTGGCCCACAACTGTAAAAGTTCATCAACTAATGGCCTTAGGTACACATCAATGTCGTTGTCGGGTTGCTTCGGGCCTTGGATGAGCACTGGCATCACAATGAACTTCCGCTTCATGCACAACCAAGGTGGAAAGTTGTAGATACATAGAGTCACGGGCCAGGTGCTGTGACTGCAGTTCTGCTCCCCAAAAGGATTCATGCCATCGGTACTTAGAACAAACCATAATTTCCTTGCATCACCAGCAAAGTCCGGGAAGTCCCCCTCGATTTTTCTCCACTGCCGACCATCAGCAGGGTGCCTCAACTTCCCGTCTTTCTTACGGTCTTCCATGTGCCATCGCAATAACTTTGCATGCTCTTTGTTTCTGAACAAACGTTTCAACCGTGGTATTATAGGAGCATACCACATCACCTTGGCAGGAACCCTGTTCCTGGGTGGCTCGCCCTCAACATCGCCAGGGTCATCTTTTCTGATCTTATACCGCAATGCGGTGCAGACCGGGCATTTATCCATATTTTCATCCTTCTCACCGCGGTAGAGGATCAGTCATTAGGACATGCATGTATCTTCTGCACGTCTAATCCTAGAGGGCAAACAACCTTCTTTGCTTCGTACGTACTGGAGGGCAATTCATTATTTCTTGGAAGCAGCTTCATTATTACCAGCAACTTTTCAAATCCCGAGTCAGTCACATCGGTCTCTGCCTTCCACTTCAGCAATTCTAATGTGCTACCCAGCTTCTTCTGGCCATCTTCACAAGTTGGGTACAATAATTTGTTGTGGTCCTGTAACATCTTCTCGAACGGCAACCTCTCCTTTTCTGTGTCACAGTCTCGCTTTGCATCAGAAATGACCCGACCAAGATCATCAGCGGGCTCATCTGGTTCTCGTTCTTCACCCCCTTCTTCTTCATTGTCTTCCATTGAGGTATCAGCGTATTCAGGGAACATAGATCGGTAGTTGTCATCATTGTTCTCTTCTTCATCGCCGTCTTCCATCATGACCCCTTTTTCTCCGTGCTTGGTCCAAACATTATAGCCGGACATGAAACCAGACCGAAGCAGGTGACTCTGAATGACTCTTGAGGAAGTGTGAGCCTACTCATTTCGACATTCAACACATGGACAACACATAAAACCATCCCACCGCTTGTTCGCCTCGGCCACAAGGCGAAAAGAATGCACGCCTACTCTGTAAGCGTCAGAGCGTCGGTCACCGTAGATCTATGGTTGGCTCATCTGCATCATACAACCATGCATATATATCAAACGCAATCACGATGCTCAAATTAGTATCGCGTGGTCTAAACGAGAAAATGCTGGCTAACCTTTTAGGACACCTGGAAACAAAGATGAGAAAACTTAAGTGTGGCTCTGGCACCTCATATCATGTTTTGTCTTGTGTGAACTCAAGTGACATCGCTCTAACAGGCATTTCACCGAACACCTCTAGTGCATATGAAGAAAAAAATTTAGCACAAAGTTATACCCACCTCATAGAGGAAAAAAACAGGCCAGAGTGGAGGGCTGGGTGCATATATATAGGGCCAGACCATTAGTCCCGGTTTGAGATACAAACCGGGACTAATGGTTCTGCCAGGAGCACGTGCGCGTGCCCAGACCCATTAGTCCCGGTTTGTATCTCAAACCGGGACTAATGGTCCCTTACGGATCGGGACAAAGGACCTCAGCGTCCTCGGGCCGTCCGGTTCGGACCATTAGTCCCGGCCTCAGACACGGCCGGGACTAGTGACCCGAACCAAATGCCCTTTTTCTAATAGTGTCATATGAAACGAGAAATAGGCAAGAAGAAATGAAATACTTCTATTATTATTAATCTCTTATTACAAAATTGTGTTCATCCTAAGAAATAGCCAAGAAAGGAATTATTTTTGTGCGGGCAAATATCCTTTGCACTTTGACTTGCAAACGTCCATGGTCACGTAGCAAAAATCACTAGGTAGACAACAGTAGCAAAGCTTGTTACTTTTGCAGGTAGAAGCGTCGGCTTGGTAGACACACGACCCACTTGGTACATTGGTCTTCTGGTCATTGCCGCCGTCGATGATCCGGCCTATTGCACGGACAAACAGATCGAAAAACAACTGAGATTACCGTGATATGATCAATGAAAAACAAAACAGATCGAACAGAACAACAACTAGATGCAAAAACAAAAATGGGTCGATGGGAAACGGATTTGATTCTTCACGTACATTGTGCGGTGGCAGCCAGGAGGCAGGCGATGACAAGGAGGACGGGAGCCGCCGTGTGCTTGGCCATGACCGTATGACAGGAGTAAATCTGGTGCAGCTTGGCGTATGCGTCGAATGCAAAACTACTAACCCGAGATGCTTGGTTGTACCAATGGACGGATGTTCTCCTATATATAGGGAGAGAAGGGAATGACATCTCCGGTGCTACAAGGGATGGAATTAACCGGCGTGATCGACTACCATGTTTTACACCTCTACCAACGCAATGATTCGGAATGTGCAGATCCGATATTTCCATGACGCAATAATTTCCTATATATATTGATATACTTTGATCAGATCCGATATTTATTTTCCCTGATATTGATCTGATCGGATCCGATATCTTCCCCGTCTGATCTGCTATTACTACTCTGGTTTTATTATTTTGTGTTTTTTCGTTAACCCGCTTGTGGGGTACTTTTTTCCTTCGGTGCTATATAGCAATAGCGTGCCTAGGAAAATTCAGATGGATGTGCAAAAACATTACTTTTTGTGGAAACATTACCCGTATTTGCTGTATTCTTCTTCTTTTTTGCAAGGGTATGTGTTATATTCAAAATTACTAACAAATTGTTTGATCCTTCATCTGAGGGGATGGTGGAATTTCATGTGTGGTAAGCCATCGAGTTCATTCCCACCATGTTTACACCGCTCCATCAACACATCATCCAAATATATACATTCATGGACAAACAATTACGCATTTGAGTGAAATATCTGGAGACGATAATAATACTGATTACTTGCTTGGAACATACAAAATAACATTCCTTGTTGCAGCGGAAATCTTTTTAAGAACTTTGTTGTGTGAATAAAAGGGTATAAGTATTAAACGTTGAGAGACTGAACTTCATCAGCATTAAATGGTTGTAGTCCACCATCACGGTGACTGTTACTACTACTGAGCAACAAAAAATAAACTACTTTACCTTGACTATGACCATATCACATCACAACGTCCCTGCCAAATAAAGTTAGACGCTTCTACTTTATCTTTGCATGTTTTACGTACCTATTAAGACTTTCGCGCAAGAACCGTTTTTACCTACGAACTTCAACCCTAAACCCTAAATGGTAATTCTTACCTACGAACTTCAACCACAACATTGATTAAATAATTGTCTCAACTACACCCCTGTCGGGACCCTCCGTTGTAAATGGCGTACCAACTAACGCGAGAGAGACTGACACCCCCAAAGCCACTTATACTTGTGGACCAGTCTCGCGAATTAACGCGTAATGTTGGTTGGGGGCCGCTTCATCAAGCATTGTTACGGTATACACAGGTCCACGTGGGAAAGTAACAACTATAAAATCAACGCCCACACCCTACAACTCATGTGTTCTACCCATACTAGCAATACTACGCATAGATCCAGCTTTGATACCACTGTTGGGGTTGCGCGCCTGAAAACAATAATTTTTCTATGCCAAGAACCCTAATGCTAGGATCTATCTATTAGTAATGCAGTACCGGGAGGACCTTTTCGAAAACTTACCTTTACGGAAAGATTTGGCACTCGAGAGTGTGTTGATGATGTAGCCATACTGACGCCGACCTCAGGGTCATTTTGAACTCTGACGGCTCCGGCGGCTCCGACAACTCCTAGCGCTGCAAGTGCAGCACCTCTAAGGGAGTCACACACGTCTGGTGCTTGACGATGACTCCTGCTCCTCCGATTCAGCAGAGATTGCAGAAGTAAATCTTCTGGATCCCGAACCCCGCAGCGCGACGACGCTCCACGATGAAGAAGTTCCCGTTCGCGTAGTCCAGACTTAGGACCACAGTAACGGGAGAGAGGGAGATGGCTGGAAGTTTTCCTCAAAGCTAGGAAGCCTGTTATTATTTTCTAATTATTTAATTGCCTCCATATGCCTGTTATTATATAGGGGGGAGGGGACCCCAAAATCCTTAGCCTAGCCATGTGGGACTAAACAAAGGAGAGGAGGGGGAGAGGCATGGACGGCCGACCATGGCCCCTATGGTCCCCGCACGGGTGCCCTAGGGCCTAGCCGGCCACCTCCCCTTCGTCCTCCCTTTTGGTTTTTCCCCTCATGGGCCGTTCCCCTTAGGGAATTGGCCCAATAGGGAATTTAACCATTTTAATTCATTTTTCTTTTATTAAATAAATATAAATAAATAATTAAATCAATATTTAATATCTATTTACATATTATTTAATTCATGTGGCTATGGAACTCCTTCCATCCCACTCTGTACGTCCTCCGGACCTTCTCAGAACCCTTTCGGTTTCTCCCTCTCTTTTCTTCGGTGATTCTGATGATACCAAAACGATCTCTGAGCTTCGTCAAACCCTTAAGCGTGCTACCCATCGGTTCGGGAACACTCTAGACATGGTCGAGACCCCTCTCGGACCAATGATCATCAGCAGGACCTGGATGCCCATAATGACCCCTATGCATTCCACGAAATCTTTATCGTTGAACCATCAACGATGTGTCCTATTCCTTTTGCCTCTGTGGTACTTGCATTGTCCGAGATCTGATCAACAACATCACCATGTCGAGTTCAATCTTGTTACCGACAAATGCTACTTAACTCGTTCCGACAAGTGATATCCCCGTGACCTAGGCACACGTTGCGCAACTTATGGATATAACTTCTCCGAGTGGGCCTAGAGTATCTTTGCGTTACGCGGATGGACAAATCCCGCTCTTGACACATACGCACCACTACCTACCCCTTTGATGCGAATAAGGCACTCTTGGGTGACAGTGATTAAATATGGTCTCACGGTTTGAGGAACAAGTCACCATGTTTCCTAATTATCGCAATTTGAACTTTGTGACATGATCGTGTTACAATTCTTAGATTGGGTATGTTCACCATCTCATTCTTCCAATGAGGTGACTCCATTGTCAACTATCATGAATTCCACATGATCAGGAAACCTCGATCATCTGTTGACCAATAAACCAGTGACTAGAGATTCACCGGAAACTCCTGGTTGTTTGCATATCACACGTGTATTGATGTTTTCTTTTAATACAGTTATAGCATGATATAAAACCTAATTATATACTTTGTGAAATATGATAATAATCCATATTATTATTTGTCTCTTGGGCATATTTCCAATATCTACATAGGTGTACGGAGATGGCAAGAGAAGTGAGGGAGTTGGGAGCTAGGTGAAAAAATTGAACCTAGAAGTGTTCTAGGACCTCTTCCACAAACTGAGATACAGGAAATCCGACTCAAAGGCGATGTGAACTAGAAGAATTACCATTTCCCCTTCTCTCATCTTCGGTTGGCTAGATCCAAGGTAGGTGTGGATCTCCAATTGGAGGAGATAAGGTCATGTTCTACAAGCTCGGTAGTATAATCATTGTTGTGGGAAGAAGCAAGCCACTTCTCTGCTCCCATTTTAGCTAGCTCAGAGTTTGTTGTCTTGGCATCCTAAGACTGCCCTTTGATAGAAGGAAACAGGCGGAGAAATTTCTCTCTCTCTCTCTCTCTCTCTCTCTCAATAGTGTTCCAGACCTTGACTATAGTAGGATCAGGTTAGTTAAGGTTTGGGTCAGAAGCATTGTTGATGGTTATAAGATACAACCATGTATCTCTATGTTGAAACCGTATATTTGTCAAGAATTTGATAAAATATCTCTCTAGCATTGCTACTAATGACTAATTACTGCACATATGTGCAAATCTTCTGCTTGATCTTTTCCCTTGCAGAATTGGACACTTTTATGATGATATCTAGAGCAACTAAAGGACAATTACGAGTTTCCAATACTCCCAAGCCAAAGGTGCCTCGGAGGAGGCATCCAATTTTTTTAATGAGTTCACACCCATATGGAGTGTTTGTACGACCTTCTAGAGGCTTCGCCGAGTCAAACCATACATCTTTCATGAAGGGCGCTATATCAGAATCGGCTTGCAGCTGTCAGAAACAAGAATGCCAGCCTGCAGCACACATCTAATGCCATTCGCATCTGAGAAGAGGAGATCCCATCTTCATCACCATAGCCATAACTCCTCTCCCTCCTTCATCTCCACTCCATAGCCATAGTCCTATACTTATAGTCTTGATCTTGTCATGATTGGCGGCATTGTAAGACTATTTGTTATCATTCCGTTTAGAATTTTCAATACAATGTTTATGATTGTTGATCTAATCATGTGTGAGTAGTCCTCGGGCTGAGGGCCGAGGCATAACCTTACATCGATTATGTGCATTATCTAACGTCATGGGATATTGTGTTGTGTTTTGATATTAGATCTAACCTTTTGTATTCTTCTCTTTTGCTTCGATCCAAGGACTTGTTGAAGGAGATATGCCCTAGAGGCAAATAATAAATAGGGTTTTATTGTCATATCTCAATTAGTTTATAGTAGTTTCATATTGTGCTATAACTGTGCCAAGTAGAAACATTGGTAAAGGTGTGGTATGAAACAACCATTGTCCCTAGTAGCCTCTATTCATACTAGTTCGTTGGTCATGAGGATGATCTAGGTTTCAAGATCATGGGCATTTATGCCCATTGACAACAGGGTCATATCATTGGAGAATAATGTGATGGACATTCCTCAAAGGATTGCAACATGATGAAGTAATTTAAGTTTATCGTTGCAACAGCTATACCTAGACTCCTTTTCCTTAGACTGTGAGCTCATATTACTCACTGTTTCCCGAGGCTGCTTAGACTGTATCAACCGTCATCTGGTAATACGGTGGCCATAAAGGTGTACGTTGGGTATTCCAAAAGAACAGTAGAAGACATGTGATTGCAAGACCGGGATTTGTTCACCCACATGACGGGTAAAGATACATACAGCCGGCTTGGTGAGATTACATCTATAAATGTTGCAACATGTGACTCGGTCACGGGGATGTAATATCACGATAACAAGAAAACAGAACTTGTTGTGAATGAGATTGAACAAGGTATGTGATACCAATGATCAGATCTCGGAGAAGTCGTATCAAGAAACAAAAGGAATTGGATGCTACATTTACTGGCTCAAACGACATTGTCATCAGGAATGCATAGGGGTCACATGGATATCCCTAGTCCCTCTGTTGATTATTGATTTAGATCATGTCTAGAGCATTCCCGAGCCGTGAGACGATACACTTAAGGGTACGATGAGAGCGATCATTTGTAAGACAGAATCACAGTAGAGAAAGAGAAAGCTAGAATCATTCCGCGGAGAGATCCGAAGTTCGAAGAAGGAATAAATGAAAAGACCCGAAAAGTGTTTTCGGATAAATGGGTATTTGAATATACATTTAGTATATGTTAATTATGAATTAATATATTCTAAATAATATTTAGATTGAGATTTATGAAGGCAACTTTTATATTAGACCAAATCCCGAAGGGAAAAGGCCTAGAAATAAAACTGCTGGAAAAAGGGAAAAGAAAAAGGGAGAAAAAACAGTTGCTGCCGCTGTGGGCCAGGCATCCCACTAAGGGCGAGCTGGCCGGGCCGCGCCAGGCCTCGAGGCCCACCTGGGCCACAGGGGCAGGCGGCCCACCTAGGGCGGGCACCAGCCACTGCCACAGCTTGGCGAGCTGGGCCATCGGGGGCACGCAGACCCACCCGGGCTGCTCGCTGGAGGCCTCCTCCAGGCGGGAGTTGCTGGGCCACGGGGGTGTGGCTGGCCCGCCTGGCCGCTACACCTCCTGGCCACTGCTGCTTCTCCCCTGGCAAGCTGGGCCACGATGGGCGCCACCGGCCCACCCGGCTGGCAGCTTTGTGCTGCTGCTGGTTGTTGGGCTGGCCGTCCAGGCCCAGCCGTCTAGGAGCTCCTTTTTCCCCCTTTTTCCTTTGATAATTAGTCCCACATGGCTTAGTATTGAGAAAGGCACACCCCGTTAGCCTATATAAAGGGGTTCCCATGGGTGGGATTAGACACACCAATACTTGGAGAAGTCCTTTGGTTAACTTCCTCCTTCCCTCTCTCTCTAGCCCTTGTGACCCTGGCCCCAAGTCTGGGTTGTGCGAACAAGGCACACCTGCAGTACGCCGTTGCGCTGCAGGGATTCCTAGCTGGATATCAACTTCCGCACTCCTGGCGGGATCGGGGAGATGGAGGTCTCATCGTGCACCGGATGTGTATGAAGACACAAGGCGCAACACTTGGGGCACTTAAATGTCGTGAGCCGGAGTTGCTGCACGATGAAGAAAGAGCAAGGGGTGACATGCGAGGAGCTTCACTACCTTGAGGTCGGCTATGAGTACGACTACTTCAACCACGTTCCCCGCGGAAAATTAACTGCGTACGGTCTACAAGGGTATGTATTCTCTAGCATCGCCCGTTACCGTATTACTACATAGATAGATCCTAGGCAGTTTTTGGGGTTCCAACGTAGGAATTTTTTTGTTTTATGCTACGGATCCCCTTCAGTGGTATCAGAGCCGATCTATGCGTAGGAGTGTTGTATGGCCAGTGCGCACAAGTTTTGTGCGGGCATTGATCCCTTAGTTGTTACCCTCTAACATGTACTTATTTATATCGCGGTATTGTTTGATGAAGCGGCCCGGACCGACCTTACGCGTATTCGAACGCGAGACTGGGTCCACGCTCAACATACGGCGTGTACCGTATAAGTGGCTAGCAGGTGTCTGTCTCTCATTCCATAGTTGATATAGCATTTACAACGGAGGGCCCCGAAAGGGGTGTAATAGAGACAACTGTTGGATCCTTGTTGTACTTGGAAAGTTCGTAGTTTAGAAACGGTTCTATTGCGAAAGCCCTAACAACCACGTAAAACTTGCAATAGATAAAGTAGAGGCATCTAACTTTATTTTGCAGGAGGGCATGTAATTATGATATGGCATTGGTCATTGCGAAGGTAAAGTAGTTTACTTTTCTGGTACTAAGTACTATAGTAATAGTCATCGTTCCGATGGACGACATGGTGGAGGCGTCATGGACTTAGCGTCAAACCAAGGGAACTATGGAGATCATGCCGGAGCACTCGATGGAGATCAAGGCGCAAGAAGAAGCACCATATCATATCACATTATACATATGATGTTGATACCTGTTTTACATCTTATTGTGTGCTAGTATTTAGATACTCAACGATAGCAAATAAGATAATCCCTATTTAATTCCAATGTTCCGTGTTCCCCTTGTGTGTGCACCACCAAGAAAGTTCTTCATTATGAGGCGCCCTGCGGTGAGTAGGGGTCAGACATATCTATGTTCGCATACAGTGGGTGTAAGCCATGTTGCACAGCGAATACACACAAGTTAGATTTGGCGAGCCTAGCATGTGCAGACATGGCCTCGGAACACAAGAGATCGAAAGATCGAGCATGAGTCACATGGATGATGTGATTGACATTAGGGAATGTCTACCTTTGATGCCGCACTGATGGCCGTGACGATCGGGGGAGGTGCAGAGGATAGGGATCATGTGATCACTAAAATCGTCCAGGGGATGACAATTTTTGTGGAGACCAATTATAAATTGATCTCTTATTATGAACTTAGTCTAGATGTCTGTTTGCAAATATCTCAGTAGATTTTGGCCTATCCCATTGAGGTCCTTTGCGACCATGGGAATATATTGCTTAATTTGGAACTTAGCAAAAGGGTCCAACTTCATAGATTAATACCCGCGCCTGAGGGATATCCTCGTAAAAGGTGATCTTCTCTTCTTGATACAATAACCATTAGGAGATAATTCGATGACTCCGGAATGTTTGTGTTTTCTCCATAATCATCCAATAAGCCATTCTCCATTAGATTGAGAGTTGGGCTACATTTTGTATTCTACAGAATAAGGCACATAGAGTATGATCCGTTGGATGGGTTTTCCTCCACCATGGATGAAAAGAGAATGTTTCGAAAAACACTTAGTGTTCTTGCATTAGAGTTGAGAACTCTTAGAAGGGCTTGATTGCAATGGAGGTCATGGATGAAAAATGTATATGTTAGATATACAAAATTATAAATGTGGTTCTTGCAAAAACTCGTTGCAGTTTGCAAAGTATTTGATACTTGTCCCATTTTGTGAAAACAGGAGGATCCGCTTGAGAATTGTCGTTTTTTAGGCAGCGTGACTTGATGACGGCAAGCAAAACAGTTGATGGCCGACGTCACCTCTTTCCTCAAAGTTTGTCATTTGGATTAGTGGACTTGAATATAATTTTATAATCCTAGTTTGTGTGTCTTGATTTTGGCGAGACAATTATTCATATGAACAAGTTACAAGCTAGTTTGTACTATTCTTATGAACAATACCTTATGGTCACATTATGATTATAAATAAGTTATTCTCATCACTATGTTAATGATAATGGTTTAAACATTTATAAAGGATTAGAATGCTAAAAGATATCCAAAGTTTAATAATGAGATGACACTATATTTAAGTCATTTTGGTTATTGCATGTTCTTTATGAAGATCGGGGTCCTAGATGCTTAATCTAGAGACTTTGCAAAACCATGCCTCTTGGGCAGAATGACTAAAACTCTGCATTCTGGTAAAACGGTGATATACGAAGAAATGTTGAATCTTATACACAGTGATGTATCGTATTTTCAACAAAAAGTGGAAATCATTAGTTAATTGTGGACTTAAGTAAATAAGCGTATTTACTTAATGAAACATGAGTTTGAAACGATTTGAATTGTTCAAATGAGTTCACAACAAAGAGGATATCTAATTAACAAGTCTCTTCGATTTGATCGACACGACTAAAGTATTCAAGTTAAGTTTAGCATAAAAGGGACTTGTGAAAAATGTTTCACAAATTATGATAATTGGACGAATTAAAACTGAATTGAAATGTCTAAATATCATAAACAATATGTATTAGATACATATGATATAATCTTATCTCTTATCAGGGTTATAGTTATCGTTTAGAGTTAAAGATCAAAATAACACTCATTTGAAATACAAAGGAACATCTAAAAGATTTGTGGAAACAACACCATAAGTGTTATGGCACGTTCGAGTTTCTGGAGATTTCGATAAGTCAAAATCGTGGCGAATAAACAAGTCTTTGTAGAGCATTCTTAGGAAGCTATGAATGCATCTTCCACAAGGGGCAAACCTGCTGTTGTCCAAAATTGATGTGTCTTGATGAAGATACAAGTGGAAGAAAGTAAAAGATCAAAACAAGGTATTTGACCTTACCTCCAAATTGTTAAGTGGCGCAGCGGAATTTGTTTCGTGAATCCAAACTCTACAAATAGAGGAGAAACTGTTGATAATGATTATAAAGTTTGAAGTAAATACTTTTACTAAAGAAAGTAGGATTCAACTATATACTCTACAAGTTTGTAGAATTATATTATTGATTCACTTGTCATGTTTTGAACAAGACATAGCTACGAAATACAAAGAACAGTGATGGACCTAAGTGCGAGAAATGAATGGTCATTGAAATCTCGTTAGTGGAATTCTCGATTTGATGATGATCAAAGAATTTTGGAATGTCCATAATTGTCGAGAGGACCTAGTTTTGAATGGGAGCAAATCAGCTTGGCTAATTCATAATATGTAGCTGACATATTTTGAGTGGGAGCTAAGTGAAATCCCTGGATCTCAAACATGAATATCATATTTGAGTAGGAGCGTGAAATCATTCTGGGATATGTGGACGACATATGTGAATGATGTGAATTGGTATTAATAATATTTAAGTTAGTTAAATAAGGATGAAGTTGAAGTTATTAAACAATAAGATCTATTGAGATAGATTGGTTAGTTTAATAAACACTGAATGTCGAATGCTTCCTGGACTTGATTCTCAAAGATGTTCAGAATGTCCTAAGCAAGATTCTGAAGAAGCTCAGAATGGAACAAGGTAAGGAAGAAGTTCTTACTATATGAAGCATTGAGTTAGTATTGCAACTATGGTTGAAAGAAAGAGATGTGTTGCATCTTCTATGCCTCAGTCATAGGTTCTTCCATATAACCATGTCGTATACTCGACGTAATGTGACCCGAACTTCTGGTTTGTAGGACAAAGTCTTAACTGCAAGAACGTGTCCTTAAGTGATTCCTGAGTTGATCACTGAACCAGAATTAAGTTTGTACATAAATGGCAAGAAGCAATGTAAGTGGCATAGATGCATTTCTTGCACTAGGACCTACATAGATATAGAAGTATAAAGGCTCCATCTGATGTGATGTATAATGTTGTGGTGGGGCTAGTTCGCTTTTAACGTAGAATGATGTGTCCTAGGGCCTAGTTCCCATGAGAAAGCCCTCGAGATTGATCTAAAGTCACTGTAAGCTCCTAGAATCCGGCCTCGTTCTGCTGCCATGACTACAGTATATACACAAAGGATAGCAAAGTGTGTTTCGAAGTTTAGATGACAACAATGAAAATGACCATCTTTGTAAACACTAGAAACAAAGTCTCACTTTGTCACCAAATAAATACTTCGACCCATTATACGATAATGGAGTGAATGTCAAAATTAGGAAGGCATTAACGATTTGCAAAAGACATAATGATCTGGTAAAACAGAACATGGACATGACATTTCCCATGAGCATGCATGATCTATAAACGCATATGGTATATGGTTTATATGAGTAAAATGCGAGCTGGATTATTTGTACTCTAGTGCAAGTGGGAGACTGAAGGACATATGCCCTAGAGGCAAATAATAAATAGGTTTTTATTGTCATATCTCAATTAATTTATAGTAGTTTCATATTATGCTATAACTGTGCCAAGTAGAAATATTGGTACAGGTGTGGTATGAAACAACCAAGTCCCTAGTATCCTCTATTCATACTAGTTTGTTGGTCATGAGGATGATCTGGGTTTCAAGATCATGGGCATTTATGCCAATCGACAACGGGGTCATATCATTGGAGAATGATGTGATGGGCATTCCTCGAAGGATTGCAACACGATCAAGTCATATAAGTTCATCGTTGCAACAGCTATACATAGACTCCTTTTCCTTAGACCATGAGCTCATATTACTCATTGTTTCCCGAGGCTGCTTAGACTGCATCAACCGTCATCTGGTAATATGGTGGCCATAAAGGAGTACGTTAGGTATTTCGAAGGAACAGTAGATGACATGTGACTGCAAGACCGGGATTTGTTCACCCACATGACGGGTAAAGATACATACGGCTGGCTTGGTGAGATTACAACCATAAATGTTGCAACATGTGACTCAGTCACGGGGATGTAATATCACGGTAACAAGAAAACATAACTTGTTGTGAACGAGATTGAACAAGGTATGTGATACCACTGATCAGATCTCGGACAAGTCGTATCAAGAAACAAAAGGAATTGGATGCTGCATTTACCAGTTCAAACGACATTGTCATCAGGAATGCATAGGGGTCACATGGATATCCCTGGTCCCTCTATTGATCATTGATTTAGATAATGTCTAGAGCATTCTCGAGCCGTGAGAGGATACACTTAAGGGTACGATAAGAGTGATCATTTGTAAGACGGAATCATAGTAGAGAAAGAGAAATCCGGAATCGTTCCGCGGAGAGATCCGAAGTTGTTCGGAGAACGAATAAAGGAAAAGATCGGAAAAGTGTTTTTGGATAAATGGGTATTTGAATATACATTTAGTATATGTTAATTATGAATTAATATATTCTAAATAATATTTAGATTAAGATTTATAAAGGCAACTTTTATATTAGGCCAAATCCCGAAGGGAAAAGGCCTAGAAAAAAAACTGCTGGAAAAAGGAAAAAGAAAAAGGGAGAAAAAATAGCTGCTGCCACTGTGGGCCAGGCGGCCCACTAAGGGCGAGTGCAGGCGGGCGAGCTGGCCGGGCCACGCCAGGTCTCGTGGCCCACCCAGGCCATAGGGGCAGGCGGCCCACCCGGGGCGGGCACCAGCCACCGCCACAGCTTGGCGAGCTGGGCCGCTGGGGCACGCCGGCCCACCCGGGCTGCTCGCTGGAGGCCTCCTCCAGGCAGGAGTTGCTGGGCCGCGGGGGCGTGGCCGGCCCGCCTGGCCGCTGCACCTCCTGGCCACTTCTGCTGCTCCCCTTGGTGAGATGGGCCGCGGTGGGCGCCACCGGCCCACCCGGCTGGCAGCTCAGTGCTGCTGCTGGTTGTTGGGCCGGCCGTCCAGGCCTAGCTGTCTGGGAGCTTCTTTTCCCCCCTTTTTCCTTTGACAATTAGTCCCACATGGCTTAGCCTTTGAGAAAGGCACACCCCCTTATCCTATATAAAGGGGTGCCCATGGGTGGGATTAGACACACCAATACTTGGAGAAGTCCTTTGGTTGACTTCCTCCTTCCCTCTCTCTATAGCCCTTGTGACCATGGCCCCAAGTCTGGGCTGTGCGAACAAGGCACACCTGCAGTACGCCGTTGCGCTGCAGGGATTCCTAGCTGGATATCAACTTCCGCACTCCTGGCAGGATCGGGAGATGGAGGTCTCATCGTGCACCGGATGTGTACGAAGACACGAGGCGCAACACTTGGGGCGCTTAAATGTCGTGAGTCGGAGCTGCTGCACGATGAAGAAGGAGCAAGGGGTGACCTGCGAGGAGCTTCGCGACCTTGAGGTCGGCTACGAGTACGACTACTTCAACCACGTTCCCCGCGGAACGTTAATCGTGTACGGTCTATAAGGGTATGTATTCTCTACGCATTTCCCATTACCGCATTACTACATAGATAGATCCTAGGCAGTTTTGGGGGTTCCAACGTAGGAAATTTTTTGTTTTCTGCTGTGGATCCCCTTCACTTGTCAGGTAGCCAAGACACCGATGATCGATCCAGGTAGTAAGGTGAGTTGGATGGTTATCATATAGATCACAATACATGAATGTGATGATTAAGTTTATCATTATCCTAACATATGTGTAGAGCTGTAGGTGAAACCTTAGCCCTAGCCTATCTCCATCTATTGATACAAAAATCACAAAAAGTAAACATGTTTGTTCCGGCAAGCAAAAATACTACAAGTTTCCAAGGTCTTCTTCAAAGTAATCTTACACCAAGCAAAAGCTTCCCAAGGACTCGATAAATCTAACTCTACTAGGGAAAAAGAAGCTATACTACAATCCGGAATCCGGATCAAAGGTATCAGTTGTCCATGACTAACCTAAGAAGTAAGAAATACAAGGAAGGAGGAAGTCAGGTGAGAACTTTTTTACCATCACCATCATGAATATGGGGCAAGTTAGTAGTGCCCAATACACATCCATTGTTGTGAGACCTGGTCCAAGGGAAAAGAGGGAAGAGTAGGAAAATTGAGCAAGCTACCTCCCACACACTGTGCAAAGTTCTGGGTATGAACCCTTCATGACCCATCAATGGACATCGTGGGCAGAGTTCCCAAATACGAAGGTCGTGTGACTATACAGATCCAAGTCATCTAGAGAATGCGCTGATTCAGGTCAAAGGTACTGATACATTGCAAATGTATCTATAATTTTTGATGTTCCATGCTTGGTTTTATCTACTTTCTTATGTTTTGTTCCAACTTTGGAGTACTTTTCATATGATTTCTTGGTATAACCTATTAACAAGATGCCATAGTGCCAGTTGCCTGTTTTCTGCTATTTTTGGTTCCAGAAAGTCAGAAAATGAATATTCTCAGAATTGGACGGGACAAAAGCCAAAGTTGATATTTTACCGGAGGACTCACGGAGCCAGAATACGAGACGGAGGAGGGCCAGGGCCTGGCCACACCATGTGGTGGCGCGGGCTAGCCCTGGCCACACCACCAGGTGGTGTGGGCCCCTCTGGCCTCCACCAACCTTGCCTCTCCGCCTATAAAAAGCCTCCCGATGCATAAACCCCAAAAAGTGAAGCCTCCAGCCACAAAAATTTCCGCTGCGCCGCCGCCACCGAAGGGGAGATTCGGGGGACAGAAATTCTCTATTCCGACACCCTGCGGGGACGGGGAAGTGCCCCCGGAGCCATCTCCATCAATCTCCACCACCATCTCCATCACCATTGTTGATTCCCATGATGAGGAGGGAGTAGTTCTCTCTCGAGGCTAAGGGTTCTACCGGTAGCTATGTGTTCATCTCTCTCTCTCTATGCATGATCATATTGTGATCATGAGCTTGTAATCTATAGATCTATTCTGCTACCCAAGTGCTTTAATGAATCTCTGCTCTCCCCATGTGTGTGAAAGTGACAGCGTGCTCACCATGGTGGCACTTAGGCTAGAGATTACAAATACTTGTTATGAGTTATATTTGGAGTTGGATGTCTTTATGAAATTGTGGTGTTTGTTGCACTCATCTAGTGCTCAAGGTGACAGTGTGGGGTTTTTTAGATGGGAAAGGCTTACTTTGAGGAGTGTTGTTATAGCCCTACCAACGATTAGAGTGTCCAACCGGAGAGTAGTTAAGAGTAGTATGATGAAGATAATATATTTATATGAGAGTGTTCACTAGTGAAAGTATGACCCCTAGACCTTGTTTCTAAGCATTGAAACTTCGTTTGCAACTAGATCTGTTACATGGTTGCTTGCTTCCATCTTTATTTCAGTTTGCCGTTAGTTTCTTCCACACCATCAAGTTATTTTCTATCACAGTTACCACTTATAATTATCCATACCACTTGTATTTCACTATATCTTCGCCGAACTAGTGCACCTATACACCTGACAAGTGTATTGGGTGTGTTGGGGACACAAGAGACTTCTTGTATCTTGATTGCAGGGTTGCTTGAGAGGGGATACCTTTGACCACTTCCTCCCTGAGTTCGATAAACCTTGGGTGATCCACTTAAGGGGAAACTTGCTGCTGTTCTACAAACCTCTGCACTTGGAGGCCCAACAACTGTCTACAAGAATAGAAGTGCGTAGACATCAAGCTATTTTCTGGCGCCGTTGCCGGGGAGGAAAGGTAAAAGGTATTCACACCGGAGGATTAAAGGAGAAGAACCTTCCACGACAAACGCCTATTTTCTGGTGTGAGTACTCGAAGTTATTTCCTTTAGATTCTGCAATTTTGTCTTTTTGTTTCTTGTTTTTTCACTAGTTAGGCTTAATGGAAAACAACAACAAAATTAGAGAGCTTTATAGTATTTATCTTGAGTTAGGACATGAAGTGTTTGAAGAGAAAATTAAAAAACCTATAGAACATTATTTGCATGCTAATAGCAATGTTATTAGAATGAATTCTTTGAACACCATTATTGCTAATGCTATGGAAAAGTCTAAACTTGGGGAAGCTGGTTTTGATGAAAATGATCTTTTCAGTTCCCCAGCTTTCGAAGATAGCTATGCTATTACTTATGCTGATACCAAACCTCCAATATATGATGATTACAATGATGAATATGATATTTTCAGTCTACCTACTATTGAGGGGAAAATTAATTATGATTACAGTATGCCTCCTATATTTGATGATTATAGTGATGAAAATAATAATGATAGCTATTTTGTTGAATTTTCTCCCACTACAATTAATAAGAAGAACTATGCTTATGTGGAGAGTATTAATTGTTTTATGCATGTGGCTCATGATAAGAATGTTTTATGTGATAGTTATATTGTTAATTTTATTCATGATGCTACTAAAAGTTATTATGATAGAGGGAAACATGGTTTTATGCATCTCAATAATCTTAAGTTTCCCCTCTTTATGTTGAAAGTCTTGAAGTTGCACTTGTTTTGCATTACTATGCTTGTTGCTTTGTGCTTTCATGACTTGTTTCTTTACAAGATTCCTATGCATAGGAAGTGGGTTAGACTTAAATGTGTTTTGAGTTTGCTTCTTGATACTCTCTTTTACTTCAAATCATATTTCCTACGTGAGCATCTTCTCAAACTATCATGCCTAACTTAAAGGCGTTAAAAAAGTACTTATTGGGAGATAACCCAAAAGTTTTAGATGAGTCTTGGAAGTTATTACCTCTGTAATAACGGCTCCTTATCCTTTTTATTTGCTTTTTGTGCCAAGAGTAACCTCTAATGAGAGAGAAGTAATGATTGGCAAAGTTGCTGTCCCGAAACAGATTTCTGTGCTTCACCGTAAAAATTCGTGTAAAATCTCTGAACGTCTTTTTGAGGCGTGAATTTTTGTGCTTCTGACCCAGGTTGTTCTCTAACTTTCGTTAGTTCAACACATTTTGATTTGAGTAACAGAAGGTCTTCGAAAAAATTCGTCTTTTCCGGCTGGTCAGTTTTGACAAATTTCTGCCATTTTCTGCATTTGCTTCTTGTTGGTTCCTTCTTGAGTTCTTTTGGGGAATTAAGCTTTTTGAGGGAAGTGCTACAGTAGCTAGTGTTCTAATGGAAGTTGATTTGGTGTTATAACTGAACCTTAAGACTTATTTATCTTGAGTGCACTAATGTTGCTAATAAAGATTGTGTGAAGTTTTGTATGAAGGAAAAAATTCAGATGTATGGAAGGAATGAGTAATGAGATGAAGGATGGACTAAAGCTCAAGCTTGGGGATGACACGTGTGTCACCCCAAGAAATATCCAAGAAGTACAAGCGTCAAAGCTTGGGGATGACCAAGGCATCCCCTTCTTCATCAATAAAAATCCCAGGTTTCTTCCAAACGCTTCATTTTTATTGTTTCATGCACAGTTGTATTGTTCTTGGAGCGTCTTCTTTTTTGTTTTCGTTTTGGTTTTCGTTTGCTTGGTTTGCTTAGTTTTCTGAATTTGGTTGGACCCCCTCTTTCATACATTGGTTTGCAAATAGTTTGGTTTGATTTGGAGAAATATATTGTCCCATACCAAGAAAAAAATTGAAACTATTATGGTTGGGACCATTGCTATCAAGGTTGAGGTAACATAATCATTAGTGGGATACAAATTTTTGTCTCATGTGGAATTTTTTTGGTAACAAGACCTGATCAACCTTGTTAACAAAAGCATTTCATTGAATAAAACAATGTTTTCACCATGATTATCTCTACTTAATTCTATTCTATCTATTTTAATTTTTGCTTATGCCTAACTTGAAGGCGTTAAAGAAAAGTACTTATTGGGAGATAACCCAAAAGTTTTAGATGAGTCTTGGAAGTTATTACTTTAGTAATAACCGCTCCTTATATTTTTTATTTGCGTTTTGTGCCAAGAGTAACCTCTAATGAGAGAGAAGTAATGATTGGGAAGGTTGTTGTCCCGAAACAGATTTCTGTGCTTCACCGTAAAAATTCGTGTAAAATCTCTGGACGTATTTTGGAAGCGTGAATTTTTTTTCTTCTACCCCAGGTTGTTATATAACTTTCGTTAGTTCAACACTTTTCTATTTGAGCAACATAAGGTCTTCGAAAAAATTCGTCTTTACCTGCTGGTCTGTTTTGATAGATTTCTGCCATTTTCTGCATTTGCTTCTTGTTGGTTCCTTTTTTAGGTCTTTTGGGGAATTGAGCTTTTTGAGGGAAGTGCTACAGTAGCTAGTGTTCTAATGGAAGTTTATTTGGTATTAGAACTGAACCTTAAGACTTATTTATCTTAAGTGCACTAATGTTGCTAATAAAGATTGTGTGAAGTTTTGTATGAAGGAAAAATTTCAGGTGTATGGAAGGAATGAGTAATGAGATGAAGGATGGACTAAAGCTCAAGCTTGGGGATGCCACGTGTGTCACCCCAAGAAATATCCAAGAAGTACAAGCGTCAAAGCTTGGGGATGACCAAGGCATCCCCTTCTTCATCAATAAAAATCCCAGGTTTCTTCCAAACGCTTCATTTTTATTGTTTCATGCACAGTTGTGTTGTTCTTGGAGCGTCTTCTTTTTTGTTTTTGTTTTGGTTTTCGTTTGCTTGGTTTTCTTAGTTTTCTGAATAAATTGGTTGGACCCCCTCTTTCATACATTGGTTTGCAAATAGTTTGGTTTGGTTTGGAAAAGAGTAGGAAAGTTCATGCTTTTGTGGTAAAAAGAGCTTGTTTTTGACTATGGCCTATGCTTTGTCATGCCATGCTTGATATTGTTTTGGCTTTATGCTTAGTATTCTTTGCTATAGCATGACTTGTTATAAACAATTGAGATTTCTTAATGTGCCTTGGCTGAATCATACGTTGTTTTAGCATATTAAAGCATAATATTGTGGTATTCTCCTTTGATGCTTTATTTGGGTTGACTTGGCACATGCTCACACCATGTTATGACTATCTCAAGTCACCATAGCCTTTATGATCCTTTATTTTTCAACTTGTAGTATCACTTTGTGCTTTGATCAATGATGTTTTGTCGCTCTGCATGATTATGGCCATTATTGCTCTCTTAGTTTTTCGCTCCCAGTCTTTTGCTAGCCTCCGCAACCAAGTATGAGTTCCACTCATGCATCCAACTCCCTAAACCAAGTTATTCCAAAGAGTCCACCATACCTACCTACTAGCTTATGCTATTCCAAGTATAGTCATGCTTTTGTTTACTGTCCACTTGTTATGAGAAAACTAGTGATTAAAGCTCTCACGAACTTGATGGCACACTTTACTTTTTTTGCATCTAATAAACTTGAACCATTGGGTCCTTCTTTGTTGCGTATATGCTTGCGCTTTATAAGTTGAAATTAGCATAACCATGTACCATGGGGAACGCTTTCAACATTGCACTTATACTTTGTACCCCGTTGATATCATGTTCTTTTGCTTATGGATCCCGGCCGTGTGAAATAAAAGTGGAACTTGTAAGATCATGGAGTTTGTATGTGTGTTAGAGAAACACCTGGGCCGCTAGCCTAAGCCATGCCTAATCATGGTGGAAACTTGCAGCATAACCATAATGAGCACTCTATGAAGCATCCTCAATAAAAACCTATGCAAATAGCAAATAAAAAGGTCGCTGAGATGCTCATTGTCTGCTTGCCTTGTCATTTTGATTATGGGATAGCTCCTGTATCATGTGCAAGGGGTACCCCGTTGGTGGTTCTTTATGATACATATGTACTTACAATGACAAGAGCTTGCTCGTGACTAAAGTTGAGTAGCATGAGGTTCGGTCTTCGTAAGTAAGGGGCATGAGATTTCGGCTTATAACTTGTCAAGCATATCCTCTTAGTTGTGTCACTTTAACCTTAACCACTTCAAGATGCTTATGATAGGGGCAATGAGAGCTGAAAGTTATTAAGTACCATAATTTTTGGAAGCTCTTTATGAAACTTGAATCCCTGCTTCCGTCTATGAAGGCCTTTCTTTTACTTTTATGTTGAGTCTCCACCTTCTATCTTTGTGCACTTACTTTGAGAGCATAGTGGCCATTCTTAGTTCTATGTGCATTGTCCCAAGACTTGTTGATTGATGCATAACTTTGATATTGCTTGTTTTCAACTATTTGTATCTAGTCACTCTTATGAACTTTGAAGGTGTCCTATGCAATTATGATTTGCTACATTATGAGGGACAAGCTGAATGCCACTATGCTATGTTTTCTTTATGTAAAACAAACAAATGTCTTGCAAAGCATTGTTATTCATGAATCTTTTGTTTGTGTCTTTCATGTTGCATGCATAGTTGCTATGTCTTATTGTTAGAACTCTATCTTTCATGTTCATCATTAGAGTACCTTGATCCTAGCTTTGAATGTTTTACAAATACTTTGATCAAGTTTTTGATGGTGCATGTCACCTAAAAAATTATTCTTTCTTTTTATCACTTACCTACTCGAGGACGAGCAGGAGTTAAGCTTGGGGATGTTGATACATTGCAAATGTATCTATAATTTTTGATGTTCCATGCTTGGTTTTATCTACTTTCTTATGTTTTGTTCCAACTTTGGAGTACTTTTCATATGATTTCTTGGTATAACCTATTAACAAGATGCCACAGTGCCAGTTGCCTGTTTTCTGCTATTTTTGGTTCCAGAAAGTCAGAAAATGAATATTCTCGGAATTGGACGGGACAAAAGCCAAAGTTGATATTTTACCGGAGGACTCACGGAGCCAGAATACGAGACGGAGGAGGGCCAGGGCCTGGCCACACCATGTGGTGGCGTGGGCTAGCCCTGGCCGCGCCACCAGGTGGTGTGGGCCCCTCTGGCCTCCACCGACCTTGCCTCTTCGCCTATAAGAAGCCTCCCAATGCATAAACCCAAAAAAGTGAAGCCTCCAGCCACAAAAAGTTCCGCTGCGCCGCCGCCACCGAAGGGGAGATTCGGGGGACAAAAAGTCTCTGTTCCGGCACCCTGCCGAGACGGGGAAGTGCCCCCGGAGCCATCTCCATCGATCTCCACCACCATCTCCATCACCATTGCCGATTCCCATGATGAGGAGGGAGTAGTTCTCTCTCGAGGCTAAGGGTTCTACCGGTAGCTATGTGTTCATCTCTCTCTATTCAAGATCATATTGTGATCATGAGCTTGTAATCTATATTCTGCTACTCAAGTGCTTTAATGAATCTCTGCTCTCCCCATGTGTGTGAAAGTGGCACCGTGCTCACCATGGTGGCACTTAGGCTAGAGATTACAAATACTTGTTATGAGTTATATTTGGAGTTGGATGTCTTTATGAAATGGTGGTGTTTGTTGGACTCATCTAGTGCTCAAGGTGACAGTGTGGGGTTTTCTAGATGGGAAAGGCTTACTTTGAGGAGTGCTGTTATAGCCCTACCAACGATTAGAGTGTCCAACCGGAGAGTAGTTAAGAGTAGTATCATGAAGATAATATATTTATATGAGAGTGTTCACTAGTGAAAGTATGACCCCTAGGCCTTGTTTCTAAGCATTGAAACTTCGTTTTCAACTAGATTTGTTACATGTTTGCTTGCTTCCATCTTTATTTCAGTTTGCCGTTAGTTTCTTCCACACCATCAAGTTATTTTCTATCACCGTTACCACTTATAATTATTCATACCACTTGTATTTCACTATCTCTTCGCCGAACTAGTGCACCTTTACACCTGACAAGTGTATTGGGTGTGTTGGGGACACAAGAGACTTCTTGTATCTTGATTGCAGGGTTGCTTGAGAGGGGATACCTTTGACCACTTCCTCCCTGAGTTCGATAAACCTTGGGTGATCCACTTAAGGGAAAACTTGTTGCTGTTCTACAAACCTCTGCACTTGGAGGCCCAACAACTGTCTAACAGAATAGAAGTGGTAGACATCAAGTACCTAACTAAAGCAGGAAGGACTCATCCCCCGGAACGGCCTATTACTGTCATAGAGGATTGTTTCCTTAGATTCATCATCGAGGAGGCCACATCTCACGTGAAGACCCTGTCATGTTGTAGGGAATACAATAGTACACTTGATCTAATATATATTGGGTGAGCCACTTAACTAGGTCAGGTCCTCGTCATCCCAGAGATCTCCTTAGAAGATAAAACCTCCTCGGATAATTAAGGTAAAACATGCTTGGAAATTATTTGCATAACTAATCCTTCCAGATTATTGGTACTTATCCATACTCAATATTACACAAAGCAACATGATGGTCAGTTCAGTGAAAATGAGGGAAGCATCTTCAGAGTCACAAAATTCTACAAGAATTGTTTTCTAGGACGGTGGTACTTCCAATACCTACTGTCAAAGATAACAAAGTCATCAACCCCATTAGAGAGGTCGATCCGGGACTCGGGTGACTTCACCAACACATCAATGATAGTCTTATTAAATATAATGATTAGGGGTTTGTCGGAGATAAGTGGGCTCAGGCCGTAGCCTTCATCATACGGCATGGCGCCCCTTCAAAGCCGATGATGACCATTCCATCTACGACCTGAAGGCCTTCTTGTAGAATCTCCAATCCACCTGTGCTAGCTATGCTACAACAAGACTTCTGCTAGGACTCTCACAACCAATGTGTAAAGGACGGTTGGAAGATTGACATCTATACCTAATAATAAAAGGACCAAGGTTTCTCTCTTCGTCCGTCGTTTTACGCTTTCGTCCATCCCTGTATGCGCTTTCGTCCGCCAGAGCTTTCCAAAGTTTGATACGTTATTATCTCTGACTCCCACCCGTTATCGTCTGCGTACGTACGTGGTGCAAAGTCTGATTTGAACCAAAATAGGCTAGCATGCATGTTTGTTGCGTACGTAGTACAGAGTCTGATACGAACCAAAAAGGCTTAGCATGCATCATGTTCATGTATGCGTGTGCTCGGCCATCGTTGGTATCAGACAGAGTCGACACCACAATGCCCGCAGCCCGGCTCTGTTACAAATCATGTTACGCAACGCACGCAGCCTAGCCTAGCTACAAATCGGTGTCGACCACGTCCTCGCCTGGACACCGTCGACTATCTCTCTGCCATCCTCGTCGGCAAGCTCCCCAACTCTATCACCGTCGCGATGCGTCTGAGACGAGCCCCTAAATCTGACACGGCCGCGGTATGATGAGTCCATCCATCTCCTGCCACGACTGTTTCGCGCCCCCGGCCTACGAATCGACTACATGGATGCCTCCACCCCAGCTCTTCCGGACATCTCAGGTGCGGCTGAACGTCCGTGAACTGCTGCTGCTGGTCATGGCCATGTCGCGATATCGGACAGAGTCCACAACACAATGCCCGCAGCCCGGCTTTGTTACAAATCGTGTTACGCAACGCATGCAGCCTAGTGATACGTCCAAAATGTATCTACTTTCCTGAACACTTTTGCTCTTGTTTCTCCTCTAAACTTGTGTGATTTGGATACAACTAACGCGGACTGACGCTGTTTTCAGCAGAATTGCCTTGGTGTCTACTTTTTGTGCAGAAAATCAACTATCAGGAAAAATCCCGAAAAATATGCCGAAAATCCTATTTCACCCGAAGACTCCAGGAGGCAGAATACGAGACGGAGAAGAGCCAGGGGGTGGCCACACCACCTGGTGGCATGGGCCAAGCCAGGCCGCGCCAGGGGGTGATGTGTGATACATTGCAAATGTATCTATAATTTTTGATGCTCCATGCTTGGTTTTATCCACTTTCTTGTGTTTTGTCCACACTTTGGAGTACTTTTCATATGATTTCTTGGACTAACCTATTAACAAGAGCCACAGTGCCAGCTGCCTGTTTTCTGCTGTTTTTGGTTCTAGGAAAGTCAGAAAAATGAATATTCTCGGAATTGGACGGGACAAAAACGAAAGTGCCTATTTTTCCAGAATACTCCAGGAGCCAGAATACGAGACAGAGAAGAGCCAGGGGGTGGCCACACCACCTGGTGGCGTGGGCCAGGTTAGGCCGCGCCAGGGGGTGGTGTGGGCCCCCCAGGCACCCCCTCAGTCTCCCTCTTCGCTTATAAGAAGCCTTCTGACCTAAAATCTCCGGGTGGTTTGACGTTTTTCCAAAAGGAGTTCTGCTCTGCCGCCACCACTAGATTCCACGAAACAGCACTAGAAACTCCGTTCTGGCACCCTGCCGGGATGGGGAATTGGAGGAGATCATCGCCATCATCATCACCATCGCTTCTCCATCGACCATCCATGTTTCCCCCATCTATGAGTGAGTAATCCCCCGCTGTATGCTATGGGGATGGTAGGGATTGGACGAGATCATTAATGTAATGGCATCAGATTGTTAGGGCATGGTGCCTAGTATCTTTTTTTAGTGCTTTACGACTTTGTTGCGACTTGTTGTGCTTAATGCTTGTCACTAGGGCCCGAGTGCCATGATTTCAGATCTAAACATGTTATTGATTCATTATGATAGTATTGTTTTTGGTCTTATCTGCAAGTTATATACACACGTTGTTGTCCGGAACCTATGGCCCCGAAGTGATAGAAATCGGGATAACCGGAAGGGAAAGGCTTTGCTGTGAGGATCACATGTGTTCATGGAGTATTAATGCTTTGCTCCGGTGCTCTATTAAAAGGAGCACCTTAATTGCCAGTAGTTCCCTTGAGGCCCCGCTGCAAACGGGCTGGCAGGACAAAAGATGTTGTGCAAGTTCTCATTGCGAGCACGTATGATTATATATGGAACACATGCCTAGGATTGTCTAGTACTTGGATGCTTTATCTTATTTATCTGCAATTGCGCTATGTTCTGATTGCTATTTGAATTGTCTTGTCCATGCAACACCCGTCCATCCATCCCTATGCCTACCGCACTCAAATCCCATTGTTTACTGCTATTGTCACTACTGTCTTTGCTTTACTACTGCTGTTACTTTACTATTCCTACTACAAAACTATTGCTACTGATAAACAGCTGTGAGCAAGATTGTTTCCAGGTGCAACTGAATTGACAACTCAGTTGTTAAGGCTTATAAATATTCTTTGGCGCCCCTTGTGTCGAATCAATAAATTGGGTTTCACTTCCCTCGAAAATACTGCGATACACACCTTATACTTCTGGGTCATCAAGACTATTTTGTGGCACCGTTGCCAGGGAGCATAGATTTATTTATCAAGTTCACTTGGATTCACTATTGTTCAAGCTAAGTTTATTTTCTCCTTGTCTGCTTGTTTCTTTTTCAAAAATACAAAAAAAAGTAGTTCCTACTGTAGTTGTTATTTTCGTTGGTCTGTTATTGTCTTGCTTTATCATGCTTGTTATCAATGGTTGGTTTCTTTCAAACTGAAGCTTATTGGCAAGGTGGGTTCACGGAAGATCAAAAATATTATTATAAGGAACACCGCTTGTCACAAAAAGGGAAACACTTATGGGAACAGATTGATAAATTGTATACCATTGCTAGAAACATGTGCTCTACTTATAATGTTACTTATTGCTGTGATAAATTTCGTTGCAGAAAGAGGTATAAACACCTCCCTTTTCAATGTGAGTATAATGATAATGATACCATATCTTCCTATGCTAAAGGAATTTATGACTTTTATGATGCGGAACAAATTGAAGAATTTATTGCTTGGAAGGGTGCATTTGAACTTGCTAGTTTGCTTGAAAATATTGATGATTCACCTTATAAGTATGAGGTTTATGGTATACTTAAATTTTTCTTTGATAATTACAAGGATGAAAATGGCTATATCCTTGAATATTTTAATAGATGCTTTCCACAAATGGAAGAGACTAATGCCTTGCAGGATCCTATGGAAGAGACTAATGCCTTGCAGGATCCTATGGAAGAAGAAATTGATGAACCTGAAATCTCATTAGATGAAAAAGAGGAGGAGAGTGATGAACAAAAGGAGGAAAAATGTATTAGCTACCCATGCCTACCTTCTAATGAGAGTAACTCTTTATCCCTTACATTATTTGATTGTCCTCCATGCTTACCAAAGGAGGATGAATGTTATGTTCCTGAGGATTCTTTTGAAAATGTTTATGATAAAGCTCTAGTGCTTGTAGATCATGAAAAGCATGCTTTATGTGATAGTTATATTGTTGAGTTTATTCATGAGGCTACTAAAAATTATTATGAGAGAGGAAAATATGGTTGTAAAAGTTTTCATGGTATTGAAACACCTCTCTATGTGCTGAAAGTTTTGAAGTTACTCTTGTTTTATCTTCCTATGCCTGTCACTTTGTTCTTTGCGAATTTATTTGCTTACATGATTCGTATGCATAGGAAGTGGGTTAGACTTAAATGTGTTTTGAATTTGCTTCTTGATGCTCTCATTTACTTCAACTCATATTTCTTATGAGAGCATTCTCTCAAACTTTTATGCCTGAAGATGATAATATGTCTATTATTCTTGGGAGACCTTTTCTTAAATACTGCAGGAGCTGTTATTAATTGTAATCAAGGGAAGGTGACCTTTAATGTTAATGACAAGGAACACATTGTCTATTTTCTCAAGAAGATTGAAAGGACTTATGGTTTGAATTCAATTGAACATGTTGAGGGCATTCAAGTTGGAGAAATATATTGTCCCATACCAAGAAAAAAATTGAAACTATTATGATTGGGACCATTGCTATCAAGGTTGAGGTAACATAATCATTAGTGGGATACAAATTTTTGTCTCATGTGGAATTGTTTTGGTAACAAGACCTGATCAACCTTGTTAACAAAAGGATTTCATTGAACAAAACAATGTTTTCACCATGATTATCTCTACTTAATTCTATTCTATCTATTTTAATTTTTGCTTATGCCTAACTTGAAGGCGTTAAAGAAAAGTACTTATTGGGAGATAACCCAAAAGTTTTAGATGAGTTTTGGAAGTTATTACTTTAGTAATAACCGCTCCTTATCTTTTTTATTTGCTTTTTGTGCCAAGAGTAACCTCTAATGAGAGAGAAGTAATGATTGGGAAGGTTGTTGTCCCGAAACAGATTTCTATGCTTCACCGTAAAAATTCGTGTAAAATCTATGGACGTATTTTGGAGGCGTGAATTTTTTTGCTTCTGCCCCAGGTTGTTATCTAACTTTCGTTAGTTCAACACTTTTCTATTTGAGCAACATAAGGTCTTCGAAAAAATTCGTCTTTACCTGCTGGTCTGTTTTGATAGATTTCTGCCATTTTCTGCATTTGCTTCTTGTTGGTTCCTTTTTGAGTTCTTTTGGGGAACTGAGCTTTTTGAGGGAAGTGCTACAGTAGCTAGTGTTCTAATGGAAGTTTATTTGGTGTTAGAACTGAACCTTAAGACTTATTTATCTTAAGTGCACTAATGTTGCTAATAAAGATTGTGTGAAGTTTTGTATGAAGGAAAAATTTCAGGTGTATGGAAGGAATGAGTAATGAGATGAAGGATGGACTAAAGCTCAAGATTGGGGATGCCACGCGTGTCACCCCAAGAAATATCCAAGAAGTACAAGCGTCAAAGCTTGGGGATGACCAAGGCATCCCCTTCTTCATCAATAAAAATCCCAGGTTTCTTCCAAACACTTTATTTTTATTGTTTCATGCACGGCTGTGTTGTTCTTGGAGCGTCTTCTTTTTCGTTTTCGTTTTGTTTTTTTTGTTTGCTTGGTTTTCTTAGTTTGCTGAATAAATTGGTTGGACCTCCTCTTTCATGCATTGGTTTTCAAATAGTTTGGTTTGGTTTGGAAAAGAGTAGGAAAGCTCATGCTTAAGTGGTAAAAAGAGTTTGTTCTTGAATGTGGCCTATGCTCTGTCATGTCATGCTTGATATTGTTTTGGCTTTATGCTTAGTATTCTTTGCTATAGCATGACTTGTTATAAAAATTGAGATTGCTTAATGTGCCTTGGATGAATTATGCGTTGTTTTAGCATATTAAAGCATAGTATAGTGGTATTCTCCTTTGATGCTTTATCTGGGTTGACTTGGCACATGCTCACACCATGTTACGACTATCTCAAGTCACCATAAGCCTTTATGATCCTTTAGTTTTCAACTTGTAGTATCACTTTATGCTTTGATCCATGATGTTTTGTCGCTCTGCATGATTATGGCCAGTATTGCTCTCTCGTTTCTCGCTCCCTTACTATTGCTAGCCTTCACTTTCACTGAGTATGTTTTACTCAAGTTCCCAACTCCCTAAACCAAATATTTCCAAAGTGTCCACCATACCTACCCATTAGCATCATTTGCTACCTTCGTGCATATTCAATATGCCTTGTTTTCTTCCGAATAAAATGTTTGCTTGTTATGAGAAAGTTAGTTAGTAAAGCTCTCACGAACTTGATGGCACACTTTATTTTCTTGCACTTAATAAACTTGAACCATTGCGTCCTTCTTTGTTGCGCATATGCTTGCGCTTTATGAGTTGAAGCTAGCAGAACCATGTATCATGGGGACCACTTTCAACACTTCATAGGTACTTTGTACCTAGTTGATATCATGTTCTTTTGCTTATGGATCCCGGCTGTGTGAAATAAAAGTGGAACTTGTAAGATCATGGAGTTTGTATGTATGTTAGAGAAATGCCTAGGCCGCTAGCCTAAGCCATGCCTAATCATGGTGGAAACTTGCAGCATAACCATAATGAGCATTCTATGAAGCATCCTCAATAAAAATCTATGCGCGTAGTAAATAAAAAGATCGCTGAGATGCTCATTGTTTGCTTGCCTTGTCATTTTGATTATGGGATAGCTCCCATGTCATGTGCAAGGGGTACCCCGTTGACGGTTCTCTATGATACGTATATACTTACAATGACAAGAGCTCTTTTATCGAGTCTCCACATATTCTTTGAGCACCTTCTTAAGAGCATAGTTGTCATTCTTTGTGTTTGTTCCATTACTTGATTATTTGTGTTATGACTTTGATGCTTGTACCCTTGATATCTTTACTTCTAGTCATCACTTGAACTTCAGAGGTGCCTTGATATTCATAATCAAAGGCAAGTGAGATACCACTCTATCATACCTTTTTATGAGCATTGTAATGTTGCTTATGTTTATACTTCATGCTACTTATTATTTTTGAGTTGGAATCTCTTCATAGCTTGCAATGACTATTAAGTAGACTCAGTTGCATACTCTTTATTATGAATTGTCTAAGTAGTTGATCATATTGCTGAGAATATTTACATCATATGAAGCAAATGTGTTCGTGAAAGTTCTTTTATCGCACTCAGTTTTCAACTGAATTGCTTGAGGACAAGCAATAAGCTAAGCCTGGGGGGAGTTGATACGTCCAAAACGTATCTACTTTCCCGAACACTTTTGTTATTGTTTCTCCTCTAAACTTGTGTGATTTGGATACAACTAACGCGGACTGACGCTGTTTTTAGCAGAATTGCCTTGGTGTCTACTTTTTGTGCAGAAAATCAACTATCAGGAAAAATTCCGGAAAATATGCCGAAAATCCTATTTCACCCGAAGACTCCAGGAGCCAGAATACGAGACAGAGAAGAGCCAGGGGGTGGCCACACCACCTGGTGGCGCGGGCCAAGCCAGGCCGTGCCAGGGGGTGGTGTGGCCCCCCAGGCACCCCCTCGGCCTCTCTCTTCGCCTATAAGGAGCCTTTTGACCTAAAAACTTCGGGGGTTTCGACGTTTTTCCAGAAGGAGTTCCGCTCCGCCACCACCACAGATTCCATGAAACAGCACTAGAAACTCCGTTCTGGCACCCTGCCGGGACGGGAAATTGGAGAAGATCATCGCCATCATCATCACCATCGCTTCTTCATCGACCATCCATGTTTCCCCCATCTATGAGTGAGTAATCCCCCGCTGTAGGCTATGGGGATGGTAGGGATTGGATGAGCTCGTTCATGTAATGGCATCAGATTGTTAGGGCATGGTGCCTAGTATCTTTTATTAGTGTTTTATGACTTTGTTGCGACTTGTTGTGCTTAATGCTTGTCACTAGGGCCCGAGTGCCATGATTTCAGATCTGAACTTGTTATTGATTCATTATGATAGTATTGTTTATGGTCTTCTCTATAAGTTGTATACACACGTTGTTGTCTGGAACCAATGGCCCCGAAGTGACAGAAATCGGGATAACCGAAGGGAATGGCTTTGATGTGAGGATCACATGTGTTCACGGAGTGTTAATACTTTGCTCCGGTGCTATATTAAAATGAGCACCTTAATTGCCAGTAGTTCCCTTGAGGCCCCGCTGCAAACGGACTAGCAGGACAAAAGATGTTGTGCAAGTTCTCATTGCGAGCACGTATGACTATATATGGAACACATGCCTAGGATTATCAAGTACTTGGATGCTTTATCTTATTTATCTGCAATTGCCCTATGTTCTGATTGCTATGTGAATTGTCTTGTCCATGCAACTCCCGTCCATCCATCCCTATGCCTACCGCACTCGAATCCTATTGTTTACTGCTATTGTTACTACTGTCTTTACTCTACTGCTGCTATTACTTTACTATTCCTACTACAAAACTGTTGCTACTGATAAACTGCTGTGAGCAAGATTGTTTCCAGGTGCAGCTGAATTGACAACTCAGTTGTTAAGGCTTAAAAATATTCTTTGGCTCCCCTTGTGTCGAATCAATAAATTGGGTTTCACTTCTCTCGAAAATACTGCGATACACCCCTTATACTTGTGGGTCATCACCTAGCCCAGCTACAAATCGGTGTCGACCACGTCCTCGCCTGGACACCGTCGACTATCTCTCTGCCATCCTCGCCGGCAAGCTTCCCAACTCTATCACCGTCGTGATGCGTCTGAGACGAGCCCCTAAATTTGACACGGCCGCGGTATGATGAGTCCATCCATCTCCTGCCACGTCTGTTCCGCGCCCCCGGACTACGAATCGACTACATGGATGCCTCCGCCCCAGCTCTTCTGGACATCTTCGGTGCGGCTGAACGTCCGTGAACTGCTGCTGGTCATGGCCATGTCGCGATGGTACACGCGCCGCCCACGCGAAGCTCCATTGTGTTACTCCTTTGGTGCGGTTGCAATTTGTCGGCATATCCCCGAGACCGTGTTCGGCTCAATCGCGCTGATGTCGAGAGCGAGAAAGTGGCGGAGAACAAAAAAGGCCATGGCTACACGATTCCAGGCCGTCGATGGTTTTCTTGGATTAAGTCAGTATCCTCCGATGGCGGCACAGTAACTGGTGGTGCCGGCGAGGGCCTGGTCGCAACACCGTAGGAGAAGGCGCATTGGGCCCTCATGCGGCAGCCATGCACCGTCATTGTCTACAACTGCTCGGTGCCCCACAACCTTACCGGCATCGTGGTGTCCGCGTTCAGATAGTCATGGTCCTGAGGAATCTTGATACTTTAGCTGTCGGCCTATGATGTTGTCAACCTTCGGTAGTAGGGTAGGCTGAGCTGAACGTTGTCGCGTCAGGGACTCGCATCACGGCGTGCAGGAGAACCACGCATAATTGGACGCGGCCTTATTTTGGTTATGTCGTCCGCAGTGAAGCAATGCATGCATTCACATCCTGCATTGCCTGGGTTGTTTTATTGGACGTGGACAAGCTGAGAGGTGAAAGACGTTCGTAGCCAAGCTTCCGGTTGCGCTGGTGCGAGAACATTGCAGCAAACAGTTCCATTTTATCTACCAACAAATTTATTGTTCTTTCTTTCTTTGATTGGATAGAGGAGAAAAGGCACTTGTCTAAGCTTGAATTCTTCTTCTCTTCCCTGATGAAGAACGCATGCAAATTCAGAATTCGACCGCATGCAAATTAAGACTTCAATAGTTAATTAAAATGATGGTGGATGAACTACAATCATATAGCTGACTGCATATACACAACAGATTTGGTACAATTTTGGCAAAACAGAAAAATAAGGTGATTGCCCTGAAGTTGGGCTTTAGTGAAAACTTTTGATATAGTGTCATGGTAAGCTTTGATCAAAGTAATGGAAAAAAGAAGGTTTCGATGACGTATGGATCATGTGGGTGATTAGTTAAGTCTGGAACCAACATTATTAGGTTTTCGGGTAAAGTTTCAAAATAGCTATTTTACTAAAAGAATCAACCCGTAGCAACGCACGGGCACCTTTGCTAGTAACATACAATACATCTAGGTCTCAAAGAGCAACATGGGGAGGCTGAATTATTAGTCGGCATAGTCTCCATAGCCATAAACCCTACATACCTTCAATCTCACCAGGTGTGTCTATAAGCCTATCGAGATCCATCTTTGTTCTAGTCTTATACGATCTATAAATTGCATCATCAAAAAGTTAGAGAGATAATATTTTCATACTTCGGGGAGGCTGAATTCTTAGTCGGCAAATGAAGAATGGAAGCAAGCGATAGATGAGGAATATAATTCTCTTGTGAAAACTAATACTTTCCACTTAGTTCACGTGAGAAGTGGTGCGAACATTATAGATTGTCCATGGATTTGCAAAATCAAGAAAAGAGCTAATGGTTCTATAGATACACATCATGTGTCATGGCTAAACCTTTTAAATAATGCTACGGTATAGATTATGAGGATACTTTCAGTCATGTTGTTAAAATTTCCACTATTCGACTCATTTTGGCCACCGATGTTTATAAGGGATGGAGCATGCGGCAGTTGGATGTTAAGAACATGTTTTTATATGGTGTTTTGGAAGATGATGTCTATATATTACAAACACAAATATATGAAAACAAGAGCAAGCCAGGTTATGTATGCAGACTTGACAAGGCAATAGATGGGTTCAAGCAAGCTCCTATAGCTTGGTACTCTTGTTTAAGCTCTCAGTTGTCAAGTCCTGGATTTTTTGCCTCAAAGTTTGATATTTGCTTATTTGTTTATCACAAGTTGAATGTCACGATCAATATGTCGATTTATGTTGATGATATTATAGTTGTTATTTTTCTAAAGATGCATACAATGCTTTATTTAAGGATTTGAGCAAAGAATTTTCTTTGAAGGATCTTGGAGAACTTAATTCTTTTGGGGCATTGAGGTAACAAAAAGTAAATGATGGCGCTGTGTTAAACCAGACATAATATGCTAGATATGTTCTTGCTTGTGTGGCTATGCTCAATTGGAAAAGATCACCTACTCCTCTATCATCTTCAGAAAGGATCACAACTCATGAAGGAGAATTTCTAGGACTTGATGATAGTACCAACTAGAGAAATTGGTTGGTTTTTATGCAATATTTAACTCTCACAAGGCTTGATACTTCCTATGAAGTTAACAAAGTACCAATACAGAAATAACTACATGCTCGCGACTACATTGTAGTGGACAACTGCTAAGAAAATCTTGAGATGTATTATGCATAATTATAGTGTTGAACTAACTTTCATGAGGTCTAAGTCCACCTTCGTTAGTGATTTTTCAGATATCAATTGGGAAGGTTGCTTGGATGATGATCAACCAAAGGTTTTGCTGTCTTCTTTGGGTCTAATCTTATTTCTTGAAGTGCAAAGAAGCAAGCTGCAATTTCTAGGTCCATCATGGGAGCAGAATATAAGTCCGTTTGAAATGCTACAACCCAAGTGATTTTAGTACAGTCCTTACTTGAGGAACTTGGAATCAAGAAAACTCAACCGCCCATGTTTGTGGTGTGACAACTTGAGAGCAATATACTTATCAGCAAATCCAACGTTTCATGCAATAGCTAAACACATTGAGATATATTTTTATTTTGTTAGAGAGAGAGTTCTCAATAGGCAATTGGATTTTTTTGTTCCCTCAAAGGACCAAGTTGCTGATGGGTTTACAAAGCCTCTACTAGTTCGTCTATTCGAGGAATTTAACGTAATATCAACTTGCAAAGTTGTGATTAAGAGAGGGTGTTAGATTAGATTCGCTTTAGTCAAACCGTGTATGACATGAACATGTATTCCTATCCATGTACAATGTTCACGTAACAACCTTCTATGCTCAGTCTGCACAACGCCTCTCTAATATATACGCAGCAAGGCTCTCGATCGATGCCATCGAGAGGAACTAGCCCAAACTTTGTCAGTGAGGAGGCATTTTTTGGCTCATTTATTTTAAAAATTAGAAGAGAATTGACTGGTTCATTAGCAGAACCAACCTAAAATCACTACAAATGCACTAGTGCTGTCATGAAACACGAGCATATTGAGCACTAGGAATATGTGTTCCTGGTCAAACTAGTATAAGGTATTTGAACCAACATTGATTTCATATATATTTAGAGAGAGAATGGAATGAATTCTTCCTAAGAATAGATATATAACATTCGTTGTTTCATAAATTTAATCTACTCTACTATTTTCCCTTTCTTGTCTGATAGTTGTACTATTTCTGGGATGACCATCCCATTGTTTGAATTATTTGGTGGCTTATTTGGGCCTATGTTTTACTCTTATACGTTTAGTGGGCCCAAAAATTTCGAACAACCTTTAGGTTTTGTTTCCTTTTACATTTCTGCACATTCAACAAACTTATTAAACCTTTATGTTTTGTTGTATCTTACCTTTTTTGTGCGTGTTCAAGAGCTAAATGATTTGCTTACATTAGAGAGAATTTGGAAGATGATACAAGGTTGGAAAGAAAAGTTAAGGTCAATGGCTGCCAAAGAAAATCTCATTAAGGCGGTGGCTCAAGCCATTCCCATGTACGCCATGGCCTACTTCGACTTGACACAATTATTGTGTGATGATATTGGCTAGCTCGTTTGCCGGTATAGGTGATCATAGAATTATTAGACCAGGAGAATGCATTGGATAGGCTGGGAACGGATGAAATTACCAAAGGAAGAGGGAGGTTTGGGTTTCCTTACTCTTTCAACCTTGCCATGCTAGCACGACAATGTTGGCGTCCGATCCAAGCTCCGGAGTCTCTCTGTGCCAAGGTCTTGCGTGCAAAATACTTCCCTGGCGGCAACTTGTTAGCAACTAAACCTTTGGTGGGTATGACTTACATGTGGAGGGGCATACTCAAAGGACTCGACGTGTTTGAAGAAGGAATGACATGGCGAATTCAGAACGGAACCAACGTGAGAATTTGGGAGGATTCGTGGCGTCCTAGTGGTGTGACCCACAGACCTACTACACACGTCAATGAGAGTGGTCTATCTATCGTGGCCGAGATGATTGATCCTAATTCAGGAACCTAGAATAAGAGCGGAATTGAGCAGCATTTTCGCCCCATTGATGTGCCTTTGATCCTGACTATTCCTTTGCGTGAAGACACGGAGGATTTTGTGTCGTGGTATTGACACGGCAGATGCTACAGGGGTAGCTTACATAGAGGAGGCAAGGCGACGTATGAGAATCCGGGGGTGAGACTGGGACATGATGTACCCAGGTTCACGTCCCCTCGGTGGAGGGTCGCTACATCCTGTTGTTAATCCAGTATATGATCATAGATTGGTACACGGGAGCCGCCGTAGGCGGAGGGAGGGACTAGATCTAATGTGAAGTATGAGAGATCCCCCCAAAGGGGTGCCCATGGTGGCTTTATATATGCAGCCAGTTAGGGTTTACAAGTGCACTAATGGGCTTTCTATTGAAGTTGCTATGTTGGGCCTCCAATCGGCGAGTCGCCTGGGTCCAGTATGCGCCAGTCGCCGTAGTCGACGAGTCGACCTGCTCTATGCTTGGCTTCAGTCTACTCGATCCAGCTGGCGACTTTGCTTCATGGATACACCCCGATTGTTATTCCCCCCTCAGTAGTCCCCGAGCGCGTCAGGGACTCGGCGATGACTTCAAGCCGTCGAATCGGTGCAGGTGATTCTAGGGTGGAGTCAATGGCGAGCCGTTGGCAAGCTCCTAAAATAGAGAAATAGCTCATGAAGTAGTCCATTCACCTAGGCGCAGGTGAGTCACCTTTGGGTGGAGTTGCCCCTTGGAGAAGTTTGACTAGCGCCTTGTCGTAGAGGCTGATGAATAGCAGACGTGGAGGCTGCCAAGTCGTTGATGATGAAGTCGCCGAGTCGGCGCAGGAGACTTCACGATAGGTGAGCCCGTGACGGGCGAGTCCGCGAGGGAGAGTACACAATGCCGAGTCCCCGAGCGTGGCATTTACGCGATAGGCGAGGCGAGTCCCCGAGTGTGGAGAGTCCACCAGGGCGGTGAGTCCCCGAGCGTGAAGACTCCGCGAGGACGGCGAGTCCCCGAGCGTGAAGACCCCGCGAGGATGGAGAGTCCCTGAGCGTGAACACTCCGCGAGGATGGAGAGTCCCTGAGCGTGAACACTCCGCGAGGGCAGCGAGTCCCCGAGTGTGAAGACTTCGCGAGGATGACTAGTCCCCGAGCATGAAAACTCCGTGAGGGCGGCAAGTCCCCAAGCGTAAAGACTCTGTGAGGGTGGATCCGTGATGGCGAGCCCACGTATATATACACCATGGCAATCATATGGACACAATGACTCAAGAGCGATGCCACACTTGAGGGGCAATGTTGTTGTCGAGCCCCAAGCAATATGCCTAGGAGTAGTCCCCGAGGCTCGAGTTGTCTTGTAGAGGCGACTTGAGGCTCTTTAGAGATTCATACTCTAAAAATGGTAGTGGTAGTTCTCGATCATGGCGTACGACAAGTCCGTGTGGAGAGAGTCTGCGAGGGGAGAGTCTCCGAGCATGGCGAGTCGCTAATCCAATGTTGGTAGGGATTGATTGCGCTGTTTTTGTTAGCGAGTCTCGTCTTGGCACGGGGGGCAGTCATGTGGCGACTCCAAAGATGGCTCTCGGCTAGGCGTTCTTCCTGAATGAGCCGAGGCTCGGTTTGCGAGTCCTCGTCCGCAGTACTTGGCTGTGCGAGTCGCTCTGTCTAAGGTTGAGGAAGACATGGTGTTGTTTGTGTAGCACTGCCATTTGTCTTGGTCCAAAAAGCCAGTCGAGCAAGGCGACTCCAATGATGGCTCTCGGTTAGTGTTTTTCGTGGACAATCCGAGGCTCGGTTTGTGAGTCCTTGTCTACACTATTTGGCCATTGCAAGTCGCTCTTTCAAAGGTTGACAAAGGCGAATTGATTTTTCTCGGGGGAAGAGACGCCAAGTGGCGAGTCCATGCAGCGTGGCATGCGACCCTCTCTGGCGACTCGTACGATAAGGGCCCCTTAGCAGGCGCGGCATACACATTCGGCGTAGTGGAAGTATAGGCGCTTTGGCGGAGTCGACGTGGTGTTCAAAGAGTTGATGCGGCGGACAGAGGTCGTGCTATGGCGAAGTCGACGCGATGGACACGGGGTCGACACGGTGGACATGGGGTCGACGCGGCGGACATAGGTCGCGCTATGGCGAAGTCAACACGACGGACACGGGGTCGACGTGCCGGACGAAGGTCGTGCTATTGCAAAGTCGACGTGGCAGACACGGGGTCGACGCGGCGGACACGGGGTCGATGTGGCACATAGAGGTCGCGCTATGGCAAAGTTGACGTGGTGGACACGGGTTCGATGCGGCGGACGGAGGTCGTGCTATGGCGAAGTTGACACGGCGAACATGGGGTCGATGTGGCGGACGGAGGTCATGCTATGGTAAAGTCGATGCGGCGGACATGAGGTCGACGCGGCGGACGAATGTCGCGCTATGGAGAAATCGACGCGGCGGACAGAGGTCGACGCGGCGGACACGGGGTCGACAGATGGAGGTCGCACTATGGCGAAAACGACACGGCGGACGGAAGTCACGCTATGGCGAAGTCGACGCGGCGGACACGAGGTTGGCGTGACGGACAGAGGTTGCTCTATGGGGAAGTCGACACGGCGGACAGAGGTCGCACTATGGCGAAGTCGACGCAGCGGACACGGGGTCGACACGGCGGACGGAGGTCACGCTATGGCGAAGTCGACGCGGTGGACACGGGGTCGATGCTGTAGACGGAGGTCGCGCTATGGCGAAGCCGTGCGGCATTTATATTGTAGCATTGCGAGTCGGCGATGGGCGGAGGTCGCGCTATGGCGAAGTCGACGCGACGGACACAGGGTCGACGCGGCGGCCGGAGGTCGCGCTATGGCGAAGTCGACGCGGCGGACACGGGATCAACGCAGCGGACAGAGGTCGCGCTATGGCGAAGTCGACGCGGCGGACACGGGGTCGACGCGGCGGGCAGAGGTCGCGCTATAGCAAAGTCGACGCGGCGGACACATGGTCAACGCGGCGAACGGAGGTCGCGCTATGGCGAAGCCATGTGAGGTTTAGCCGGTAGCATTGCGAGTCGGCGATGGCCGAGTTCGCTATGAGTGAATCCCCGAGTGTTGGGAGTCCGTGAGGATGGTGATCCCGCGAGGGGCGAGTCTTGAACGATGGAGGCCACTTGTTCTTGAACCGAAGTACGCCAAACAACGTTGGCGCAGTCTAATGCTAGAGGACATTAGACTGGAACTGCTTCCCTATCGGTCAGCTTTGGAGGTGCTACAAGAGGTACTAAACTTTCCGGCTGATGAACAGTTAACAGTAGTGGCCCTCCTCTAGAGTTGTTGGTATGAACGTAATAAAGAAAGCCATGGCAAGAAGAGACGACCAATTCCATTATTGCATTCGTATGCACGTTGATGAATGGAAGACTCTTGAAAAACAGTTTGAACCGTCTGTAGAAAGAAAATAGGAGTTGCCCCGTCTGAGTTTGTTAAATTAACGTCGACACTGCCTTTCATGTTGAGTCTAGAAGCGGTGGTTGGGGAGCAATCTGCAGAGAGATAACGAGGCTGTTATCCAATTTGCAGCGGCATGCCCGATTGAAGTTGCTTCTGACGACGCTATCCATGCGGAGGTCCTAGCTTTGTCTAATGCAGTTCAGCTGGCTGAACAACTGGGTGTAGGACAAGCCAGCTTCGAGACTGATTGCAACAATCTTCAACGTGCAATCTCCTCATCGGATTATGATCTTGCTCTAATTGGTGCCATTCTTGGTGATTTGAAGCTTATGTTGCATATGAATTATATTGAGACTAGTGTTGTTTTTGCTCCTCGTAATTGTAAGAAGCCTACTCACGAGTTAGCGGCTTTGGGTGTAGGTGTAGCTCAAGGAGACCATATTATGTGGACATCAAGCTATCCTAATTCTGTAACACGTCTAGTGACCAGCGATTCTGCCATGTCTTATACGAGTGTTCCATGTAAAAAAAAAACTTTAGTCCAGCTTGTGCAGGTTTGGTCAAAGTCTAATCTTCAGGAAAGGTAATACGCCCAACATATGGTAAAATTTCAAGAAAGACGGCGATAGTACTTCATTACGATGGAATCTTTGATGGGGATTGTGAAAACGACTTGTAATATCTGCCGTAAGCTCAGTTCATACAAGTAACATATTCAGGCCCAACCAATTCAGCCCAACAAGATTCATACTTTTTGGGGAAATCAATTCTGCCACCTACATATGTGTACCAAAACAAGATTCTCACCGCTACAACCAAAAATTTGCGCAAATTACAGAGCACCAAATTATAACAGAATATTTACAGAGGCGCCTGGCAAACCTATACAGTGCACTGAAGATCAACATGATCGAGGGCCAGCTGAACGTTCTTCAAAGAATATCTGTTTCTGCTTTTCCAAATCATCCGAAACACGAGGGCAGCTGTAGGGTGTGCCTGTAGGCACCAGGGAGGTGGCTGCGAGGAAGCGCCAGCACAACAAACCACCAGTATTTCAACAATTATCCAGTATACGATGAATCCATAACTCATCAGCAAAAGCTTTGCTAGAAGTAGATCACTGATTCTGATAAACCTACTGTGTTATCTGAAGAGTCATTGAGCAAGGATTCAGATTAGCAGCTGTATCTAAAGCTAAAAGCCTACAAGAATGTGAAGAAAGAAAGACATGATTAGCTGTTGCACTTACGAGTGTTCTAGAACCTGATCAGGATACTATCGATAGTCTTGAGCTCCGCCATTTCTTCTGAACTAGCAATCCCAGGATCCACATAGCACAGCTGAAAATAAGGGAGACGTAACTGATATGCTATAAAAAAGTACTAAGCATTGTAGCCCTTCTGAAGTTCATGTTCTGATCAGATGTTTGGCTTACCTGATACTGTGGTTTTCTGAGGGTGTGCACGCCTCTTTTCACCAGCTTCTGCCATCCTTTTTTTATTGTAAGGGACCTCTCCAAATCATCTGTTCTCTGTAAGAATTACATGAAAAATATATATATTAGATCATAATATTTTGCACAGAAAAATGGAATACTATATTTTAAACGCAAAACATTCAAATGTATATGCTTTTATGATGCGTGAAAACGATTCGAACGAAATCTGATTCAAAGATGCCAAGGACAATGGACCTAATAAAGGGTTAAGGATCCTGTCGTCGGTCATCATTTTGAACAGTATAAATTTTATAGAACAAATGTAAGGAATAAGAAATTTGCAGTCGCAGCACAGAAAATTGAGCAAGAAGAGAGCCTATATGCAAAAGTAAACGAACTTTCAATGATTCAAGCTACATAACTTTATAATCCATGAAACCAGTAAAGTGCGAAAACTAATGATAGGATGTGAATTTAAAATTTACAGAACTGATAAGTTGAAATAATAGTAGGTCACTGCAAGAAACGAAAAAATAACAAAAACTTACATGGCCAGGGTCTAAAACCAAAAGGTTATATCGGTCTTGAGATCCACGATTACCCTTTTGCTTTTGAATCCCAACTATAGTCCTTGAATGCCCATGATGTTGGAAATACAATGGGCTGTGAAGGGCAGCTAGTTAGTGGGAGTCAACAACCTAACATGATTTGTCAAATCTGCAGCATATAGATGACAAGATAGAAAAAAAAGGAGTACAGATCCTCTTACGTTCTATCGCTGATCATGACATTCCTTGAATTGTTCAATGTATCAGAACACTTGCTTTTAAAGTAGTTCCAAACCCAGTCGACAAGGACCTGCTGGCCTCTCATGCTTTCAGCATCCTCTTGACTAAGTTCACCAGACGATGATGTTGGAAAAGAATTAGTCTTGATCAAATATTTATCCATGGGACCACATACTCGTTTTCCGCTCTTACTTTGCAGGTCTGATGATTCTGTGCTATCAAAATCTACGATCCTCGCACGCAGACCAAAAGAGCGCAGGACGGTAACACATTCTGATGTTCCTATCCACTTCTTGACACCATAAATTTTGTTGTCGAAATGACTCGCACCCACAGTATCAAATCCTTTATCCCAAGCAATCTCAAGCCATCTCTGGAGTGAAGGGATGTCAGGGACAAATCCACAGCCGCCAAACAAAACCTCTCTTGTTTCTGGCCTTTGCCTCAGCAAATGAGAGCTCAGCATCTGGATATTTCTCCACCCACATCCCCATCCCTTGTCTTCTGACGAGAGACTCTGATGATGGTCAATATGGCCTGATATTATGCTTGTTGACGAGCTACCTTCAGATTCAAGACAGCTCCTCAACAAGTTCATAACGCCACCTTGAATTTGTTGAACCTCGCTTCTTATCTGCGCTCCAACCAAGCAGGAAATCTGTTCGTCCAATGCGTTTCCGTAAGGAGACGAGCCTCTGCTGATGCTTGATGAGCCCCCATGAGAAAGAGAATCGCCATTAGGGAATGATCGCGTACTAGGTTCAGGCACATCCTGCAAAGAATTAAAACTCATCTGCTTGGGCAAAATCTCCACAAGAAAACATGGAAAAGATAACATCCCTCGGAGAGACTTCTATGGAGCGAAATGTAGACTACTAACAGGAACAACCTTACACTAAAGTGTATCTCTCACGAATAGGGTAGCACGAGCGAAACTAACAATGTGTCACGATGTGCAGATGCCACACATTAACAAGTAAATTAGCAATGGACAATGGGCTACACCTACAGTTACTATTGACAGAAAAGGTAAAAATACACAGTGAAACGAGCAGAAATACTACCATGACACTGGTACTCAATTCTGTGACCGCGGCCAGCTGCGCCAACTCCATGTCCCTCTGAACCTCGTCATCCTCGAAGTGGCTGTTCGCATGCCTAGAGTATTCAGGAACAACATGAGCTTTTGTGAGCCAAGGAACACAAGATGCAATTAAAATACCAGCAGCATTCAGTACTGAATAAAAAGGGGCAGCTCCGACACGAGAATCGGCCATTACCGTTCCAGCTCGGCCGTGAGGACCTGGTTACCGCAGATGGGGCACGACGAGATCATCTCCGCAAATGAAATCTGTTATCCCTGCAGCACAGAGCAGGGGAACACTTGGTTTGGATATGGACAGAGCTAGGTTGGCAGTCCGATAAATAAAGAGTACCACTAGCCAAACGATCGTGGTGTATCGGAGAGCGAGGGGAGAGATCGTGCCGATTGCGTACCAGCCGGAGAAGAAGGAAGGCGGAAGCGGGGGGCGTCAGGCGGCTCCGGCCTGCGCGGGGGCGAGGAGGGGATAGGAGGGGGATCGGGGAGCCTAGCAGCTCGCGCAGGGGAAAAAGGAGGGGAGGCTCGGCGAGGGGCGGAGGAGGTGGACAGACACGAGCACGTACCGGCGGCGGCGGAGACGGCGACGGCGAGGTTCCGTGCGCAGAATCCAAATTTTGCAATTGGGGTTGGGGGATTTTGGGGGTTAAATGAAGAGGGAAGGAGACGCGACGGGATCACCGGAGTGGCCTATGGGCTTTAGGGGTGTGGAAAAGGCCCATTAAAGGAGTAGCTGGGAAGCTGGGCCTCCTCTTAAACTAGGCCTTTTAGTTAGTTCTTTACCTATGGTATATGCACCCTCAACTTATGTCCTCTCGAAAATATAATCACCGCTAGCAAATTTCGAGCTTGAATTACCTGAGAACTAAAACTGAACACATGAAATTTGTATGTATATGGGCCTTGGGTTGAGTGTGGTCGCGAGTATACGGTCTGAGTCTGCACCGTGAGACGTAGGAGGAATCACAACAAGTGATGTACTATGTGGTATGCATATGTTGTCTCCACAACAGATAAATGCACCCCTCTTGCCGTGGGTACCAAACAGCGAGAGGTTGTATTTATCCGTCGTGGAGATAACAGACATACCAAAACATCATGTAAATTAGAATAGAGGTATTATATCAGATCTTCTCCTATCTAAAAAGAACCTAAGGTTCTCTGTTCCACTGCCTTTGTTAAGCCTACCGAGACCCGCGTCAAGATTCATGGAAACACAAGTAAAAAAATATTCGCTGAAAACCACCCAGGCTATCTGGCGTGCCCCCGAAAATTGGTTGACCCAAGAGATCCTCGCCTCCAATGAAAAGAGCGTCCAGCAGGCCTAGGCGTGAAACACGATCACCTGGCGAAAGGTCCACACGAGCTCGCCCTGCTGCAATCACACTCGGTGCTAGACTGCCAGGATCATCAAGCACTGTCCAATTGCTACCTGCCCAACGAGCAATCCAACGTTGTCAAGACATGGTTTGTGTTAATTAGGTCAAAACATTCTTGTCTTCTAGATTTTATTAATGGCTTTTTGGCAACGTGGTATTGAAAATTAACTGGATGTAAAACTAGAAGGTTTTTTTTATTGAAACATTGCTGTCGCAAAGAAAACATCACATTTTGGCCAGAAAACATGTATTCATAATCGTAGAGTATCCTTTTCAAACATCACATTTTGGGGGCGATTATATCATCTTTTATTCTAGGTAATAATAGAAGTGACCATAACGTTGCTATCGCAAAGAACAAGGCAACTTGGTTGCCCAAGAGGGCGCACGACGAGTTCCTGGGACACGCCTCCTTAAGGACATATTTAATGCGGGACACTTGTATAGATGCTTGAGGTGTAGAATATCGGTCAATAAATCCCGGCGTCCCTAAAAAGAGCCCACCTCTCCAATGCTGCTCCTCTGTGGCAACGCTTATTTCTCTAACTAACTAATAGATCGCAAGGCATAATCTACCGAAGCGCCGGGCGTAAAGTTTAGCGTCAACGCGCCTAGTTAAGCGTCCATCGGCCGGGATTCTACCTAGCAACTGCTGATCGACCGGGGAATTAATCCTAGCGCCAACACTTAGCGCCTCTCCCATAGTGCGTGCCCTAATAGATTATTAGCCGTTTACTGATTACTCATCATGACTACAACCATTCTCAAGAACGTTCATCACATTGCCCTACTGGCAGACATATGAGGTTCATCACATTGCCCTACTGGCAGACATATGAGCTGCTTCATTACCAGTAGATCTACTTACAAAATCAATGTTAAAAGGCAAATAATAATACTCCCTCTGATCCAAATTAATTGACTCGGATTTGTCAATTAGTTGACTCTATACAAATCCAATTCAATTAGTTTAGATCGGAGCACTGGTAGAAAAAGTGTCTTCGGTCCAGCGCCCAAAATTCCATTGGTCCCGGTTCGTTTTCATAATCGGGACCAATGACAGGCACCGGTCCCGGTTCATGCTGCATGGGCATTGGTCCCGGTTCATCTCTAAGCATTGGTCCCGGTTCGTGGCACGAACCGGGACCAATGCCCCCGCGACGCACACGTGGCGCTCTGCGGAGCATTGGTCCCGGTTCATGCCACGAACCGGGACCACAAACCCCGCGACGGTCCACAATCCGGGACAATTAATGTAAATTAATTTGGGGCAGAAATTAATTCGAGATAGAAATTGAATTGATCAGTATTTTTGAAAAAATCTTCCACAAATTAATCGAGACAAAGATCTAAATTGAGACATTTTATTATTCGACCACAAATTCTTTCCAAACAAAGGTGCGACTTTACAAATTTTCCTAGTCGACAACATTTTCGCTGCCACTGTCCTCCGAGCCGTCGGCTTCCTCGTCGTCGTCGGACGAAATCTCCACGATTTCGGTGTTGTTCGGGAGACGGAGCTCCTTTGCGCGGCTAGCGGCGTCGATGGCGGTGTAGATGGTCCGTCCAGGGACGGACCAGAACATCTCCCGTCCTTCTCGGTTGCGGAGATCCGGGTGCACCACGCGCGCATCCACGAACAGCCGGGGCCAGTACTCGCTGGCTGCTGCGTACCGGGGCAACGCCCTCATCCACGCGGGCATCTGGCGACGCTCCGCGATGACGCACTGTATCTCGTATCCGCCGGGGATGAGGAGCGGAGCCACCGGCACACCCGCCTCGCTGATGCGAAATCCGGCGGGCATGGTCACGCGCGGCGGCGCGAGGATGCCGTAGTACACAAACATCGCCGCTTCGTAGAAGTTGAGCGTGGGCACCTCCATGGCGGCGTGGTGGAGATTGGAGAGGGAGGGGAGGCGAGACGACGACGCGGTGGAGAGGCGATGGCAAAAGGGGTGGTGGATATCGACTGCAGAGAGGCCGAGGCGATGGCGAAAGCGACGCGCTGTGGCCTCATATTTATACACGGGGACGACGAAGCGACGGTGGGCATTGGTCCCGGTTAATGCCACGAACCGGGACCAAAGCCCCTCCCGCGCGACACGTGGCAGCCCAGGAACGCGCCCTCCACCAAGGTCATTGGTCCCGGATCGTGCCATTAACCGGGACCAATGTCCTGGGTGGGGGGCGCGCTGCTAGGCCGCCACGTGTCGTGCGGGAGGGGCTTTGGTCCCGGTTCATGGCATTAACTGGGACCAAAAACCCTCCCCTGGCTATATATAAGCCCAGCCCTTTGCCCCTTGCCACCAAATTTTGCTGGATTGTGTGTGAGGTGTGGGTGCTAGCTTTTTTTTCTTTGATTGCACACAAGGTGTTCAACGAAATGTCCGAGCCACACTTTAGTTCGCACAACACGGTATCCTCGGCTAAGGTTAGCAACCTTATCTTCTTTATCTGTAACTGATACAAAAAAAATTGCATGTGTCCATGTAGGGTGGTCATTTTACTATTCACGATGTTATTGTAATGGTTAATTATTATGACGCAGATCGATGCACGGATGCGATGGATTTATGGCGACCGACGTGATTCCAATTTTATTGTAGGCCTGCATAAATTTATCGATTTGGCTAAAAAAAACAAAGTGGATAATTTTATGCCTTGTCCCTGCGTCGACTGTCGGAACGTGGCGGAGCACTCTGCCCCGAGAATCCTTCAAAGCCATCTGCTTTGGAGAGGTTTCATGCCCGGATATTATTGTTGGGACATGCACGGAGAAAGAGGGGTTAGGCTGGAAGAAAATGAAGAAGAGAAGGATGATGACAGCTATCCTATGTCCCCTGAAGAATACAGTGATACTGCAATAGAAGACAATGAAGAAGAGGGGGGCGTCAATGAAGAAGAACAACGGGCATCGGATGAGCCCGCTGCTAGTCTTGGTCGGGTCATTTCTGATGCAAAGCAACAATGTGATACATAAAGTGAGAAGCTTAAGTTGGAGGCCATGCAAAAGGATCACAAAAAGTTGTTGTACCCAAATTGCGAAGATGGCAGCACAAAGCTCGGTACCACACTTGAACTGGTGAAATGGAAGGTAGAGACTGGCTTATCTGACAAGGGATTTGAGAAGTTACTGAAAATAATGAAGCCGAAGCTTCCAAAGGATAACGAGCTGCCCAAGACAACGTACGAAGCAAAGAAGACTATCTGCCCTCTAGGATTAGATGTGGAGAAGATACATGCATGCATTAATGACTGCATCCTGTACCGCGGTGAGAAGCACGAGAATATGGATAAATGCCCGGTATGCACTGCATGTCGATACAAGATCAGACAAGATGACCCTGGTGATGTTGAGGGCGATGACGAGCCCCCCAGGAAGAGGGTTCCTGCTAAGGTTATGTGGTATGATCCTATAATACCACGGTTGAAACGTCTGTTTAGAAATAAAGAGCATGCCAGGTTGTTGCGATGGCACAAAGAAGAGCGTAAGAAAGACGGGAAACTGAGACACCCCGCCGATGGGTCACAGTGGAGAAACATCAAGAGAAAGTACTCGAACTTTGCAGGTGACGCGAGGAACTTATGGTTTGGTCTAAGTACAGACGGCATGAATCCTTTTAGGGAGCAGAGCTGTAGTCACAGCACCTGACCAGTGACTCTATGTATCTACAACCTTCCTCCTTGGTTGTGCATGAAGCGGAAGTTCATTATGATGCCAGTGCTCATCCAAGGACCGAAGCAACCCGGCAACGACATTGGTGTGTACCTAAGGCCATTAGTCGATGAACTTTTGCAGTTGTGGGCAGAACCAGGTGTAAAGGTGTGGGATGAGAATAAACAAGAGCCATTTGACCTACGAGCGTTGTTGTTCGTAACCATCAATGATTGGCCTACTCTTAGTAACATTTCAGGACAGTCAAACAAGGGATACAATGCATGCACGCACTGTTTAGATAAGACTAAAGGTACATGTTTGGATAAATGTAAGAAGGTTGTGTACCTGGGGTGTCGTAAATTTCTTTCGGCCAATCATCAAGTAAGAAAGAAAGGCAAGCATTTCAATGGTGAGGCAGATTACCGGAAGAAGCCTAAGCACCCTAAATGTGCTGATGTATTTGGTATGGTGAAGGACCTAGAAGTAATCTTTTGAAAGGGTCATGGCGGTCAATCTGTTCCGAAAGACCCCATTACCGGACACACGGCCATGTGGAAAAAGAAATCTATATTTTGGGAGCTTAAGTATTGGAAAGACCTAGAGGTCCGTTCTTCAATCGACGTGATGCACGTGACGAAGAATCTTTGCGTGAACCTGCTAGGCTTCCTGGGCGTGTATAGGAAGACAAAAGATACACCAGAAGCACGGGAGGACCAGCAACGTATCAAAGACCCATACAACAAGCATACTAATAAAGGACATGAATACTTAAGCAGCTACGCTCTTACCAAAGCAGAGAAGGAAATCTTTTTTGAAGTCCTTTACAGTATCAAGGTCCCCGCTGGCTTCTCATCAAATATAAAGGGAATAATAAATATGCCAGAGAAAAAATTTCAGAACCTGAAGTCTCATGATTGCCACGTGATTATGACACAGTTCCTTCCAGTTGCATTGAGGGGGCTTCTATCGGAAAATGTTCGATTAGCCATTGTGAAGCTATGTGCATTCCTCAATGCAATATCTCAGAAGGTAATCGATCGAGAAAGTCTGGAAAGGCTACAGAAGGATGTGGTCCAATGTCTTGTCAGTTTTGAGTTGGTCTTCCCCCCGTCCTTCTTCAATATTATGACGCATCTCTTAGTTCACCTAGTCGGAGAGATTTCCATTCTCGGTCCTGTATTTCTGCACAATATGTTCCCCTTCGAGAGGTTCATGGGAGTCTTAAAGAAATATGTTCGTAACCGTGCTAGGCCAGAAGGAAGCATCTCCAAGGGCTATGGAACAGAGAAGGTCATTGGGTTCTGTGTAGACTTTCTTCGTGATCTTAAGCCGATTGGTGTTCCTGAATCACGGTATGAGGGGAGACTGAGTGGAAAAGGCACGCTAGGAAAGAAAGCAATGATATTTAGGGACGGACATTCTTTGAATCAAGCACACTACATAGTTCTACAAAGGTCTACCTTCGTGGCTCCATATATCGAGGAACACACGAATGTTGTACGCTCCAAGTTCCCGGGGAAGGATGACTACTGGATTAAAGAAAATCACATGGAGACTTTTGGCACTTGGTTGCAATTATATCTCATGAATGACACCACTATTGGAGATCAGCTCTACTTGTTGGCCGCGACACCATCTGCGACTGTATTGACTTTCCAAGGGTACGAGATAAATGGGAATACATTTTACACGATTGCCCAAGATAAAAAGAGCACCAACCAAAACAGTGGTGTCCGCTTTGATGCAACATGCGAGAATGGGAAAAGGGACACATACTATGGTTACATAGAGGAGATATGGGAATTTGACTATGGACCTACTTTTAAGGTACCTTTGTTTCGGTGAAGTTGGGTCAACATGAATGGAGAAGGGGTAAAGGTAGACCAGCTGTACGGAATGACAACAGTGGATCTCAAGAATCTGGGTTACAGAGACGAACCATTCGTCCTAGCCAATGATGTGGCTCAGGTTTTTTATGTGAAGGACATGTCCTCTAGACCGAAAAAAGAAAAAAATAAGGAAACGAATACATCAGACGATGAGCCCATGCATCACATAGTTCTTTCAGGGAAAAGAAACATCGCGAGAGTCGAGGACAAGACAGACATGTCAGCAGATTATGATAAGTTTGATGAAATTCCGCCTTTCACCGTGAAAACTGACCCAAGCATCCCGTTAAGCAAAGAAGATGCTCCATGGTTACGGCCTAAGAAGCGATCATAGGCAAGGGATCGACATACGCGACAAAGGATGCATACCCTAAACCCTAAACCCTATGTAAATCTATGTAATGTATGGAAAATTTATGTGATGTATGAAAACTTTATATGAGAACCTCGAACATGATAGGTCATTTTGTGAAGCTCCGCCACGGGAGATTTCCCAACCCTTTCCCCAACACTGTTAGAGGAGATGGAGTCTTTCACGGGCTTGCAGGGAAATTTTTCTGAGGCTGAGCTTCCGAAGATGTCGTAGGGCGTGTGCACCAACGACATCTTCGAGAAGCTCCGCCACGGGAGATTTCCCAACCCTTTCCCCAACACTTTTAGAGGAGATGGAGTCTTTGACGGGCTTGCAGGGAAATTTTTCTGAGGCGGAGCTTCCGAAGATGCCGTAGGGCGTGTGCACCAACGACATCTTCGAGAAGCTCCACCACGGGAGATTTCCCAACCCTTTCCCCAACACTGTTAGAGGAGATGGAGTCTTTCGCGGGCTTGCATGGAAATTTTTCCGAGGCGGAGCTTCCAAAGATGTCGTAGGGCGTGTGCACCAACGACATCTTCGAGAAGCTCCGCCACGGGATATTTCCCAACCCTCCATCCATGGGGATGAAACTCTCTCTACCTATGTTGGCTTGTTGAGCTTCTTGCCATGGCGTATCGATGCTCCTTTTATAGGCACGGCGCCGCTTCTACTTTGTCTTGTTCCTCCGACAGGGCGTTGTGCGCTACATGCTTTATCTCATCGAGCAGTGCGTCCACCCACACGTCCTTATCCTGCCGACAGCTTTAGTCTCGGTTACACCCACCAGCCGGGACTAAAGGTTACCTACGCGTCCTTATCCCACCAACAGCTTTAGTCTCGGTGGCACCCACCAGCCGAGACTAAAGCTTTAGTCTCGGTTGCACCCACGCACGAAAAATGGAAATTGGCTTTTTCGTGTGTCGAAAAGAAAACTTCCTCCTGCAACATCGTAAGCCATCCCAAGATGCACATGTGTGCACAATATGGGCACATTATCACAATCTATGCCCTGGTTCTAGCAATAACATTGGTGGTTTGACCTAAATGCCATGAAACCTCGAACATGATAGGTCATTTTGTGAAGGATTTTTTATGATGTTTGCAATTTTTCAAGTTCAATATTTTTCCTTGCAACTGTGAAACATAATATGACACCACGCGAAGGTTTCACATTGTTTGGATCATTTTTAAATTTCTTATGCCCGTTTCAAACTATATTCAAAACGGCGGGCATGAAGCTTCTTAGCCCGAGGCTGAGCCTCGTTGAAATTGAGGTGGATCTCTGATGAAATAGTATGTTTTGAACCTATAAATGATTTTTTTTAATTCACAAGCATTATATCATGTACTTGTAGTTCAAATCTTGGCAACCTCCTACCGATTCGGCAGGAATTTGTCTTTTTCATGAGGGATGGACGAAAAGGTTCCAGATACACCTGTTGAAAAATTGTCCATATAAGGTGGTCTAGTATTTTGAAAAATGGGTTGGTACCAATGCCAAACTTTAATTTGGTGGTTGCTTCATAGAACACCCCGATTTCGGCACCTCAAAAATGGAAATTGGCTTTTTCGTGTGTCGAAAAGGAAAACTTCCTCCTGCAACATCATAAGCCATCCCAAGATGCACATGTGTGCACAATATGGGCACATTTTCAAAAACTATGCCCTGATTATAGCCATAACATTGGTGGTTTGACCTAAATGCCATGAAACCTCGAACATGATAGGTCATTTTGTGAAGGATTTTTTATGATGTTTGTAATTTTCAAGTTCAATATTTTTCCTTCCAACTGTGACACATAATATGACACCACGCGAAGGTTTCACATTGTTTGGATCATTTTTGAATTTCTTATACCCGTTTCAAACTATATTCAAAACGGCGGGCATGAAGCTTCTTAGACCGGGGCTGAGCCTCGCAGAACTTGAAGTGGATCTCTGATGAAATAGTATGTTGTGAACCTATAAATGATTTTTTTAATTCACAAGCATTATATCATGTACTTGTAGTTCAAATATTGGCAACTTCCTGCCGATTCGGCAGGAATTTGTCTTTTTCATGAGGGGTGGACGAAAAGGTTCTAGATACACCGGTTGAGAAATTATACATATAAGGTGGTTTAGTATTTTTGAAAAATGGGTTGGTACCAATGCCAAACTTTAATTTGGTGGTTTCTTCACAGAACACCCCGATTTCGGCACCTCAAAAATGGAAATTGGCTTTTTCGTGCGTCGAAAAGGAAAACTTCCTCCTGCAACATCGTAAGCCATCCCAAGATGCACATGTGTGCACAATATGGGCACATTATCACAAACTATGCCCTGATTCTAGCAATAACATTGGTGGTTTGACCTAAATGCCATGAAACCTCGAACATGATCGGTCATTTTGTGAAGGATTTTTTATGATTTTTGCAATTTTTCAAGTTCAATATTTGTCCTTCCAACTGTGACACATAATATGACACCACGCGAAGGTTTCACATTGTTTAGATCATTTTTGAATTTCTTATGCCAGTTTCAAACTATATTCAAAACGGCGGGCGTGAAGCTTCTTAGCCCGGAGCTGAGCCTCGCTGAACTTGAAGTGGATCTCTGATGAAATAGCATGTTGTGAACCTATAAATGATTTTTTTTTAAATCACAAGCATTATATCATGTACTTGTAGTTCAAATCTTGGCAACCTCCTACCGATTCGGCAGGAATTTGTCTTTTTCATGAGGGATGGACAGAAAGGTTCCAGATACACCGGTTGGGAAATTGTCCATATAAGGTGGTCTAGTATTTTTGAAAAATGGGTTGGTACCAATGCCAAACTTTAATTTGGTGGTTGCTTCACAGAACACCCCGATTTTGGCACATCAAAAATGGAAATTGGCTTTTTCGTGCGTCGAAAAGGAAAACTTCCTCCTACAACATCGTAAGCCATCCCAAGATGCACATGTGTGCACAATATGGGCACATTATCATAAACTGTGCCCTGATTCTAGCCATAACATTGGTGGTTTAACCTAAATGCCATGAAACCTCGAATATGATAGGTCATTTTGTGAAGGATTTTTTTGATGTTTGCAATTTTTCAAGTTCAATATTTTTCCTTGCAACTGTGACACATAATATGACACCACGCGAAGGTTTCACATTGTTTGGATCATTTTTGAATTTCTTATGCCTGTTTCAAACTATATTCAAAATGGCGGGCATGAAGCTTCTTAGCCCGGAGCTGAGCCTCGCTAAACTTGAAGTGGATCTCTGATGAAATAGCATGTTGTGAACCTATAAATGATTTTGATTAGTTATTTAAATTGAAGTACTTTTCTTGTTAAAAGTTTTTTGAAATTCCAAATTATGTAATAAATATTTGTTAATGCAATTTTAATTGAAAATAGTGAAATTGTATAGTTCAAATAAAAATATTTGAAAACAGAAAATGGTTTTTATTATTTATTTAAATAGAAGCACTTTTCCTGTTGAAAGTTTTTTGAAATTCCAAATTATGCAATAAATATTTTGTAATGCAATTTTAATTGAAAATAGTAAAATTGTATAGTTCATATAAAAATATTTGAAAATAGAAAATGGTTTTTGATTAGTTATTTAAATTGAAGCACTTTTCCTGTTAAAAGTTTTTTGAAATTCCAAATAAATAATCATCTGAAATTGAAACATCTTATTAATTAAAGAAGAAAACAAAATTGAAAATGGCGAGAAGACCAAAAGGTTTGCCAAAATCTGAAAACGGGTCAACGATCCCGGTTCGTCCCACCAACCGGAACCGATAATCCTGGGTGCGCGCGCTGATCAACATGCCTTTGGTCCCGGTTGGTGGGATGAACCGGGACCAAAGGCCAGACCATTGGTCCCGGTTCGTCCCACCAACCGGGACCGTTGATCCTTTGGTCCCGGTTGGTGGGACGAACCGGGACCAAAGGCCTGTACAGTTAATAGCCCCGATCCTTCCTCCTCCCCAACTCCCCCAAATCACATAGCACATCGACGCGCGGCTAAGGAAAATTTGCGGCGGAGCAAAATCACGCCGTCAGGCTGCCCAAATCTAGAGCGGCCGCTTCACGCCGTCGACGCCCGTCGCCGAGCGCCACTGTCCGCCGCCGTCGGCCGCCGCCACGAGCAGGCAAGGATTCCATTGCTGCAATCGACCCCACCGTCCCCGACTCCGGCCGCCGCATTCTCCACTGATTCCGACAGCACCCGGTCTCCTCTGGCCTCGCCGCACCCTCCATCGGCCTCCTGGTGAGCCACTGGTGCTTCAGCACCACTCCTATGTCTCCCTCCCTCACTGTATCATCCTCCCCACGAGCACCTGCCGCCGCCGGCCACCGTCAAACCCCTTGCTCCGGCGCACCTCCCGTAGCGGCGCCACCCGTTTTAGGTAGCCCGCATCGCGCTGGTTCGAACGGCCCTAGTCGCGTCACCCCGCGCGTTGTTCTCCGCCGTCTTCCACCACCGCCTGGCAGTTCGCCGGCGAGGCTACGTGGCGCCACTGTGGCGTCGACGTGGCGTTGCGTGTGCCTGACGTTGGCGCTGACCAAGCCCCGCCAACGTGGCATCTGAGGTGGCTTGGGCCCCTCGCGTCAGTCTCTGTGGCTAGTTTAGCCATGGAGAAAAACAAACCCGCACCCCGAGCTGACGTCATAATGATGCAGTAAAAGTTTAATAATTGTTTAAATAATTTCAGAAAAGAGTTTAATCTTATAAATTCAATAACTAATTATTTCTAAGTCAGAAAAATATGTATAATATATAAAAATGTTCAGAAAAATGAGATCTACATAATAGACTCATAATCATGCATTGTTCAACAACTTTAATTACAAGTTTAATCAGAGAATGAAATCAACCTCTCGTAGGTGATTTCGGGGTCTCTCCTGTACTAGGGTTTGGACCCTTCGGATCCCACTTAAATTGCCAAGCATGCCTTAGGGTTACATTTCAACTCTGTTTAACTTGTCATATCATCATCCTTGCTTGAGCATTGCATCGATGCCATGTGTTGATTGTTGTTTCCCCTTTCTTGTCATAAACTTAATATGTAATTATTTATAAGTCAAAAAAATACAAATAATATATCAAAATGTTCAGAAAAATGAGCTGTACACTTTACCATCAATATCATGCATTGTTCAACAACTTTAATCACAAGTTTAATTAGAAGAACAAATGAACCCTCGTAGGTGATTCGAGGGTCTCTCCTGTATTAGGGTTTGGACCCCTCGGATCCCGCTTAAATTTCCAAGCATGCTATAGGGTTTCATTACAATACTAATCCCGCTTAAATTTTCAAGCAGATACTATGGATCCAACACATCAAGATACTATGATTTCAGAATATTAGGAAAACATCCTCCACGGAATGATCTGCGAAAATGAAGATATCGATATCGATATCACCAGTGAATTTCTGAACGATTCCGGTTAGGGAGATGAGTCTCTGAACCGAGGAGACGGCTCCGGTGAGGTAGAAGCCGAATCCTGGGACAGGGGAGAAACCGATGAGGGAGAAGGCGATGGCTCCGGCGGAACCTTAAATCTCGCAAACACCGACGAGGTGTATATATGTATTTTTGTATTTAAAATACTGCTGTCTATATATATACATGCATATATTAACACTCTTTCTTCTTTTAGCCCTCTGGATCGAGAACTTCTTCCGTAAGAACGAAACGAGGCCCAACAAAAAAGTTGGATGACACTGTGAGGTCTAGGATCGATGTGGTCGGTGTAGATGGCGAACCCTAAGCTCCCGTCGATGTCGCAAGAAAATTTGTCAAGCAATGCGGAGTTCTTGTGAGGGACTACATCCCGATCACCGTTCAAGAATGGAATCGGCCAAGCGGTGGTGGAGTCCCGTATGTCGGCAACACCACCAAAGATAAGCTTTTTGACAAGCTCATGATTAATTTCCTCCTGCCGATGCCAGATGTGAATCTAGATGAGGAGGAGAGAGCAAGAATGGAGCTTGTGCAAAGAGTCAAGAAGTTTGCTCTCATCAAGATGGCCGATGCATTCAAGAACTGGAAGAAGAATATGTACAATAACTTTGTCAAGGTAGAGAAGACTCCGGATTTCACTCAAGGCGGCTATGCTAAGTTAAGACACCAGTGGGAGGATTTTGTGAAGTATAAGACAATGAAGAAAGCTAAGAAAAGGTCTAGAATAAATACGGAGAACGCTGCTAAGAAAGTATACCATCATAACATGGGGCATGCTAGCTACGCCGGTTGCATGCCTAAGTGGGATGCACTTGAGGTCAATTACATAGCTGTCGGGATCAGACCATAGCCCGCAACATGGACACCACGAGCGAGAAACTGGTTTTACGGCCATGGGGGCACGTTGGACAAAGAAGGGAGGGCAATATATAATCAGAAACACAAAGATGATCCCCTACTTCCCATCGACGATATTAGAAATGCAGTAGATGATGTTGCAGCGGGACGGTTCCTTAGCTATTGCCTTACGCTTTTCGTAACCAAACCGTCGTAATGACTGTTTGACGGGTTTAGCGTCCGGGTTTACATTTAGAGAGTGCTCGGCAAGTTCCCTAGGTACTCCGGTCATGTCAGATGGCTGCCATGCGAAGATATCTTGATTTGCTCGGAGGAACTTGACGAGCGCGCCTTCCTATGCGCTACTTAGGCCTGCACCTATCTGGGTCACCTTGGAGGGGTCAGCATCCTTCAATGGCGTCGTCTTCGTCTCTTCTGATGCCTTGAACTCCGGATTTGGTTTTGTCACCTCCTTCTTCGTCGCGGGCATCTCGAACGGATCTATGCTCTTCTTGATCTCCTGGTACTCCTGGGCGTGCAGCACGGCTTCGGCAAAGGCGGCATTTCCATCCTCGCACTCTCGCGCTTTCTTTGGGTCACCCCTGATGGTGATCACGCCGTTGGGACCTGGAATTTTCATCATATTGTAAATGTAACATGGACGAGCCATAAAAGCCCAGTAAGCCGGACGTCCGAATATAGCGTGGTATGCGCTCTTGAACGGGACCACTTCGAAGGAAAGTGCCTCCGTTCGATAATTTTTTGGTGTTCCAAAAGTAACATCCAAAGTGACCTCTCCCAGGGAATTAGCTTGTCTTCCTGGTACAACCCCGTGAAAAATCACAGAGCTATGGTTAAGCTGTGTTTCCGAGATCTTCATCCGGCGTAGTGTTTCTACATAGAGAATATTGATGCTACTACCACCGTCCATGTGGGTCTTGGAGAAACCATAACCGTCAATAAGTGGATTGACGATTAAGGCGTATTTTCCTCGCCTATGCAACTTAGGCGGATGATCAGCGCGGTCAAATGTGATTGCCACCTCCGACCAGTCCAAATACTGAGGGACAGCCGGAACTATTGTGTTGAGCTCGTGGAGAACTGCTTTCTTGACCTTTGCTGGTTGAGATCCGAGGAAGGTGACGTAAGTGTCCTTCTTGGTAGGAAACGTCTTCTTCCCTTCCAACTTGGGATTTGAAGCGTCGGCTTCCTCCATGTCGGAATCTTCCTTGGTCTCTTTTTCTTTTTCGGGATTTTTCTTTCCCTTCTTCTGCTTAGCTTTGTAGCCCGCGGTATCATGTCTCTTGATGTCATCGTTAAAACGACATTCAACGTTGGTCTGGGACGAGCCCCCATTGGCGTCTAAGTGATGCACACATGGGTTATTGGCAATGTCGGCCCAAGTATAGGTTTTGCCTAGTTGCTGCTCTCCTCTACCTTGGACCCTTGATGTCCCACGACCACGCCCGCGGCCTCCACCACGTCCTCCTCGTCCTCCAGTCCTAGAAACAGTAGTGACTACTGCTGTCTCCGCGTTGGGTTTTTCTTCCGAGGTGTTTTTGCGTTTCTGAGCCTGTTGCTTTGTCTTTGCTGACTGTGGTACAGCCAGGACGTTAAGTAATCCCTCTGCATCGTCGTCAGCATCTGCATACTTGCTCGCTGTTTCTATCATCTCTCCCAGATCAGTAACCTTGTCACACTTTAAGCGATGGCGCAGTAATCCAATTGGGAGACCTGAAATAAAAGCTTCAATCGCAGTTTGATCATTTACTCCCTCGCAGGAGTTCTTGGTGTCAATCCATCGTCCGAGATAATCTCGGCAAGTTTCTCCGGCTTTCTGGGTGCAACGCTGTAGGTCTCCAACCGTATAGGGCCTTCGATATGTGCCTTCGAAATTCCGAAAGAACGCACTTTGTAAGTCATACCAGTTGTGGATGGTGTTTGCCGGAAGTTCATTGAGCCATGATCGCGCCGTCTTCCGCAACATAAGTGGGAGATATCGGATTGCGACCAGGCTGTTTCCGCCTTTAGCGATGCAGCAAGCTTGGAAGAAGTCCTGTAACCAGGTGTTCGGCCGAGCAATGCCGTCGTAGGCTTGAATATGTCTTGAGATAGCAAATCCTTCCGGGAATTTTGTAGCTCTGATGCGTGGTCCAAAGCACTTTGGGCCCACGTACACGTCATCGTTTTCGTAGCGCCGAGCCACTATGTTGGAGTTGATCCTGTGCCTTGCGTCGTTCGGGGATAGGGATCGTCCCGAATATCGGCTGTGGCTGCGGTGCCTTGGAGCCGGACTTCGGCTTCTGCCACCACCTCCTCCGTCATGTCGTCCTCCTTGACCTCCTTGGGGGCCGTTGTGATAACTGTGCAGTGGAGAGGGTGGTGCAGCTGGGTTGTTTCCGGCTGATCGTCGGCCTCTGTCCGGAGCGTCATTATTCCGGTTCCGGGGAGGTTCTTGACTGTGACGAGCCCCCTGCCGGTTTGTACCAGCATGGTTTCCGTCGTTCCTTCGTCCGTCGTTCCCACCATGGTAAGGTTCAGCCGGACGGTTTTCATGTCTAGGAGGTGGCATTTTCTGACGATCCTCCTCCCGACGTTTTTCTTTATCTTCTCCCTTTCGGGAAGGATTCCTCGGATTGAGTGCAGCGATTGCGTCTTTCTCGGCTACTGGAGCGACGTTGCTCCAGTTATGTGTAGCCCTGCGGTGCTGCCCCGTCGATCCGGTTCTTGAATAATTGTCTTCCCTGCGTTCGGGGTTATGATACTGCGCCCGAACATAGTGGGATCTTACGTCAGCCCATGCCGGATCTGTACGACATTGGTCGGAATCCGAGACCAGCTTTTGGCTTCCCGACTGGGCGACCTTTTGCTGCTCCAGTCCCTTGTTGAGTAGCTTGATACCCAAACGTATCTCTTCTGGTCCTGGATTAGCTGATAGAATTTCGCGAACTTACCACAGTATTTTGCACTAGTGTTGGGTAAACCCAATCTCCATTGTTGTCCTTCCGTGGCTTTCCCATCTCATCTCCAAAAAGTACGGCACGGACACGTGGGAATTGGTTGTCATCCACGTGACGCTTCCGTGCCTTCTGATGCAGACGGGACATGTACTCCTTGTTTGACATGCGCTTCTTCTCCACCTCGATGTTTTTGGCTTCATCGAGGAGTTGTTGACGACGCGCTTCTAGGGCTTGGGCCCTTTCGTCCAGCTCATCTGCGGTAAGTTCTACAGCTGTAGGGATAGGTGTGGTTAATGCGGCATCGATGAGTTTACGCGCACCTTCAGTGATCACGTGCCCATCCACCGATGCTTCTTTTTTCGGCTCGTCTGGGATAAGTGCTCCATCCGAGTCTTCCTCGTATTCCTCGGCAATCACCTCCTCTGTCAGAGGGTCTTTTGCCGGGGTCTTGTTCTTCTTGTTCTTCTTCTTTGCCCTCTTGGCAGCGCCGTTAGCAAAGACGGCTTTGGGTCCGTTTTCGGGAGTCAAGCTCTGAGCGGTACTTTCGGACATCTGGAGTTCGGGATTGTCTCCAACCTCCATATCATCCTGCGCTTTGGGAGAGTGTTCCCCGGATCCTTCGTCCATGGCTTCTCCGTCTTCTGCAGCTTTGGAGTTGTACTCCTCATCATATTCCGCAGAGAACTTTCGGAAATCTGCCGACGTCATGGACTCATCCGAGGATGCGGGAACATCGGCGTTTGTTCCGATTGCCTCCAGCACCGAGTCGGTGTTGTCTCCAGCATCGGCAAAGCCGGATCCGGATCCAACGTATCCGATGAAGTGCGATGCGTGCTTCCTGAGGTACCTGAGGAAAGGCCTGTCTGTGCCGGCATCGTCAGAGCCGGAATCAGTGCCGTTGATATGCTCCTCCTGGATTTCGACTTTCACGGGTGGGTCGATCTGGGATCCGGCTTCTCTAGGGAGATCCACTCCAGATTCGACTTGGTCCGCGAGGTTTTCTTCAGGCTCGGATTTCTCCACTATCTCCGCAACTGGTGCGGGCTGGAAGGGATTAGGGTTTTCTAAGATACAGAACTCTGCCGCCTCCGTGGACAAAGGGGACCCAGAAGTTTCTTCTACCTCTATCATCACCGCTGGGGTGGGTTGGGCAGGTTCAGCGAAACCGATGTAAACATCGATCTCGCTAAAAGACATGATTGTATAAGCAGTCACGGCCTCCCTAGCCGGAATCCAAGTCTCGTCGAGAACGATGAGAGGGACGTCGCTGGCATAGAGGATGCGACCGACGGCGATGGTCTCGCCGATTCTGATTCTTGCAGATTCCGCTCGGAACGTAGATCCGAAGCTCACTTGCCCCACGGTGGGCGCCAACTGTCGTCGGATTGATGACAAGTACGCCATGAGGGGGTCCTCGAGGCATGGAGAAGAGAGGGGTGTGAGGCGTACGGTGTTCCGAGACGGTGAGCACACAAGTTTACCCAGGTTCGAATCCGCCGGCTTTGGACGGACCCTACTCCTGCTATCAATCCAGTAATACGGCAAAGCCGGAATATGGGTTACAAGGGTTTCGCCTGTGCGAGTTGAGATTGTAGACTATTGGTCGTCTAGTGTTATTGCCCTAAAGGCTCTCCCTAGGACGGCTTATATAGATATCCGGCCTAGGGTTTACAGGAGAGATCAATCCGGCTACGACTAAGAGTTGGTTACAGAGTACATCTTGAACTACAAGTAACATTATGGGCCTAAGTCGGTAAGTCTTCTGGGCCTTCCCGTAGCCGGATAGGACTCCGTCTTGTCTCCCTAACTGGGCCGCCCGTGAAGCAAAGCTCTAACCCGAAGTGGGCCACCCTGGTCAGTGAGGAACGTTGAGGATACCCGGAAAGTATATCCCCAACAGAGCTCACACACGCCCTTAAAAATCCTGAACACGACGGACGAGCACGAGGCACACCAGGCTCCAAGCCATGGAAGGTTGCCTTCCCCCCGGAAATGAAGAGATATCCCGATAAAAGCCACCAGAGGAGAAAGGAAAGGGAGGCAGCTGAGAAAGCGGCCGCTGCAGACCGGCTGCGTAATGTAGAAGAAGCATTAAAGCGGCACCAGGATCAACTCGACAGACTTAGCCAGCAAGGTACTAGCGGCCAATCTCAGCGGCACGTGGTAGAAGCTGCATTCGAGGGTACCGGCGCCCTATCAAATAAGAAAAGCAGCGTTGCTTCCACGTAGCTCCATGATGTTGATGATGATGCATGGACGACATCTCCTCCTAAATGCTACCCAGTGGATGATATCACGGAGACCACAGCTTGTGAGCTAAAGGTGCAGGTTATGAACTTAAGGGTGACGGCGGCGGTCGGCATGGCAGTACCAATTGCGCCTAACCCAACTTGGCATTGCAGACCGGTTCTAAAGGGTACGCTGTCGTCACGGTGGATGAGGTGAAGGAAGATTTTGAGGAGCTGATGCTAGACCACCCTGCAGGAGAAGATATGGAGCTAACTCAACTAGGAGAAGCCAAAGGGGGGACTATTCTATGGGCAAAGGAGCGCATCATGCTTCCAAATTATGTGCTGCCAAGGCCACCCACTCCTCAGAGCAGCAATCCACCTTCGCCGCCACCTCACCATTCTCCAGCGCAATCGTCGCCTTCACCGCCTCACCACTCAGCGCAACCGTCTCCATCGCCGCGTCAGCCGTCTCCGCCGCCGCGTCAGCCGTCTCCGTCCCGTGAGCCTTAGAGACAAAAGCGGAAGTATACTAAGAGGGGTAGCACCACCAGCAGTAGCAAGAGCATGTTCCGATCACCGAAACGTAAGCTATCGCTCCTCCCAAAAGTACCTCATCAGAATATGAAGAAGCTACCTTGCGAGAAGACAGATGAGGAAACTGCTGCGGCCGCAGCTGCCCATTATGAAAAGTGGAAGATTGACATGGCTAACAAGAAAAAGGCGATAGAGGCATTCTTCCTGGTCACCACAGAAAATAAAGCCAAAGTAGCCGCACTTAAGATTCAGCTTCACCAACCCATAGCGCTCACATCAGACTATAATCGCTCTATTACCAAGTCGGCTGAGGCAAAAGAGCGGAGAGTCGGGAAAGAAGTTGCCCAGCTGGGACAACAGAAAAATCAATTGATCGAACCGCTCAAAGTGTATGATACCAATGAGTGGAGAGCCTAGGAGCGGCATGATCCGAACATTGATCCGGAGTTTGTTCGACTGTACGGAGAAAAGGCCCAATTATATGGACTGTATATTACTGAGTACATGAGCCATATGGATGAGTTCGAGGGGTACCAAGAAACAGCATACATGTACCAATATGGGGCTCCTCTCGTCAAACCCGAGTTAGTCAAAGATCTACCAACAAAAATGCGAAGATTGCATAACTGGTACATCCAAGCCTGTGCTGAATCCAAAAACTAGATCTATGATCCATATAAACACCACCATTACGGTCATGGAGATGGCTTCCTACTGATCGAATTTTCAGAATTATTTCAGTTTTACCAACAAGACGCCCTCGACAAAACTATCGTCGGTGCCTATTGTTTGTAAGTATTATTAATTTCTGTAATTAAGTCTTTCTAGCTAAGCTCATTCGTTGCTTGTATAATCTTACTCATCACTATACTAATTATATATGCAGAATGAAGATTCTTGAATGCAACAAAGGACAAATCTATGACCTTGGGTTTTTTGACTACAATTTCGTTCATGAAGTTACTCTAAAAACAAAACCCAAAGAGACAAAGGATAACTTGGTACAAGCGTTGAAGCATTTCAGCAACAGAAGGGAAATACTATTTCCTTACAACGCTGGGTGAGTGTTACTGTCTTGTACACATTCTATTTTCGCTTACTCGATGTTAAGCGTATAATTGACTCGTGTTATATTTTGTTAGTGTGTCCAACTTCCACTATATTCTGTTAATCATTGCTGTTGACACTGGAGTAGTAAAAGTCATGGACTCGAAGCGCAAGATAAAAACATTGATTAGGGTTTCATGGTAGGCAACGTGCCTCCACCTCTTCTATTTATATACTTGGCAGATGTACAAACAAGTGCATATACGTTTACATAATACAACACGTATACGACACGGTGACCGATTCTTAACACTCCCCCTCAATCTAAACCGCTATTACTTACAAGATTTAGATTGGTTCTAAAATGGTCTAACATCTGCTATGTAGCTGGGTTGGTGAAGACATCAGCCAACTGATCACTAGAAGAGATAAACCTCACCTCCAAAGCGCCATCAGCAACTTGCTCTCGCACAAAATGAAAATCAATCTCGATATGCTTGGTTCGAGCGTGAAATACTGGATTCGCTGTGAGGTAAGTTGCCCCTAGATTATCACACGACAAAACTGGAGTCTGCTGTTGGGAAACACCTAGTTCTGTAAGCAAAGAACTGACCCACATAGCTTCAGCTGCTCCATTTGCAAGTGCCTTGTATTCCGCCTCGGTGCTGGACCTGGAAACCGTGGGCTGCTTCTTCGAACTCCATGAAACAAGATTCGGACCCACGAAAACTGCAAAACCACTCGTAGAACATATATCATCAACACATCCAGCTATCGGCATTAGTGAATATGCTAATATTCTGCTATGATGACTTGCGAATGCGCAGACCAGTATCCAATGTCCCTTTCACATAACGCAGAATACGTTTGACAGCCCCCCAATGAACTTTAGTTGGTTGAGAGAGGAATCGGCATACCTTATTCACCGCAAAGGAAATATCTGGGCGAGTGAGAGTTAAGTACTGAAGGCTACCAACAACACTGCGATATCGGAAAGAATCTTCTGTTCCAAGCAGGGCACCTGTATCTCGACCAAGCCGCTCGGTTGTGACCATAGGAGTGGAAGTGGGGTTACAATTCTCCATGTTTACCCGATGCAACAAATCAAGCGCATATTTGCGCTGCATACGTGTCATGCCCCCTGAATTGTACGACGCTTCCAATCCAAGAAAGTATTCCAGATATGCCCAAGAGGCAATAATAAAAGTGGTTATTATTATATCTTTGTGTTTATGATGAATGTTTACATCCCATGCTATAATTGTATTATTAGGAAACACTAATACTTGTGTGTTTTGTAAACATAAGAGAGTTCCTAGTAAGCCTCTTGTTGAACTAGCTTGTTGATTAATTGATGATCATGGTTTCCTGATCATGGACATTAGGATGTGATTAATAACAAGGTTATATCATTAGGAGAATGATGTGATGGACACACACCCATAGTAAGCGTAGCATAAGATCAAGTCATTAAGTTCGTATTGTTGTAAGCTTTTAAATGCATAGTAACCTAATCCTTCGCCCATGAGGTTGTGTTAATCACCATCACCGGATGGGTACTTTGATGACATCAAACACCACTTCGTAACTGGGTGGTCATAAAGGTGTCATTGGGTATTCTGAAAGTATGTGTTGAAGCGCATGGACCAAGATTGGGATTTGTCCATCCATATGACGGATAGATATGCTCTGGGTCCTCTCGGTGGAATGTCATCTAGTTAGCTTGCAAGCATGTGACTGGGTCACAAGGGATGACATATCAGGGAACGAGTAAAGAGTACTTATCTGTAACGAGGTAGAACTAGGTATGGAGATGCTGACGATCAAACCTCGGATAAGTATAGTATCGCGTGACAAAGGGAATTGGTTTCGTAAGTAAATGGTTCAATCGATCACGAAGTCATCGTTGAGTATGTGGGAGCCATTATGGATCTCCAGGTCCCGCTGATGGTTATTGATAGGAGATGTGTCTCTATCATGTCTACATATTCACGAACTGTAGGGTGACGCACTTAAGGTTCGAAGTTGTTTTAAGTAGATATGGAATGTGCGTTGGAGACCGAATGTTGTTCGGAGTCTCGGAATGGATCTGGGACATCACGAGGAGATCCGGAATGGTCCGGAGAATAAGATTCATATATTGGGGATCATTTTATGAGTTAGGAAATGTTCCGGAGTATTTGTATGATGGTTCTAGAAGGTTTCGGAATGTTCTGGAAGGTTCTAGAGGATTTCTTGGAGTTTGCTTGAAAACCAAGAAAGGGTCAAAGGAAACCTAGTGGGGCAAGACACGGATTCGTGGGGGAGGAGGACTCCTCCCCCTTCCCACCATCGGCCATAGGAGGGGAGTCCTACTAGGACTCCCCCTCCCTAGGCGCGCCTCCCCCCCTTAAATAGAAGGGCAGGGGCGCCCCCTCCAAGCCCTCTCCAATAAAATCCAATCTCTGCCGCCACTCTCCTCCACCTTTCTTCTGCACAGGCATAAGCGAAGCCCTGCAGAATTCTCTACTCCACCACCACCACGCCGTCGTGCTGCTGGGATTCCGTGGAGAAGATCTACTACCTCCACTGCTTGCTGGAACGGGGAGAGGAAGGTCTGCTTCGACTCCGCACGTGTGACCGACTGCGGAAGCGCTGCCGAAACGCGGCGCCGGAAGGATCGTACACTTGACCGACTACGGAAGCACTGCCGGAACGCGACGTCGGAAGGATCGCCCACACGATCTTCAGATCGGCAAGTGATCGACTACATCAACCACGAGATCTAATCTCGTTAACACTTTCGGATCTACGAGGGTTAGTTCCCATCTATCTCGTTGCTCATGTCTAATAGATTAGATCTTGGCTTTTATCTAGATTAGATCTGGGTTTTGTTCGTTCTTGCGGTAGAAATTTTTTGTTTTCCATGCTACGAACCCATCAGTGGTATCAAAGCCATATCTATGCGTAGATCTGTTGCACGAGTAGAACACAATGTTTTTGTGGGCGTTGATGCTTTTGTTGACGGTGTCTTAGCGTGTACTTTGCATCTTGCGGCATGGTGGGATGAAGCGGCTCGGGCTAACATTTCATGTCATCGCACATGAGACTTGCTCCACGCTTGACGTGCAACTTGCTTTGCACAAGTGGCTTTGCGGGTGTCTGTCTCTCCCACCATTGTTAAGATTCAATTTACAATGAGCATCTGACAACACTTGTATCAACGTTGTGGTTCATGTTCGTAGGTAAGATCTGTTCTTATTCGAAAGCCCCAAGCCACGTAAAACATGCAAAGAAAATTAGAGGTGTCTAACTCGTTTTTGCAGGGGTTTTGTGATGTGATATGGCTATTATGTGATTGTGATTATATTTGATGTATGCAATGATCCTTATTGTAATATGGCAACCGGCAGGAGCCTAATGGTTGTCTTTAAATTTTGTTTAAGACATGCGTGTCTATTTCATCATGTAATAGCTTTATTCCAAGTAGTTGTAATAGTTGCTGGTGATGATGGACAACCATGAAGCGGCGCCACTGACCTTGACGCAATGCTGGTGATGATGGAGATCATGTTCGTGCTTTGGAGATGGAGATCAAAGGCGCAAGAAGAAAAGGCCATATCATATCACACTAATTATGAATTGCCTGTGATGTTAATCCTTTATGCATCTTGTATTGCTTAGATCGCGACGGTAGCATTATAAGATGATCCCTCTGACTAAATATCAAGTAATAAAGTGTTCGTCCTTAGTTGGCACTGTTGCTAAGACTCGTCGTTTCCAAGCATCTCGTGATGATCGGGTGTGATAGACTCTACGTGTGCATACAACGGGTGCAAGCCAGATTTGCACATGCGGAAACTAAGGTTAACCTTGACGAGCCTAGCATGTACAGACATGGTCTCGGAACACAGAATACCGAAAGGTAAAGCATGAGTCATATGGATGATATGATGAACATGTTGATTGTTCGCCTTTAAAGCTACATCATCTCACGTGATGATCGGACATGGTGTAGTGGATTTGGTTCATGTAATCACTAAAACAACTTGAGGGATGTTGTTTTGAGTGGGAGTTCATTTGTAATTTGGATTAGTCGAACTCAATTTATCATAAACACAATCAAAGTGAATTTGCATAGTTTGTTGTAGTCATTGGCATTTGTTCACCACCTTACGCTTAGTGAGATAGTGGAACTATAGAAATTCTGGATATTTGCTTTACGAACTGGTATCGTATTATTTTGAGTGTCAATTTAAAGTTTAAAAGTCCTATTGCAAACTTTCAGCAAACTCCGTTTACTCTGTGAAGTTTAATAAATAGTATTAAATCAAGAGTAACAATTCCAGTGTTAGTATCTAATGTATCATGTTTGCCTCCATGATTCTTGATACTCAAAAGATTGTTTTTAATATCAAGTTTATCTAAGAGCTGAAAGCAATGTTTCAGAAACCATCATATGTGAAAGGTATTGCGATATCTAAAACAATGTGTTGGTTACAACATGATAGAGTATACGTCCTCATATTTGATGAGAATTTGTGAAGGTTGGAGACGCTAGTCGTCCTAATCGTCCAAAAGGTTTTGAAAAATAAACATTATACTCGCAATTCACCTTTATAAGCTATAGCAGCTTGATCATGAAAGTTGTCATGATAAAGATGAATAGAAGATATAAGTAAAATGTTTACTACACTAAAAGATTACTAAAGAATGGAATTTTGAAAGAATGCCAAAACATTTGATGAAGGTGATCCACTTCAAAGTGCAAGTCCAAAGGTATTGGTATTTGACTATATACGTTTTGTACTATGTGTCATGTGAATGACACCACTATTGATGTTGATAGATTCTTTTAAAAGGAAAAAGGAATTGCTGAAAGAGAATCTATAAAATATTTGGCAGAAATTATAAGGTTGGAGATGTCCAACTTGGGTATGAAGAAGATATACATGTTATGGTTGTATTCCTTGCTTGTTAAACAATGTGGCTCTTAGGTATTGGATATCGAATCGGTTGGTATGAAGCGTCATACAGGACAACGCAATTCACGAACTACAATGGCCTAAGTAACTAGCAAGAGAATGACTGATGATGTTCATCGAAAACAAATAAAGTGTTATTGTGTTTTTCGTTGTCATCAAACCTAGCCTTCAAGATTTGTTTTAATAATTGTTATTTTGTTCCGGTATTACGAGAACAATGGTTGTTCAAATAATAACCGTATTCCATAAAGGATGGATGAACTTTTACAAGTCTAGTGGGAGAAATCACATCCATAAACACTATTGCTAAAATGTCGCAAGACAAATGATTGAAAGATCACTTATGAAGTGACATCGCTGTTTAAATTATATTTGAAACAAAACATGAAGAAACTCCATGTTGATGGAATTTTGGAGTCTTTGATTTTGATCAATTAACGCATGTGAGACTTTCCTCGAGATAATTGAAACTCCGTCCATAGGCCAGATAGGAACGGATGACTAGCTTATTGGAAATTGTGCATGCTAATGTGCATAGTCTATTATGTGTAGCCATATGCGATGGATCTTTTTGCTTCATATGCTTTCTCCGAAAATTTGAGTGAATATATCTGTATATTTACTTAATAAGGAAGAAGTATGAAACATTTGAAAGTTGTTCAAAGACTTTCAAGATGAAGTTAAAAATCATTGTAACAAGAAAATAAAGAGTTTATGATTCGATCATAAAGGAAGATATTTGAGTTACATGTTTAGCAAAAACACCTAAGATTTAAGGAATCGTTCCATGGATTTGCATTTCCCAAAACACCATAGGAGTATGGAGTGTTCAAGATATGTAATGAAACCTTGTTTGACATGGTAAGATCAAAGGTGTCATTTATAAAACTGCCATTATATATTAAAGATTAAAGCTTTAGTGACTACAGCTTTTACACTGAAAAGAGCTCCATCGTGATCCGTTGAAATGACACCATATGAGTTATGGTTTGGGATAAAACCCGAATTGTCTTTTCTTAAATTTTGGTATGTTATGCATAAGTAAAATGTTTACAACCAAAGTCGGATAAGCACGTCTTTGTAGGTTATCCCAAAGAATTTGTTGGGAATTTCTCCATAACACCGAGGACAAAAGAGTTTGTTACTTGGAACGTCAAGTTTCTTGAGAAGGAATTTTTCGTGAAAAGTTAAGTGGGAGGACAATAGAACTTTGATAAGGTTGTTGAACCTTAGCTATATGTCCTAAGTAGCGCAGCGCCGGAAAGTGTCCAGGTGACGGCCACAATGCTCATGGCTCTCGTGATTACAAAAGGTGTGATCTCGGAGATTAGAGTTCCTATAGAACCATGTGGGTCGGTAAGAATCAAATAGTAAGATTTGATATGCAAGTCGTTATTTTTTTGACAATGATGAACCGACTACATGCAAAGAAGCGATGATGGGCCCTGACTCCATAAAAAGACTAGAAGTCATGGAATCCGTGATAGCATCCATACACGAGAAATCAAGTTTCTGAACTTTGAAGACCCTCCGGAAAGGCGTGAAGCCTATCGGTCGTGTTTGGATTTATAAAGAAATAAGACATGGATGTTTAACATCTATGAAATAGTCGACATGTCAGAAAGAAGTTTACGACAATGTTCAAGGAATTGACTATGATAAGAATTGATCTTTCATAGCGATATTTAGTCTGGACGGATTAATGTAGCAACCACTACATATATTTTGGTATATGGTAGTTGAACAAACAAAACAAGTTCTTCTAATAGAATGGTTACCTAGGACGTGTACATGACACGATCCAAAGGGTTTTGTTAATTCAAAGGATGCTAAAAGAGTATGCAAAACTTCAATGGTTGAAGTAAGCAAAGCGGAGTTGGAATCTTCACCATGATGAAACTGTTAAAAGAGTTTAAATTCATCGGAGATGATGAAGATGCTTGCATTTGCAAGAAATTAAGTGGGAGCGCTTAGACATATTTCTAATACATTATGTAAAGGACATATTGTTGATTAGAAATGATGTATCTTTTATTGACAACAGGTTAAGAATTTCATTTTGATGAAAGACTTAGGCATAACCCAAGAATTAGGCATCAATGTCTATATGGATAGATTGAGGCGCTAATATGGTTTTGCCAAATGTACATAGATAAGATGTTGAATGAGTTCAATATGGAAACAACAAGAAAGGTTCTTGACGCACGGAAAGGACTGAATCAAGATTCAAGTGTGTTGACACGAGATTCAAGTGTTTTGACACTTGGTGAAATCACAAGAATATTTTGATCAATCATACTTTGAGATGTACACATCCAGATATGTCCTATGCTCTAAATGTTATGAGCATATACCAGAATGATTCATAAGATGATCATTGGACAATAGTAAAGATATTCTTATGAGCTTTGGAAGAACTAAGAATATATCATGTATAAGTGAGAAATCGTTAAAGGTAGTTCATTATAAAGTGTTACATTGATACTAGTTTTGTCACAATATGCAAATTAAGTTTATCTCAATTTAAACTATGGGTGGCACAATGTAATGGAAAGGAAGTTCCATAACGGATTTGGTTGAAATACCAAAGTTAAAACATTGTGACAGATACTACAACAAAAAGGCTAAGTATATAACTGTTATAGTAGCAGCAAAGGAGGGCATTTGTGTTAAGTAGTTTGTTATCAAACTAGGTGTGGTTCAAAGTGGGCTAATACTATGAAGATATATTGTGTGACAATAATATCAACATATTTTGAGCCGAAGGAACTAAAGGTCTCACCAAAGGACCAAATTTATACAATGCCATCTCATTGGAGAATGAGAAATGCGTAGAGACGCAAGGACATGCAAATACACACGGACCTGGAAGTGTCAGATCCAAAGGTTATGTTTACCACTAGCAATAGTGTCTATACAACACCAGAAAGCCATAGGTGTTGAATGCACAAGTTTTTAACTAGATTATTGACTCTAGTGCAAGTGGGAGACTGTTGGAGATATGCCCAAGAGGCAATAATAAAAGTGGTTATTATTATATCTTTGTGTTTATGATGAATGTTTACATCCCATGCTATAATTGTATTATTAGGAAACACTAATACTTGTGTGTTTTGTAAACATAAGAGAGTCCCTAGTAAGCCTCTTGTTGAACTAGCTTGTTGATTAATTGATGATCATGGTTTCCTGATCATGGACATTAGGATGTGATTAATAACAAGGTTATATCATTAGGAGAATGATGTGATGGACACACACCCATAGTAAGCGTAGCATAAGATCAAGTCATTAAGTTCGTATTGTTGTAAGCTTTTAAATGCATAGTAACCTAATCCTTCGACCATGAGGTTGTGTTAATCACCATCACCGGATGGGTACTTTGATGACATCAAACACCGCTTCGTAACTGGGTGGTCATAAAGGTGTCATTGGGTATTCTGAAAGTATGTGTTGAAGCGCATGGACCAAGATTGGGATTTGTCCATCCATATGACGGATAGATATACTCTGGGCCCTCTCGGTGGAATGTCATCTAGTTAGCTTGCAAGCATGTGACTGGGTCACAAGGGATGACATATCACGGAACGAGTAAAGAGTACTTATCTGTAACGAGGTAGAACTAGGTATGGAGATGCTGACGATCAAACCTCGGATAAGTATAGTATCGCGTGACAAAGGGAATTGGTTTCGTATGTAAATGGTTCAATCGATCACGAAGTCATCGTTGAGTATGTGGGAGCCATTATGGATCTCTAGGTCCCGCTGATGGTTATTGATAGGAGATGTGTCTCTATCATGTCTACATATTCACGAACCATAGGGTGACACACTTAAGGTTCGAAGTTGTTTTAAGTAGATATGGAATGTGCGTTGGAGACCGGATGTTGTTCGGAGTCTCGGAATGGATCCAGGACATCACGAGGAGATCCGAAATGGTCCGGAGAATAAGATTCATATATTGGGGATCATTTTTTGAGTTAGGAAATGTTCCGGAGTATTTGTATGAGGGTTCTAGAAGGTTTCGGAATGTTCTGGAAGGTTCTAGAGGATTTCTTGGAGTTTGCTTGAAAACCAAGAAAGGGTCAAAGGAAACCTAGTCGGGCAAGACACGGATTCGTGGGGGAGGAGGACTCCTCCCCCTTCCCACCACCGGCCATAGGAGGGGAGTCCTACTAGGACTCCCCCTCCCCAGGCGCGCCTCCCCCCTTAAATAGAAGGGCAGGGGCGCCCCCTCCAAGCCCTCTACAATAAACTCCAATCTCTGCCGCCTCTCTCCGCCACCTTTCTTCTGCACAGGCATAGGTGAAGCCCTGCAAAATTCTCTGCTCCACCACCACCACCACGCCGTCGTGCTGCTGGGATTCCGTGGAGAAGATCTACTACCTCCGCTGCTCGCTGGAACGGGGAGAGGAAGGTCTGCTTCGACTCCGCACGTGTGACCGACTGCGGAAGCGCTGCCGAAACGCGGCGCCGGAAGGATCGTACATTTGACCGACTGCGGAAGCGCTGTCGGAACACGACGCCGGAAGGATCGCCCACACGATCTTGAGATCGGCAAGTGATCGACTACATCAACCACGAGATCTAATCTCGTTAACACTTTCGGATCTACGAGGGTTAGTTCCCATCTATCTCGTTGCTCATGTCTAATAGATTAGATCTTGGCTTTTATCTAGATTAGATCTGGGTTTTGTTCGTTCTTGCGGTAGAAATTTTTTGTTTTCCATGCTATGAACCCATTAGGGCTGCTTCTTCGAACTCCATGAAACAAGATTCGGACCCACGAAAACTGCAAATCCACTCGTAGAGCGTCTATCATCAACACATCCAGCCCAATCGGCATCAGTGAATATGCTAATATTCTGCTGTGATGACTTGCGAGTGCGCAGACCAGTATCCAATGTCCCTTTCACATAACGCAGAATACGTTTGACACCCTCCCAATGAACTTCAGTTGGTTGAGAGAGGAATCGGCATACCTTATTCACCGCAAAGGAAATATCCGGGCGAGTGAGAGTTAAGTACTGCATGCTACCAACAACACTGCGATATCGGAAAGAATCTTCTGTTCCAAGCAGGGCACCTGTATCTCGAGCAAGCCGCTCGGTTGTGACCATAGGAGTGGAAGTGGGGTTACAATTCTCCATGTTTACCCAATGCAACAAATCAAGCGCATATTTGCGCTGCATACGTGTCATGCCCCCTGAATTGTACGACGCTTCCAATCCAAGAAAGTATTCCAGAGTGCCCAAATCCTTGATAGGAAAAGTGTCCGAGAGGGAACGAACCAGACTGTCAACTGCCACAGAGGTAGATTCAACAATAACAATGTCATCCACATAGAATATCATGAATACTTGGACACCAACCTGATTGAAGATAAACAAAGACGTATCGGCTTTTGAGGGAACAAAACCAAGCTGAAGCAACCGAGCACTCAAGCGAGCATACCAAGTGCGAGGAGACTGCTTAAGACCATAGATAGCACGCTGCAATTTGCATACGTGTGTCGGATACCGAGCATTCTCAAAACCAAGGGGTTGCTGCATATAGACATCCTCAGACAGGAAACCATGAAGGAAAGCATTACTCACATCAATTTGACGAATAGTCCATCCTTGAGAGACTGCAAGGGAGAGAACCAAGCGAATAGTTGCAGGCTTCACCACTGGGCTGAACGTATCACCATAGTCAATGCCATGTTGCTGCGTAAATCCGCGGGCAACAAGACGAGCCTTGTGCTTCTCAACGGAACCATTAGGACGATGCTTAGTCTTGAAGATCCATTTGCTTCCAACAATATTTGTGCTAGGAGGACGAGGAACCAGCGTCCATGTTTGCGTCTGAGATAGAGCAGAAAATTCCTCTGACATTGCCGCATGCCACTCCGGTTCCTGAAGAGCATCCCGATGAGATACCGGGGCTGCAAAGAGAGCATGCCTGTGCGAATCATACCGTACTGTGCCGTGGGTGTAGGTCTTCTCGCGACGAGTATTGTCACGGAGACGCGTCACCATTCCATGACCAGGGGCTGATGACGAGGTCGCACCATGACCAGGAGCAGGTGCGGGCGACGGCGCGTCAGCTCCATGCTGGAGCGGAGATGCGAGGGCTGAGTCATGCGACCCGGCGTGCGGCGATGATGATCGACTGGGAGGAGCCGACCCATGCAGCGTCGAGGCAGCAGCTGGCTTGGGCGAGCTAAGAGCAGCAGGCTCGGGCGACCCTGAGCGTGTGGCGCCCACCTCAGGCGCTTCTGTAGAGGGTCCCGGGGTAGGGGTATGGACATGCACGTCGATCACGCCAGGAACCTGCACATGCAAAGCATCATCTCGAGAAAGTAGGTTAGTAGACAAATAGGAAAGGTCGTATTGCCGCACATGATCACTCGTAGCCGGTTTAGACTCAGGGAAAGTGATGGCGTGTCGAAGGGTAGGAATATCTACGGTAACTCCGGGAGTGGCAAACGGGAAGACCGACTCATCAAAGACAACGTCTCGAGATATGTAAATACGACAGGTAGAACGATCGAGACACTTATAGCCCTTATGCATAGGACTATAGCCTAAGAAAACACACATTTTCGAGCGAAACTCAAGCTTATGCGTGTTGTACTTGCGAAGACTAGGCCAGCACGCGCAACCAAAGATATGGAGAAACTCATAGTTCGGTTGAGTTTTGAGAAGACGGAAAATAGGAGTATCCTTGTTAAGAACCGGAGTAGGCATGCGATTAATCAGATAACATGTTGTCAAGAAAGCTTCGTCCCAAAAACGCAAAGGGAGAGACGAATGGGCAAGTAAAGCAAGACCGGTTTCGACTATGTGATGATGCTTACATTCGGCAACGCCGTTTTGCTAGGAAGTGTGTGGGCAAGACACACGATGAGACACGCCGATGCGCTGAAAATATTGATGGAGCCGATGGTATTCACCGCCCCAATTGGACTAAACGGCCTTGATTTTGGTATTGAGGAGAAGCTCAACATGAGCCCGAAAGGCATAAAACACATGTTCAACATCAGATTTGTGCTTAAGGAGATAAACCCAGCAAAAACAAGAGTAGTCATCAACGAAGCTAACATAGTACTTAAAACCACCAGAAGAGGCCACGGCAGGACCCCACACATCAGAATGAACAAGCTCAAGAGGCATAGTGGTAACACGCTGAGAAAAATTATATGATAATTGATGACTTTTGGCACGCTGACATGCATCACAAATCGAAGAAGTATCAACTGGAGCACAGGATAAATCATGGTTCTTAACAATAGTTTGCACTATATTATTTGTAGGATGACCTAGATGCTGGTGCCACTGAGACGATGTAGTCTTAGCACCGGACAAAGCATGATGAGATGATGACGCGCTGAAAGAACATTTCATGTTTTCCTATGTTTTGCGTGTTAGATAACAATACTGTGGAGATCATTCATGTGCGCTAAGTGTGCAGGAAGCTTTGAGGGGGGGCCGGATAATACGACCTACCTCATCGCTCAAAGAAAGCCAAGGTACGTCGCTCGGTATCCGGTCAGATTTTCTCCCGGAAAATCCGAACTGGTGTGGTTTTTCCTCCCGAGGCCGGATAATTCGGCTGTCGCATGGGCCGGATATTCCGGCCCCCAGTTTTCGAGCAAAAGGAGCCAAGGCGCGTCGCTTGTATGCGGTCGGATTTTCTCCCGGAAAATCTGAACTGGGGCGGTTTTTCCTCCCCAGACCAGATAATCCGGCCCTCGCATAGGACCGGATAATCCGGCCCCTAGAAGTTGATCAAGGGCAAGCTCGGCGCGACGCTCTGGTAGGGGGCGGATTATCTGCCGGATATTCCGAGTCTGGGGTGGTGTTTTCCCCAGACCGGATAATCCGGACCTCACTTGGGCCGGATAATTCGCCCCCCAAAGTGTCCAACGGCTGGTTTCTGAAGGGGGTATAAATACCCCTTCTTCCCCAACGTTCAGAACTCTTGATTCATTCGAAATTGTCCAGACATTGTGCAAGAACTCTCATTCTCGATCTCCCACTTCAACCACCTGAAGGTCTTGATCTTTGGGGGAATTGAAGGAGGATAAGTTCATCACCATCATCAAGAATCAAGCGCTTCAACTCCTCTCCATTCACTTGGAGAAATCCCTGATCTAGTATTCTTGTCAATACCTAGATCTTGTTTATTGTATTTGATAACTTTGTTCTTGTGGCAGCTTGTTGTCATTTCGGGAGCCTCCAAGTTGTTGTGGAGTTGTTGCCCCGCTAGTTGTGTAAAGGCGTTGGTGCCTGCCTCGAAGGGTACCTTTAGTGGAAAGGTGGATCAGGCCTTTGGTGGCGAGATCCATCGGAGAACAGGGTGAGGCCTATTGTGGCGTGGTGGTCTTAGTACCGCCCACCCCTCCAACGCACACGTACTTCCCTTAACAAGGAAGGAACTGCGGTCAAACAAATCCTGTGTCTCCGCGTGCTTCACTTCGGTTTACCCGTTCCTCTTTCACTCGCTCTTTACTCGCTAGTAGATAGGTTTGCATATAGGGAAAATTCCACCTAATAGTTTATCTAGAGAATTTATCCTTTGTGCTAAGCCTAAAATTGAAAAAGTATTAAAAATTGGTGTAGCACCTATTCCCCCTCTAGGTGTCCATACGATCCATTTCACGCGCGACTAAAAGGGATGGGGTAGAGACCGCCATAGCTTCTACCGTGAAGCAGAGTTCTCCAGGTGGCCTTGTCCTTAACACAGAAAAAATGACAATGAAACTCAACAAAGACATCATTATCAGAGACAAGACGATATACTGAAAGGAGATGTTGATTAATGTGCGGGACATGGAGAATATTTTTCAGTTTCAAAGATGAACCGGCTAAAGAGGAATGACCAATGTGTGCAATAGACAAACCTGCCCCATTGGCCACTTGGACCTGGTCCGCACTTGGACCTGGTCCGTCCCGCCATAACGCTCTTGCAGGTGAAGTCGCTGAAGATCGTTCGTCAGGTGATCCGTAGCCCTGGTATCCATGATCCAGGCCGGAGGAGCATGAGAACCCGTCGAGGCAGAGTTCCCAGAGCGCTGGTTGTTGGCACATACAAAGTCGGGGTTGAAGCGATTCCGACACTCCGACACGACGTGCCCCCAGTACCCACATATTTGGCACTGAGGACGTTGACGGCGACGTCCGCGGTTACCTCCGCCATTGCCGTTGTTGTAGTTAGGGCGACCGTGGCCGCCACCACCTCCGCCACCACTGGTGAGCTGGCCGTAGCCGCCCGAGTGCTGGCCATGGGGCTGACCGTAGCCGCCCGAGTACTGGCCGTAGGGCTGGCCGTAACCGCCGCCAACAGGGGTCGGACGGCCTCCATTGCCGCCACCGTAGCCGGGCTGGTAGGCACCAACAGGGGGAGCTGCAGGGGCCGGCAGGAAAGTGGGCGCGCGTGGCCACGAAGTACTGCCACCAAAACCGCTAGGACAAGAGGCAGCATTCGCGGAGGAAGACCACTCCACGGTCTCGGCCTGCTGTGCCTGAAGCGCCTCAAGCGAGAGGACGTGAGAGTAAAAGTATGCATACGGAACGGAGACGTTACCGACGGTGAGGGCGCCGGCGATGGAGTTGTAGGCGGGGTCGAGGCCGGTGATGATGTAATCGACGAGCTCGTCATCGGTGATGGGGGCGCCAGCAGTGTCCATGGCGTCAGCAAAGCCCTTCATGACGTGCATATACGCGGCAGCCGACATGTTCCCCTTCCTCGTCGTCTGCAGTTGACGACGGATGTGCCTCACGTTGGCACGGTTCTGAGCACCAAACATGGTGTGGACAGCCGACCACACCGCTGAGGAGGTCTTGCAGCCGATGAGTTGTGTGGCGATGTTCTCCTCCATTGAAGAGAGCAGAACGCCGAGTACTTTCTGATCTAGTCCCCACCAACACGCATACTCGGGGTTGGGAACGATCGTGGCGGCATCACCGGTACCTTCGGTGATCGTCTTCGCCGGAGCGGGCACGGAGTTGTCGAGGAAGCCGTGCAGATGGGCGCCGCAGATGGGCGGCAGCACCAGTCCTCGCCACAGCATGAAGTTGGCGCTCTTAAGGCGGACGACGGGAGGATTCACCACCACCGTCAAGGTGGAGGATCCCGCCGAGGCGAGCGGAGAGATGATGGGGACGACGAGCTCTAGGCTCGTGGATACCGAGGCCACCGCGGTGGTCATCGCGGAAGAGGTGGACATCGCGTGGACGAAGGAGCTGCACGCGGGCGAGGGCGCGGTGGTGCGATCGCGATTGCGAGAGGCGGCGGCGGCCGTGGACTCGGCTCTGATACCAAGATAAAAACACTGATTAGGGTTTCGTGGTAGGCAACTACGACACGGTGACCGACGCACACCATTAGAAAAGTGGGCGGACATGCAGGAATGCCTCCAGAAGGCTTGAAAACGGTTCACGGCCAAAACTAGGGGTGTTTGGAAGCCAGAGCTTACATTTCAACCATTGATTGTAAGTACTACTTGCTAGATCCACGCATCTTTGATTCTAGTTTCAATACCACCATTATCATGCTTGATTATTATTTTGATTGAACTTCGTTCTCGTAAAGTGCTTGAGGCAGGAAGCTAGGAATAACTTATGTGGATACTATGTCTGCGAGTTCATTCGCCAGACGACCAAAGAGAAGGACGCAGACCGGAACATTAAAAAAATTGAAGTACGATAAATAATAATCACAACTTTATTTTATTACCACCAATTGTGTTTAGTTTCATTCATATATATTGATCCCCTTCTTTATATTAGACCGAACGGATGCGGGACGGTCTTCTATCACAAGAACACGTGCAAGCAATTCAAGAGGAAATTGCCGGATTCTTGTTAGAACAAGTCATAGATCCGAAAGAAGAATACTATTACCTGCTTCATTTAAAAGGGTGAAGTGTAAAAAAGAAGATGTAAATTAGATCAAATTCGTGTGAGAGTATCGTTTGTAATTATAATATATTTCGACCAAGAAGACGGATGAGACGGTGTATAATATATTTGTGATCATGCATGATGTGTAATATATATATCGTGGTTTCATTATTGCTGTATATATGTAGTACCATTAAATTGATAATTTTTTTGCCGTTGCACAAAAATAGTCCGAAAATCCTGCCGCGACACAAAATCCTGCCGCGGCACAGAGACCAACGATCCCGGTTCGTGCCAAGAACCGGGACCAATGATCCACCCCGCTCATCTCTCGCGCTCCCACGTGGAGACCCATTGGTCCCGGTTTGTTCCACGAACCAGGACCAATGATCCACCCCCTCGTCGCGCGTCCGCCCACGTGGAGACCCATTGGTCCCGATTCGTGCGTGAACCGGAACCAGCATTAGTTCCGAATGATTGGTCCCGGTTCGGAAACCGGAACCAATGGCTGTTATGAACCGGGACTAGAGGCTCTTTTTCCACTAGTGGAGAGTATATTTTCCGATCTGTCAGGCAGGTAGGTTGACGTGAAGTCGCCCCAGGAAGAGAGGAATCACCGTGCCACTAAGCACAGCTAATAATAGTGCGGGCTAATTAACCATGGGATTAGAATTGTTGAGGTTGCATGCATGCGAAGGCGGTGCTCACCCTGCTCCCCCGCGCGAGCTAGCTTCAATTCTCTCTGGAGGCTTAATCTCCGTGGGGAACCGTAGGAGCAAGCAAGGATGAGAGACGATTAATCTCCGTACGTGGTCACCAGCATGGAGGACGCGGCCGCGATGCCGCCGCCGGCCCCGCCGCCGCAGGGCGGCGTGGCGCCGCCGGTGACCCCCTGGACGACGGGGCTGTTCGGGTGCATGGAGGACCAGGGGAGCTGCTGCCTGACCTTCTTCTGCCCGTGCATCACGTTCGGGCGGGTGGCGGAGATCGTGGACCGCGGCGCGACGTCGAGCGGCACGAGCGCGGCGCTGTACCTGGTGGTGGCGGTGCTGACGGGGTGGCAGTGCCAGTGGGTCTTCTCCTGCTTCTACCGCAGCAAGATGCGCGCCCAGTACGGGCTGGAGGAGACGCCCATGCCGGACTGCTGCGTCCACTTCCTCTGCGAGCAGTGCGCCATCTGCCAGGAGTACCGCGAGCTCGCCAACCGGGGATTCGCCATGGAGATCGGTGCGTGCTACGATCCATCCGGCCGTGCTAGCTAGCTGCTCGATCGATCAATTGAACTGAATCGAATCGAATTGTGCGTACGTGCAGGATGGCAAGCGAACGTGGATCAGGGGCGCGGGGGCGGCTCGGCGGCGACCGTGCCGCCCTCCGTGCACGCGGACGGGATGACCCGTTGAAATCATCTCGGTTGGTCGGTCCGTGCTACAGTAGGACGTAACTAGCTTGCTTATAGCCAGGGATCCATACATGCGTGATACAACGCATGCACATAGTCTTCGATCATATAACCGAGTATATATCTGGTGTGTACGACCTCCTGCAATGGTGGACAACGAGGACTTGCCCAAAGGCCCACCGGTGGGACCTCTGGATGGCGATCATCTTAGTCTTTTGGTGCATTTGGATGTACCAAAATGATGTGGTGTTCAACGCTATGAGCCCCACGGTAGAAACTATCAAGACGAGGATCCGGGCAGGCTTCGAGCAGTGGTGTTTAGCTAGACTATTTAGATCTGATGTTTTTGGCTTTCCGGAGCCGTTGCCCTTGTTGTTGTTGGACGGAGAGTAGGTTTAGGTGGTAGGGCCTATGTTGACGGTATAAATCGGCCGCTTTGCGGTGTTGTATCTGCCGTCGGCAGCCCCTCTATATGTTTGGTACACCTCGCATGATAAAATCTGTAGGTGCTCCTTTGTTTCCGGAGAGGCAAACAGGAGCATGTTCATTAATGTTTATGATACATCTGCTCTTAAGGCTTGGCAATGGCTGTTGTGTGGGTCACTGCATCTGGCTAGAGAAGGGGCTCCCTCCTTTGATCGAGAGGATGGAGTGCCAAACGTGCCCAAATTCTTGTATTGTTAAGTTTTTTTCATGATCCCTTGTTGAACAACTACATCTGTCCAACGTGACCAATAATCCTTGTTCTGTTTCCGCCCCTTTCTTACTTGAGCAGAAACGCCATGTGAAGAACGATGCATTGTGGTGTAGCCTTGATTTTGTTCTGTTTACTTACTGGGCAGATAGTATATATGCTGGTGAATGAAGGAGCTACAATTTTTTTTTTTGGAAACTAGCACAAATGCCCGTGCGTTGCGCCGGGATGAAAAATTATTTTACATGAGGCCCTACATATGTGAGATCCTAGCCATTCTCACCTTTAAAGTTCTATGGATTAGAATTTTTTGTAGACTGTCTGTAGGTTTTCCTTCATTTTCTTTCTCTACCACATGCAGACGAACCAATTGGGCTCTCCACTATGTTGTCAGAGATATTTATGGTGAATGCCCTTATGATTGCAACGACCAACCATCCTCATTTTCTCACCTGTCTCATTCTCTTGGTCGAGGCTCGTCTAAACGCGCTCAAGGGATGTCAGAGCTGTTGTAGGGCATATGGTATCTACCGTCATATGCCCCAAAAAACCATCTAACGAAGCTGACAAGACCATCTCCTTCGCAGTGAGCACGTCCTCCCATCTGCTAACTCCTTGGCGGCAAAAAACGAAGTTACTCTGTAGTTTTCTTGCACCAGATTTGGATTCAGCATGTTTCTTATGTGCAGGTCGCTAGTTCAAACTTGAAATTCCACTTTGCTCTGTTTTTGGATGCATCTCAATTTGATCTCGTGTGCAATTAGTTGGGTCGGACCTTGAACTTCAAAATCTATGTAGTATATGTATCGATTTACCTGTTTCAGGCTCCCAACAAAAACGTTTACTCTGAGATGGTACGCCGGGGGCTGGCGGCGACACTGACAGGTTACTCAGTGATTGTTGGCAGCGGTGGCGAAGTGCCATCATCTGGTATTAGACCATGTTCAGAGACGGTCACCATTGACTGGATCTCTCGGAGCTAGACGTCTTCTGATTTTGCATGCCTTGGCCTTGGCGGCCGGCTAGACGCGCTCCGCGTGGACCCTCACACCCGGTTACCGCGCCTTGCACGTGTTGGGATCTTATTTACGGGGAAAGATTCTATTGGATTTGTTTCGTTTTTGTTTTGGATAGGCGTGATTGCCAAATTTTAGAACGCACCGTACAAACGAAAGCGCTCTAACGGACAGACCAAAACGCACTTTAACGAACGAAGAGAGAAACCCTCCTTTTATTATTAGGTATAGATAAGCTATGACCTTGTTAACTTCACCTTGGATTTACTAGTATCGCTTCGTGGGGGCAGCGCAGAACTATAATTAAGAAGTTATAAGAAGTTATCGGTTGTTAGTTGCATGCTAGCAGAGGCAATGACTACAACATAGACAGGAGGCTTCAGCGGCAGCGATGACGACAACATCGAACACGGGGTTGCAGCTGTGGAGGAGAAGACGATGACATCAACGCAAGCCTGCAGGAACTGTGACCACATCTGCGAGGGTGGTTCATTGGACTTAGTAGATCTTGGCAATATATGTACACCAAATGTATGAAATGGATGGACGGATTTGGATGTACGGAGGAAACATATGTACATATTTTGTGACAAAATCGTAAATATGTATTTTGTGCTTCTAAAATGTGGTGTACTTTTAATTTAAAAATACGTTACTAGTGGAGTGGAATTTGAATGACACTCCACTAGTACTCAAAACTATTAGTAGCATACTAGGTTGGAGCACACTTCACCGCCAATTAGAATATCGGCGGCATGTAGGTTATGGGCAAACCACCGGTACTGGTAGACTATCAGGTGCACACCACCGGTAATGTCGACCAGTGGCGTGAGGAGGCGCACGGCTGTGTGAGGCGCGGCATGGTCTTTGTGGTTAGACCAGATCCTTTTCGCGGTTAGAATTAAAAAATCTTACTCGCCCGCAATAAAATCTATATGCCAAATCCCTAGTTTGTAGTTAGAACCAACAATTAATCTTTCTCGTCGACAATTAAATCTACATGCCAGCTGCTGTAAGAGACATCATTGTCTTGGATTTGATGGCCTCAAGTTTCTCCGTGATTCAGCTACCACATGGGGTGGAGTATGGCGCAAGAAACACCATGTTTTCACGGGCCAATGCTGCTGCTAATGCATATCTCTTCCGTGTCAAGGAGTTTCAAATTTGTGTGTGATTCCGTAACATATGTTTACATGATATGTGTGCTAGTTTGAGCGTGTTGCATTACAATTCTTCTCTACGGTTAAAACATGTGAGAGATAATGCTGAGTTAGTGTTCTAAGAGATGGATCCATGCATACTATTTTGGAATGTGAAGCCAAGTATAATGCGTAAAGTATATGAGATGACAAAACATGATCTATGGCCTCCCAAGTTCCCTCTGGTCAAGGATGATCCTTCAAGGTTTGCCTACTAAACTTTAGATGTTCTATATATGTTGTGCTTGTTAAGGTTTTAAAAAAAAATTTAGGAATCACAGTAGGAGATACTCCTACTGCTCATATATCAAAAAATGAAAAGATAATTTACATCATATTTACAAAAGCCATGGAAAGGCCATGGATCCAGCTCACAACTCTAATCTCTCAAAGTTTGAAGTAATGAGTCAATAACCAGCCTATAATCATGCTTTACCCTGGATCTTAGTAGATCCATATTACTAGACAAATGTCTCTGCCAGCCTTGGATAGTGGGGACAATGCCATCAAAATGTATCTTATTTCGTTGTTTCTTCCAAGCACATAGAATTATAACTTCCGGGAACATTGGTCTCCTCCAAGTGTCGCTTGAACAGGATATTATTTGGCTCAGCTCCAGACTGTCATCCCACAAAAATTTCATGGAAGCCTAGTAGTCCTTATCAAAGCAAGTTGATCAATTGGCAGAGATATCATACCTTCAGAAAGGGCAGAACTGATAATGGCCTAGAGGATTTCAGTCCCAAAGACAAAGAATAGGGGATAAAGGGGATCACCTTGCCTGGCCCAACTTAGTCATCTAGATTCACTTCTGGGAACACCACTAACAAGAATGGAGGAAGAACGAGATTCTAGAATAAGTTTTATCATATTTATTAATCGGTCATCAAAGCCCATGTGATGGAGAACTTGAAGGATTGTTGCGTGCTCAATTGTATCGAATGCTTTTTCAAAATCTAATTTTAGGCCCACAATTTCTCTGCCTGAAGCTTTGCACCCATGTAAATAGTTAAATGACCAAGCGAGACAATCCTTTATATTCCGTATATTTAAAACCCATATTGGTTTCTACGGACCACATTTAATATCCACTTCTGAAGTCTCCAAGCAAGGATTTTTTGAGAACTTTAAGAACACCATTTAATAAACAAATGTGTCTATATTCATTTGCAGGCTCATGGGAATTATTAGGAACCACAGTGATCAAAGAAATGCTGAGACATTGCAAGCTGATATTGCCTTCCAAAAACAACATACAATTTGTAGAAGTCAGGTGCAATGATATCCCAACAAACCTTCGAAAACATACCATTGGAACCATCTGTGTCGGGGGCTTTATCAACATGGATCATTTTAATTACTTTGTCAATTTCTTCCTTGGCAAGTGGAACAGAGATAGCATCTAATCCATCCACTCGAGTGATCAGATCATCTAGGATAAAAAAATATCAAGCTATTGAGACACCCTTATTCCGCCCTTAAATGCTGATAATAAGGAAGAAGCCTTTTGCTCATGACTATATACCACTCTTCCATCGGCTAAAGTAACTAAAACAGTAGAACTTTGTCCTATCTTTTAGTTGACCAAGCATGAAAATGCTTTGTGTTTTCATTCCCCAGTTGAGCCCATCGATATGTGCATCTCTTTTGCAAATGTTTATTCTAGTATTTCAAGCAATCTATTCGAATGTTTCTTCAAAATGACTTTGAAGTTCCATTCCTGAAGAAAAAGGGTTCTCTTTACCTCTAGATTATCCAAATCCAACAGTACTTTGTTACAATGTTCAATGATTAATTTCAGCTTCGAAATTGACTTGCTCCGGTTCTTCAATCCTCTCCTTACATTTTTCAGTTTGGCAGAAATAATTGTGGCACTATTGCTTGCCCTGGCAAGAGTATTCCAAATGTCTTTGATAGTGTAAAAAAAGTCTAGGGTGTAAGGGCCCGAAGTTCTCAAAACGAAATAGTTTGCTCTTGGGAATAGAAGTTTCAACTGATAATAGGAAAGGGACATGATCCGACCATGGAAAAAACTAGTGCCTCATCTGAGCCCCCACCGGAACTATTTCAGAATCTGACCACTAGGTTTGCGCGACCGAAGATGGCACCGACGTTGTCCAGCTCGGCGCAACAGTGTTTCGACACAAAGTGAATTAGGGAGGTCGGCATCAGCTCCTTTGGCGCCAAGCTAGCATGGCACCAAAGGGTCAGGCGCCGACCTCCCTTTGGTGCCGGAACTTTGTGGCGCCAACCCGCACAACTTTGACGCCATCCTAGAAGGCGCCGAACCAAGTGTTTAGATTCCTAAATAGTTCCACCAGGGGTCAGATGAGCCATTGGTTCTGCCTAGGGGTCATATTTGTCAAAAAAAATGCTGAATCACCATCCAAGAAATAATACCATTAGAGATGAGATGGGAAAATAGAGGATCCGATCAGATTTCTAGTAATGAAACAATGAAGCCTACCTATCTATTCTAGGGGTGTTTTTATTCCCTTCCCCCTCTCTCTCTCTATATATATAAATATAGGAAATCATGTGTCGCTAATGCAGAGGACATACTAACTTCGAACCTATCGTCGGTGGCGCTGGCCCAGGGGTCAGATTCTAAAATAGTTAAGTTGAGGGGTCAGATGAGGAATTAGTTTCGCCCAGAGGTAAGACTTGTCAAAAAATACCGGATCACTATCTGAGAAACAGTACCATTAGAGATCAGATGGGGAAATAACTTGGAAGATCAGATCAGATTTCTCCTAATTAAACAATGAATGTTATCAGTCTATTCTAGGGGTGTTTTTATTCCCTTCTCTCTATATATAAATATAGGAAATCATGTGTCGTTAGTGCAAATATCTTCCATAATAGTTTTGCATAGAACTTGCAAGCCTGCTGCAGCTAGCTTCATCACATCATATCATACGATATGAAGACTCACACCCGTGCAGCTGCCCTTCTTCTCATCATCTGCCTCCTCACTACCAGTGCACAATCACTACCAGTGCACAATGTAAGATCCATACATATACAACTGCACACATGAATTATTTCTCTCTGACATATTTCTGCTTCGTTCATCATCTTTCGCGCCAATTCGAATTGTCTTTTATCATCTATTTTCTTGTGTGTAGGCCGGATCTTCGTCGATGGCGGCGGCGACGAGAAGATCAATCTACCGTACGGGCTATGCACGTACAACAACATGGTTGATATCTGCAAGAGCGAGAAGTTGTGCTACTGCTGTCTCGTGAATGATTACTGCTACGCGACCGCTGATGACTGCAATGAAGGGTGCAAGCACGATCATCATCACTCGTAGTTGCTGGCTGCTACTCGCCGGGACAAAAATAAATTTGGCATTCCTGATGACCGATGTTGAGATGAATGGTTTTGGAATAAAAGAATTGAAGCAATGCCTTTCTTAGGGGTCTTCCAATGCAGAAATAAGAGTGCCATAAGCTATAATAAGGTCGACCATAATAAGCAAAAAATAAACATTCTAGACCTCGATCTTAAGCACAAGAGTCCAGAACCTTAAGGTTGGTCTCGACGGTATGGCTCGGCCATAAAAGAAATCGCTTTGCTTACTCCGCGGTGAACAATGGAGAAGCAAATCAGTTTCTCTCTCGTGAGTATCGATGCCGGACAACAACCACCGCGAACCTCCTAGAGAAAATCGAAAGTGGAAAAGCCTAGTGACGGAGAGGCGTGGTGTGTGGATCTCGGCCTGAACCAAAATCGGCAGCGTGAGAGCTCGGCGAACAACTAATGGAGAGCTTTTAGAGCTATATATGGAACAGCTCCAAAGTGGTGATTAAGTCTGACTCAATCCATTCAAAATCTCAAGGTCGTTCAAATAGATCCATCAAAACTTAAAGGTCGTTCAAGACGTATAACTCGTTTGACTGACTCCCAGTGAACATCTGTGGGCTGTGAGAGAAACTGACAAACCTTATTTACTATAAACGAAATATTGGGACGAGTGAGAGTCAGATACTGTAGTCCACCGACAACACTCCGATACCTGAAAGAATCATCAGCACTCAACTGTGTGCCTGAGTCTCGAACTGTTTCTCAGAGGGAGACCACGTTGTGGTCGTAGACCAGCATATATATCTGAACCCCGTCATGAGATAAAATGAAGAGTGCAGTATCAGCCTTGGAAGCAACAAAACCAAGCGGAACTGCGGAAGTAGCATCTTAGTCAAGCGTGCATACCATGCACGAGGGGACTGTTTCAGCCCATAGAGAGACCGCTCGAGATTATAAACATGAGAAGGATATCGAACATCCTCAAAGCCAAGGGGCTGTTGCATATAGAAATCCTCCGTAAAAAACATGAAAGAATGCATTATTGACATCCACTTGTCAAAGACTCCAGCCACGAGAAACCATGCTACTGAATAGTGGCAGGCTTCACAACTGAGCTGAAAGTATCATCGTAGTCGATCCCATGCTACTGAGTGAAACCACAGGCTACCAAACGCGCCTTGTGCTTATCAATAGACCCATCCGGACGATGCTTGATTTTGAAACTTCCGACGAGATTATTCCCCAGCAATAAGATCCAATGTTTATATCTCTTCATTCTATACATGTCATCTGCCTGCCGGATGGATGGATCAGTTTTTGTTGGCTATCTTCCAGTGATGGCAACTGATTGAACAAACTAATCCATGGTTGTTTGTTTGGCGCTGCTGATTTTGATTTTTACAGGGCTGATCCGGAGAAGAAACCACGTGCGGATGGTGAGATGCATGGACGGCGTTCCCCAACATTGACTTCTTCCGTGGTGGTATCCCAGGTGCTCGATGGCGCCGACCTCCTCATCGAGATCCTTCTCCGCGTAGATTTCCCCACCACCCTTGTTTGTGCTGCCCTTGTCTGCAAACACTGGTTTCACCACGTCTCGGACCACGCCTTTCTCCGCAGTTTCCGCAAGCTCCACCTGCCCCGCCTCCTTGGCTTCTACATCAACTCGTGGCTACCGTTGAACAACTCACGGTTTGTCCCGATGCTGCCTCAACCAGCAGAGCCAGCTTCTGTTATACATCGTGCAAACTCTAGCTTCGACGAGTACAAGAGCGATAAGCTACCGACTGACATCTTTGACTGTCGGAACGACAACGTCTTCGTCTAACGTGGTGACGGATGGCATGAATCCGCACATGGGGGGTGCATAGCCTTCTGTGCTCTGAGAGAGGAATGTCCGTCGTCCCACCATTCCCATGCACCGAGCTCCATGAAGACAATTTTGATGCTTACCATGAAATCCTCTCGAAGGAAGAAGGCGACAGTATGACCTACTTGTACATGCTGATTTTGTATGCCAAAGAGGGCGATGATGAGGTCCACGTGCACAGGTTGCAAAACGGCCGTGTACGGTGCCAAGATCATAACTTTTCCATAGAGCAGCTCCCTAGTCCGTTGTTGATGAGACCAAAATCCGTGCTCCTCGACAATAAAATTTACATGCTTAGCCGCCAGGAACGACATTATTGTTTTGGATCTGACGGCCTTGAGTTTCTCCACAATTCAGCTCCCACAAGGGTTGGAGCATGGCAATAGAAACACCGCACCATCACATGCTTATGATGGCACGCACTGGTGTGTAACTCATCCATGCAAAGGAGCTTCTAGTTCGAATCTGGCTACAAAACAGGGGCGACTGGTTGCTTGTGGAGACCATCTATCTGCGCGAGATGTGCACAAGATTAAGTATCATATAGATTGCAGTACTTCGCTCTAGATAAATCAAGTCGGGGATAATGCTGAGTTTGCATTCTTGGAGATGGGTCGGTGGGTACTCTATTTTGATATTAAGTGCAGGACACTGCGTGAAGTGTACAAGATTCCAAGTATGGATTTACAACGTTATCTAGGCGATATCTGTCCTTTTATGATGATCTGGCCTCCCAAGTTTCCTTCGCTCAAGGTTGATCCTATACGCATATATAGCGCTCCTATTGAGCTTACAAATTCTTACAAGGTGTTTCATGTTAATCGTATTTTCTATATTTCTGGTTAGTTTTGGTATGTGTTTTAAAGTCAAAATATGTAGCTTTGATCATACACCATCACAATTATTTATTGGTGGAAACAATTGGCATTGTCAGATTGGCAATCTCATTACTTCTACTAATGGTTCATCAACCCTAACACAGTTTAATATAGCTCTAGGATGGTGGTAGATATATGATTGATTCCTCAGTCCATTTTAAGTAGCACTAATAGTTAAACAACATTGGAGATGCTTTTCATACATGTAAGAGATTAGAAACGGTATAACTTGTTTTGTGCATGTGGTCATGAGTCATGGCTATACTTAGTTGTTTTCATGGTTTACTATATAGACAACATTTTTCGTAGCGGATGTTGCATGGGAGGAGGTTGCATCCCACTACAAAAAAAAATTGTGTACGTGGGTGCTCAGAATGACGGTAGGAATATAAAAGCTTCTAGCCACAATGATCTTTCAGTTAAATAAAATTGTACAACAACCTTTTTTGAACCAACATTGTACAACAACCTATCTTGTCAATTCTCCCAACCCATTGATAGATCTAACTTACTTCAGTTCGATTCGTATAGTAGGTCTACTTCTGACAAGCAAAAATGCATATAATATCCCCAATGATTCAGGAATAGAAGATGGCAACGTGTTGAGAATGACCTAAGGATCTTGTCAAACAATATACATGCTTTCTTCCAACGAATATCTACTTTGTTGGCTGGCCCGGAAAATCTTCCTAGCCTTGACTATCGTTGCATTTAACAAGCTTGACAAAACTACCTCCGTCTTTTCAAAACAAGGCAGATTAAGAGAGAATGCCATCTTTATCTTATGATTTATTTTCTCCTAATCCTTGTTCCATTTTCTTGTTTGAGTTTGAACAAAAAGGCCATATGAAGAACACCTAGAGATGGATGGTATCAAAGATGAGCCGAGCACCTCCCAAAGTGCCTTCAGAATCATTCAACAGGCTTGTATAAATAACATTGATTCGACTTGAAACATGGACTGAACAAACGTTGATGTCCTTGTAATGATGAAGGTCAGCATATCAAATAGGTTGCATATCCTAAATTGAAGAATGTGGTAACTTCAGCTACACAATAAACAAAAAAATTAGAATGTATATATTTCTTTGAAGTGAGCTGAAACTATATAAGAACCATGGCGACAAGTTACTTCAACTTTATTTCCTAATAGTTTCTACTTACAATATTTTTCTATCTAAAATATTTTAGGCATATTCTTATTCATATTCATATACTTCTAGCCATGACTGTCCCACAAGTTGACAAGAGACACTAGTAGAAACCAGGACATTAGCACCGGATTTTAAGTCCCATGCAACCGGTGCAAAGAATCAGGACTAAAGGTCCAACCCTTTAGCACGGTTGTGCTGCGAACCTGTGCTAAAGGGGCTCCACGTGGGTGCCTCTGGCTTGGCTGGCCTGGGGACTTTTAGCACCGGTTCATAATACGAACCATTACGAACCGGTGCTAAAGGGTGACCACGTGGCGAGCCGTGGGCATGTCTGCGGGTTCTGCCACGGCAGGAAAATGCCCCAAATCTCTGATGCGGCAGAACCCGCAGCCACACCCATGGCTCGTCATTTGGAACATGTTAACGCACACGCATGCAACACACACATTATATTACACAAAATCGTCATTAATATAGAGATTGAAGTTACCTCTTTCACGCATTCATGCATATAAACAATATAATTTCTATTACAATTTCTATTGTCCAAAATTGTAGGATTTATGGTATTCTCCGGCTGGGTCTATGACCTGGTCAAATAGGAATCCCGCCAATTCCTCTTGAATTTCTTGTATACGCTCGGTTGCTAGAAGCTCGTCCCGTAACTTTTCCATCTAATTTAAAGAAGGAAGTCAATATATATGAATGAAACTCAACACACAATTGATGGTAATAAAATAAAATGGTGAGAATATTGTTTGCGTACATGCATTTGATTTATAATACGATCGCCCTTCTCACAGGTCATCTGGCGAATGAACTCGCAAACGTAAAATCCACGTAAATTATCCCCGTCTACCTGCTTCAAGCACTTTACAGGAATAGAGTTCAATCAAAATAATAATCAAGGATGATAATGGTATTGAAACTAGAATCAAAGAGATGCGCGGACCTAGCTAGTAGTATTTAACGGGACATGTTCAAATTGAAGCTCCAGTTTCCACGCACCCGGAGCCCTCTTCGTGAACCTTTTCCAAGCACTGCCCGGCAAAGAAAATGAAGAAAAGAGTTATTAATTACTTGATAGGAAATGAACAAAAGTTGCCGATATAGTGTTATAATGTTGAAATTACCTTTGGAGCATACCCTGCATGTCCCCCCACGACTCAAGGGGTTTACGTTTCGAGTCCATGACTTTTAGTAGTCCTTGGTCAGGGGTTATGATTAGGAGAATAAAATGGTAGTTGTGCACACGCATAACTCATCAACTATACTTAACATCGAGCAAGCGAAATAGAATATGTACAAAACAGTAACACTCAGCTGTAGTTGTAAGGAAATAGTATTTCTGATTTGGTTTCATTAAACCCTAACGCGCTGACCAAGTTATCCTCCGTGTCCTTGGGATAGTTATCTAGACAATATGCATTCACGGTATATGGATCAACGAACCCAATGTCATAGATTATTCGTCCTTTTCTGCATTTGAGAATCTTCAATCTGCATAATTAATACAGTGATGAGTACATATATGCAATGAACGAGCTGAGCTAGAGAACATTTAAATACAAAATTAATACTTACAGACAATAGGCACTAACGAGTGATTTGTCGAGGGCGTCTTGATTGTAGAGCTGGAATAATTCACTAAATTCAATATTTACCTCATCATCTCCATGCCTGTAATGATCCGGTTTAAGTCCCATTATGATCTAGTTCGCCCCATCCTTACAGGCTTGCACGTACCACCGATGCAACTTTCACAATTGTGTTGGTAGATACGGGATCTGCTCAGATCTGACGAGAGGGTCTCCTTACTTATATTGGTATGCTACTTGATCACCCACGGGGAAATCGACCTGGCTTAAGTACTCAGGAATACTCATACCAAAAGCTTCGGCTTCATTACATTTTGGTGCATTTTTTATGCTACTTGATCACCCGCTCTTTTGGTGCATTTTTAACATTTTTTCTTTCTCTATAGGCGGCTCGGCGGGTTTCTTATTCCTTCCAAGGAACTGTTTCTCTTCTTGTTGTACTTTTGGGAGGGGCTCCGGTCAAGCTATGCTGGTACGCTTCCTCTTTTGGCTCTCAGCCTTAGTGGACGGAGGCGGCGGCGGAGACTGCTGATGCGGCAGAGGAGAAGGCTGACGCGGTAGAGTAGGCTGATGCGCTAGAGATGGGTGAGGAGACGGAGACGGGTGACGCTGCGGAGACGGGTGACGCGGTAGAGCACAATATATTCCTTTCGCCATAGAACGGTGGTGTTTATGGCATCTCTCAGCACAAGCAAATCCCCTTCACTGGCAGGATAGTCAAGCGCCAGCTGCTCAAACCTGCTCGTAACTTGATCAACCCCGACAACAACATAGCCTTGTGGAACCAGTCTGCAATGGTAAGTTGGCGTGCACGTGGGTAAGGCATAGCCGACCGCCACCTTCACGCTTAAGTTCACAACCTTCACATGTAGCTAGAAGGGTATCGAGCCCGTGATATCATACACTAGATACCGAAGAGCCACTTCCTCATCACGACCCGGCTGCTCGGTGGAAGCCACGCTGCTTTTTTAGAGATTGCTTTAAGCCATAAAGAGACTTCTTTACTTGCACATAAAATCCTCTTTACTAGGCACTATAAATCCTTCTGGTTGGTCCATGTATATTTCCTTCTCAAGCTCTCCATGCAGAAAAACAGTCTTGACATCTAACTGCTCAAGATCAAGATCATGCATAGCCTTCTGGTTGATCCTCCTCTTCGTCCCAAGCCTACGTCTCCGCTCGTCAGAAGTTAGCCTCCTTACTAAAATTTGGATCATACTTCAACAGATGTTGTGCAGGTTGGCGCCACAAGGTTTCGACCCAAAGTGAATTTATGGAGGTTGGCGCCAACTCCTTTTTGCGCCATGCTAGCTCGGCGCCCAAAGGGTCCGGCGACCTCCCTTTGGTGACGAAACTTCATGGCGCCGACCTGCACAACTTTGAAGCTATACTCAGTGGCTCCGAACCCAGGGGTTAGATTGTAAAATAGATCATCTAAGAGGTTAGATGAGGCATTAGTTTTTCCCGTGGGCCATATTTGTTCAAAAAATAGTACCATTACAGATCAGATGGGGAAATAGCAGATCAGATCAGATTTCTCTTAATGAAACAATGAATGTTATCTGTCTATTCTAGGGGTGTTTTTATTCCCTTCCCTCTCTCTCCATATATACAAATATAGGAAGCCATGTGGGTTAGTGCAAATATCATACTAGTATAGCATAGAACTTGTACGCCTGCTGCAGCTAGCTTCGTCACATCATATCATATGGTATGAAGACTCATATCCGTGCAGCTTTCCTTCTTCTCATCATCTGCCTTCTCGCTACGGATGCACAATGTAAGATAGTCATACATACCGCAACTGCACACATGAATTATTGGTCGACATCTCTGCTTTGTTCATCATCTTTCATGCTAATTCTAATTGTCCTTTATCATCCATATCTTCTTGTATGTAGGCCGGATCATCGTCGATGGTGGCAGCGACGAGAAGATCAATCTACCGTACGGGCTATGCATGTACAATACCTACGAGAAGATCTGCAAGAGCGAGAAGTTGTGCTACTGTTGTCTCGTGAGTGATTACTGCTACGCGACTGCCGGTGAATGCAAGGAAGGGTGCAAGCACGATCATCATCACTCGTAGTTGCAGTTACTCGCCCGGACAAAAATAAATTCGGCATTCCTGACTACCGATGTTCAGATATGAATGGTTTTGGAATAAAAGAATTGAAGCAATGCCTTTCTTAGGGGTCTCCAATGCAGAAATAAGGGTGTGTTATAAGCTATAAGGTCGACCATAATAAGCAAAAAAATAAACATTCTAGACCTCGATCTTAAGCACAATAGTCGAGAACCTTAAGGTCCGTCTCAACGGTATGCCTTGGCCATTAAAAAAAATCACTCTGCTTACTTCACGGCGAACAATGGAGAAGCAAACCAGTGTCCCTCTCGCGAGCATCGATGCCGGACAACAACCACCACGAACCTCCTAGAAAAAATCGAAAGTGGAAAAGCCTAGTGCCGGAGAGGCGTGGTGCGTGGATCTCGGCCTGAACAAAAATCGGCAGCGTGAGAGCTCGACGAACAACTAATGGAGAGCTTTTAGAGCTTTGGAACAGCTCCAAAGTGGTGATTGAGTCTGACTCAATCCATTCAAAATTTCGAGGTCGTTCAAAATTATAGATCCAACAAAACTTAAAGGTCGTTCAAGATTTCATGGTCCACTGAACGTCCAAGAGCAAGGCAATGTTCAAAAGTCTGACTCAATCAGCAGTTTTGGAGGTCGTTCAAAATTTCGAGGTCCACTGAACGTCAAAGAGCAAGACAAAAACCAAATAAAGGGACTAAATAATTCAAGCAGCCTGACTTTCATCTTAGAAATAGTACTAAGATCAGACGGAAAAAATAATAGGTCGGATGAAATTTATGACACGATGAATGTTATTTGTCTATCCTTGGGGAGATATCATCCCCACTCTCTCTCTCTCTCACCGGTAGGAAAAGGCCTAGTGGCGGCTTTCGGAAAAGGGGGTTGGTGGCATTTAAGGAGCACACCACTAACCTCACGCCACTGGTAGGTCGTAGTGGTGGCGTCCAGTCCAAACGCCACCAGTAGGATTTCTTCAGGTTCCTCTTCCTCGTCGGGAGCATCTGCGTTGCTTCCTGGTTCGGGCGCAGCCCCCGAGTCGCCTTTTGGCTTGACCTTGTTGCTTGTCTTGGGTGCTGCAACATCAATGGCTTTTTAAATTTTGATAGAGCGCTCTGATATTTCCTCCCAAAAACTCCGGGTGGAACAGCTAGGCAGAGGGATCCGATATTCGCCAGATTATCGGCTTCTTCATTGCTTGCTCTGCTTATGTGAGATACTTCGCACCCGTCGAAGTGGGCCTCTATGATATTGTACATGTCCTGATATGCGATCATATTGTCGTTGACGGCGTCACACTTGTTCATTACTTGTTGCACAATGAGGTTTGAGTCGCCAAATATCTTGAGGCGAGTTGCTCCGCAGGCGAGGGCCATATGCATGCCACAAGGTCTCATATTCGGCTTCATTGTTTGATGCGTTTCGAAAACTCATTTATTAGGGGTACTATATGATATTATTAAAATAAAAATCCTTTGGAAATATTCTAGTGTTTGTAGCTAATTTTCCATGCATGTATGCTGAAGCATCCTACTTCTCACACGGACTATAATTCTGTATCATGTAGTTTACAGCATCACACTCTTGTGTTGGTGCCTACTTTTTGATTCAGATATAACATAACGAGAATTGTTGTCCAACATGACTTGGACAAGGGAAAAGGTCCATGCCCAGTGTTCGTTTTACTATTCATGCAGTAGTAGGAAAAAAAATGCCTGTTCGGGATATCCAAGGCCTTGCGTGAGCAGCTGTATTATTATCCATTTTGGAAAGTCCTCATACCGTGCAATACCATTCAAGATTCTAGAACTACCTTTCTTGTTAATTTCATAATTCTTTGATGCTTAATGTCTCCTTCCTGATCCCTTGATATGTTTTCCTCTTCTTTAGAACAGAAATGCCACCTGGAGAATAAGCATGGATGGATGGTATCTATGTCACTCGGTACTAAGCTAGGTCTCTACCAAAGAAATCATCTGATCAGTAGGTGCCTAGAAAATCATTCAACAGACAAGAAGTTTCTCCTAACCATTATAGATGTGGCAGCCTGGAGACTGATGTAGCACTTCGGCCAAATTTTTGAATTTTCGCCGATGTGTTCAATGTACAAAATTCCTTTTTTTTCAGATCAATCGCTGTGGTTTTAATTAAACTTCGGCAATATCCAACGCCAAACGAATTACAATAACAGCTGGTGGAACACCAAGCCAAGTTACACAACTTCTATTGACGCAGCTCTATTTCGCTAGTAAATGAGCAGCCTCGTTCGCACAGAACGCCGCACAACTCTGACAGAGTAGTTCTCAAAACTCCTCAGCATTGTCTTTATTTCTTCGACCAATTACCCATACGCTGATCTGTCCATCTCCTCCTTTGACAGCTTCAAGTTTCGCCAGAATTCAGCTACCACAAATGAACAAATTTTTATGTCATAACTCATGCATGTCTGGGAAAACAAGGGCATTATCCCTCACATTTCAAACTTTCACCCAGTGCCTTTGTAGTGCTTAACAATTCTCTTGCTATTGCAGCTAAGGTTTCACCGCATCATACTTTCTCCTGACAGTGAGAGATATGCCAACTTGGAGACTGATGCGGAGTGCTTCGATTTCCTCTACCTTTTCTCTAGAGCTATCAGCTGGTGTCAACCGTCTCTACTGGGAGTTATGATCTAGTGTATCTGGAAATCAAGCAATAGGACTAAAATAGCAACGCCAACTCTTATCTTACACTTAACTGCTGCTTCTTATCACTCGCGTGCATGCTAATGCATATATAGCTGCACCTTGCTCCCATCTCATTCTTTGAATGTACCAAGCCATCTTGATAGATCGCTTAGGTAAGCCGGAAGCAGTATAAAATCTGAAGGACAGTGTTTCTTGCCACAAGGTACATCCTTCATGCCTCTTTCAGTGTCTGACATGTATAACCTTTCATTCTGGGTTTACTGTCTGCAATTAAGCATGGTTTTATTTGGAACAGCAGAACTCCTGATTTTGGCCAGTAAGTATGTTCGGTTAGTTGTTGCATACTTTCCTACTTGTCCTACACAAATGCGCCTACTCTGGCGCAGATCGTCGTTGTCAATGGTGCAATGTTGATAGCCGAGATAGACGGCATCGTGGACGTTGGAGGCACGGGCGCAGCGCATATGGAAGAAGTCAAGGGTGAGGTGCTGAAGGAGAGGATCGAGGGTGGCATAGGCCCTGACGAGGAAGCGACGGTGCAATTTTCCTCCATGCTCGGCAGTGTCCATGCTTGCTGCCTGACCAAACCTGTCGCTCATCACCAATCCCATCCCAATCTCCTTTACTAGTTCTTCATATCTCCAATTCCATCATTATTGCCTCCGTTTTAACGTATTTCTTTTTCTTATTCTCTCTGCTCGTTCTGTTTCACAAGCGATTGTGTTTTTCATGTAGGAAATTTTGGAATCATAATTCTGAAGTAAGAAATCTTGTGACAGGTTAGCCTTGATTTTTATACTATTACTATACTGTCTCAACTCTCAAGTAACATCTTCTTTTATATGATCTGTATGAATGATTATATGAGTAAACACAACCTATCATTATCCTCAGATTCACTACTGAAAGTGACAGTAATATGTTCCTTTTATTTGTGGCACCCAAGCTCTTCCTAGTACCTTCACACTCACGAGAAGATGAATCCCCATCCCTGTTTACATGGTACATGCCCACATGAATGGAAATTTCTCATCTCATATACACTACATTTAGGGACATAGACACAACAAACTTAGTTAGCAGCATCATATTCCTATAATATAACATAGTCGCTTCATCGTTACTAAGAGAGTCTGCTATGTTTACTGGACCTCTCCATGCCTGACTAGTACCAACTTTACTAGCGTTAATAACATCCCCCTTTAGCTCATTCGGTAGGTCATCAGCACCAATGCAATCACACCCTTCTCGTGTTTTCCAAAAGAGTATCTCAAGAAATATCCTGTTATTTCATTATCCGTAGTACATTCCTTACAAGTTTAGAAAGAAAATTTACAGTGTTTGCACTTTGCATACTCCTTTGAACTCGAGGACTTATGTTCAGCTAATATATCATAAAAGGTGGTTAGAAAAAGCGATAGCTGCAAAAGACAGGCAGTATACTATTAGATCCCAAGAAAATACATAGCTCTAATGAAAAATATATAAGTGTGTTATTACCTGATAGAGCATTGGTGATGGTTCTAGATCTTCACAGAACCTTTTGCATTATGCATATGATGTTCAATCTCTCGTCCTAGTGCTCAAACTACTGAGATAAGCTAAATCAACACTAGGTTCTACGCTGTTACCTTTGCTGTTCGAGTGCTCCATTCACCAAGAATAGCTCTTAGTTTCTCATTTTCTTCATTATACTGCATTTTATCATGTTCGGAATCAAACAAAGGTTACCTTTTTTCCTCTTAACATAAGTTTTATTTCTCCATTACTAACTTGGATAATATATCCTGCTAGCCTGCTAGTGCAAAATTCGGAAATAGAAACACACAAAACTGAACAGTTCTCTTATTAACCTACTTGATAGTTGTTCAAGTGGATATGCTGGATCTGAGTCCTTTTCAGCAATCAAACAGCGATAAGATGAAGCTCCAAATTCACTTGATTCATCTACATTTAATGAGCAAAGTATTAACCAAAGGCGATGTCCCAGTAACATTTTGAACATGAATCAGCAGCAAGAGCACCTATTGAGTACCCCTGAAGCAGATTTAATTCATATGTATAAGTTGGAAATAGTTGATAGTTTCATACTTGCCCACCAGCCTCGTCATTCACTTTGCATAAGTAATTGCTACTTCATATTTAAGAAAATACAGAAGGTAGTCAAACCAGACCATGCAGTTGAAAACCATTTCTTTCATATTGATACCAAATGAGTAACATGCTTCTGAGGACGTTGGAAGATGGTGGAGTCTTCTCCGTGTGTGGCCAGGGGATTGAAGATTATTACCATGTTGTGGCGCAATGCACAAAAGCAAGAGCCCTGCGACAAGAGATGCATAAGGTTTGGTCTGGTGCTTATGTTACTGTGGAGTTGGCACCTGCGCAACAAGTCTATCCATGAACAAGGGAAAGGCGACAATTGTGGACGCCACTTCCATCATCCATACAGAGCATATAGAAAAATAAGAGTACATAAAATCGAAGATAATTCCCTTACTTCAAAACTCTGAATCCAAGATTCCTGCAGGAAAGTATTATGTTTCTATTAAGAAAATTAGTCACAGAAAACAAGATAAAAAAATAGATTCAGTGAAAGACGAAGATGAGTGAATTGCCGCTAGGACCTATACACCCTGACAGTTAGAATTCAAATTTTTTTGTCGTTATTGTCGCAAGCATACGACTCATCACGAAATAAAGAAATAGGAACACCCATCGTGTGTTCGATTTCCAAAAAACAGCTCCTTATATCAATTCCTAGTCCTAGCGGCAATTCACTCATCTTTGTCTCCCTCCGAAGTGCACAAGAAGTAATTTAAGTCATGTATGTGAATTTTCAGTTTCTTTGTGTTGCAAGTTAACATCTAACATTATATATACTGGTGTATGCAGATTCCTCAAACAAGGAATGGGTTCACACCAAGTGCAAATCCAACGTTTTTCAACTCTACGTTCTATTGGGACCCTAGGTGCAAAATCTTGTACCATTTCTTCTCACCAACTTATGGAAGCTGCAAAGTTTCATCCATGACCTGATAAGGTATACATTGCTGTTCTAGTAGATTGTCAATGTCTTTGGTAAACAGTTGACAACTCCAAACACATTATGACTACATTTTTTGCGGGGATGCTCTATTACTAAATGAAATAGTCATCTTTATTTTTTTTCCTAGCAATGCATGCCTGATGCCTGTAACTAACAAGTACATGATCAAACAAATTGGAATTTATACTATGTTTTTGCTTTAGTATACTAGGAGTAGTAACATCCGGTAGCTGTTCAACAGCAGCACGTGCATTTGTAGTACAAAGATATATTTTTCATGTTTCCTTTATGATTCTTATTACTTATCTGATCCAAGAGTTGGGTACGAGATGGGCATGTCATCACATTTTAGAACATGCACTTTTGCAAAGAAACAAACTGGTGGATAACATGTTCAGAACATTTTAGCTGATCAATGAATATTTTCATGGTGTCTAAGTTGCAGAGCTGAAGGGGTAAAGGTAACAGCTTTGCTGTAAACTATTGGGACACGGATGCAGTGAATTTAATTGAAGTGGAAAGATAGGAAAAGAAACTGAGGGTACGTTGCTTGCTGCAACCAATTAGATTCCTGTCTATTTTTAGTTTACTTGCTGTATTTCGGTTGGCATTTTGCCACATTAGAAATGTAACTGATTTTGCTTGCACCGGAGGACCACCATCTGTATATGATCACTTCAACAAACACGGTATCCCAAACAGAAAGCTTGTATATGTGGATAACATCACCTCGCCACATATCTGTCATGTATGCTTTGACTTATGTAATTTCGGATAAATGATATTTAATATATTAATGCGTTTTTCTGAACAAATGAATCCTTAGAAGATAGATTTTCTTTTTGTCATGTACAGTTGGGTGTAGGATTGTTGGTGTAATATTGCGAATCTTCTGTGCAATTCTACTTGTTGCGATAAGCTATCGCCACAAGATTTTTGTTGTGAAATTTTTATGTGTTACGAAGTGCTTGTAGTTAGTTAACATGGAACCCGGTTGTGCAAAAGTGATGGCCCCCATTAATTGCTATGATTTAGATCTATTATGACAGTTCAAGAAGAGTAACATTATGTTCGTCCAACATACGTGAATGGTTTTAGATACTACGAAGCCTTTTCTAGTGCTCAATGTAGGCTTTTGAATGAACATATGCTTACAACTAACTTTCTGAGCTTGATCATCTAATTGTTTAGAAAGTTTCAAATTACTTTTATGGCATATAGGCATGTGACCTGATTCACAAGAAAGAGGTGTCTGCAAACTGCAACCCTAAGTGGGATGACCCCATGTTCGCCTGTGGTATTGGTTTCTTAGCTAAGTTGTTTTGTGCTTTTTATAACCAAACTTTATTAGATATAAAAAAATTCGTTGGGGTTTAGCCCTTGCAAGCTGAAATATATGTAAGAATTAAAACTTTTCAGAGTTTATTTTAAAATATCCAGATACAACTAGATGCAAAGGCCTAGTAAAGATGGAATAAGCATGTACTTTTGTGTAATATAATAATCTTGAATGAAGTATGAAATTTGGAAAGGGTTTATCTTAATAGCGGTCCAGGCATGTTGATCTATGAACGCCACAAAACCACAAAAACGAAGTAGCGTGTAGCAGGCATGGGATTGTTTTTAGGAAGGGCGGGAGGCCAGTGCACAACTTGCCTATACTGGCAGGCGGTTGAGTAGAGGGGGCAGCTACCTTGTATCTCTCTAAATAGTGACAAGCCCCAGGAGCGCTTGCCAGCTACTCAGCTACAGTTTGTGACTTCTTGCTCCTGGAAGCAGCAGGGGAGGAGGAGCAGGAAGCAGCAGGGGAGGAAGACGGCAGCGGCGAACGGGCAACACTCAGGTAACATCTAGTTTTCACAAAAAAGGTCGGTGAGCTGAGTAAGAGTTCTAGTCGGACTAGGATAGAATCTCGAAGTGCTCTGTAGATAGGCTGACCAACCAATAGAACCTAATATCTATGGAAGCATTTCCGTTCGCAGGCTAGGACCGAGAAAGGACGCTGCGCAGCAGGAGGTTGGCAGCGACTCATGGTCATACCTCCCGCCGGAGTTGCTAGTCCTGGTACGGCCACTTACTCTCCCATGTCTTCTGATGCTCTGCGGGACAACCGCGTGATCTGCCCCTGCTGCTCCCGTGAATCGCCATCCGCAACAGTGCTTTCTTCCCAATGGCATGGTCCACCACTTGCCAATCCCAGCCGATGTCTCCCATGTTGTGTCCACCGGCGACCTACTTTTCATGCTGCACCACGACGTCGCGCTGCTTCCTGACGGACCTTCTCACCGGGGAGACCTTTGGTTTGAGATCAGCAGTAACTTGAATATGGCCTCTAATGCACATCCAAACAAATATTTTATATCTTTAAAGGCATATAAGACTTCAACATATCTAGCATTCTAGCATCCCTCACACCTGAGTTCATCATTTCCATGCATGTAAAGGGGTTTTGACGAGAAATTGTTCATTTCTAAGTTAATAACACTAATAATGCGTGCATGCTCTGCCGCACCCTCAAACTTATCCCACGGCTAAAACCTGACTGACTGGTTAGTGCAGCATGCTTGCTTTTGTTTGTTAACGACAGTTAGAAGTCCATGACTGACACATATATCTAACAAAGACAAAAGATGAATCAGCACTCATTCCTCAAGGAAATACAGTTTTATTCTAGGCGGCAAGGGATTTTGATGCAACTATAGCAAGTGACATCTTATTAAAGGACAATACAGCACCACTTCACTATTTCTGAAGAAAAATCTCCCCTGTCAGCAATAATCCCAACCTCAAAGTTAAATACGGGAGCAATTAAAGAAGGTCAGTAAATTAGTACTACTCTAGTTGAGTCAAAATTTCGACCACTTTAGGCACTCATACCAATCCACCCATTGCTCGATCATTAAATCAGGCAAACACTCTTTTAGTTTGGAAATTACCCAAAGTCTAGCCTGAAATCCACCAAGCCAAATACCTTCTTCATCCAGCGATGTGTTGTTAATCTAGGCTGATGTGCTCTTTGCGTCACCTTCGGATCAGCTGCATATCGCATATCTGCAGAACAGCCTCCAGACTATGAGGTTTTGGCACCCTCCATTACGTTGCTGGCCATGTCACTACTGAGTAGGTTAGAACAAACTATTATGAAGCAGCCGATCTGGTGGCCAATGCACACGCAAATGAACATTATCACATCAAAAGTACTCTATTGCTTTGAATTGTACAAAAGGAGTGTAATCAGGAATAATTTGATCTACTAATGTGTGAGTTGTTTTCTCCAAATTTATTAACTCATGAATAGACCAGAATCGTGTCGTGAATTTTGATGGCGCTGCCAGGTTCCAGTAGATGGTCCATCCTGCCTGGCTTACTGTATTTAGAAGATCATAACTAACAGACGTGGGTATGCTTTTGTGTATGCAGGCAACATGAAGATGATGACTTGGTGCCTCTACATATTTGCTCTCCTTCTCGTCCACACCACAATTGTGGTGGACCGTGACTTCCCAGAAACAATAGTTGCGAGCTTCAACGCTTCCCAAGGAAGACTATACATGGACTTCTTTACTCCAGCACATGACCTGATGAAGGATAGTCCGGGCAGTGAAGATGATAGCTTTCACGTTCTCCTTCCAGAGACACCCAAGGATTTTCATGTCCCCCCTATAAGGTGGGTCAAGCTGGAGCTATACTCTGGGGGCTCTCTAATACCGAAGGGTGCGACAATCATGAGAGTGGACTCACTGTACACCATCGGCTTCTTTAATGTGGACGGAGATCTCCACTACAGTCCAGCATATCCGGATTTCTTCACGGGTTTACGCAGTACAATGCCTCTGCCGTTCTCGGAGACATATGCAGGTCTTACTGGCACGCCACCAGGTGAGGCGGTTTACCCGAAACTTGCGCGGGTCCAGATTGGCAGGGCGGCAGCCGAGCTCGCAGTTGAGACCCTTTCCACTTACCGTGGTGTGACTGCTACAACTAATATTGAGAGTGTCAAGCATGCATATCTGACTTTAACCATCATGACTTCGGAGGCCCTCCGAATCAAAACTGTTAGGGGGAGGCCTGCAGCAGGGTTGCTTGGGAAAGCACTGGAACGATAACAGAGCTGGATGCCCAGTACATGATGGCCTGGAGCGGGCTTTCCGTTCCTTACCGGACGAATGATCTTGGCCAGCTAAATCAGGTCTAGCAGAAGAAGGTGAAAAGGGTTGGATTAACCATAGGACAGGATGCAGATAACATTGTAGATCTACTAGTCTAAAGATCCAAAGACTAGAAAAATATTGGAAAATCTTTGAACTTTGGTACTGTATTGGTGGAAAATTGTAATATAAAACTCTACAGTATGTGTTGTTAGAGAGCTGTACTAAGAAACGATATGGTAAGAAGATTGTGTACTGCTGAAAATTGTAGTCTATATCTGCAGAGGACTATACCATAAAACTTTGGTGCCAATAGTGTTTCAAACCCATGCTGCGGAGCCTTTGATTCTACTCCCCCTGTTTCATGATATAAGCCTTTTTCAGCAAGCTAGTACGTGGCTAAAAAGGACGGTGAGAACTTTATACAGATTGTTACAAACTGCACCGATAAATTTGTAATTTATCCCTAATTTGAGACTTTGAGGAAGCAGTGAGGCAGGGGAAGGCGTATATATAATGGCCAAATTTCTGATGCCAACTAGCTCCTTCCCTCGTGGGCCACTTTTGAGTGAGGCGAAAGATACTGTCTTCGGTTTATGTACCAATAGGACTTGGTTATAGATAAGAAAATTGACTTATTGTCATGGCAATGGCATGGTTTCTTTACCAAGCTATTAGTCCTAACTATCCTCTTCAACAATATATTTTATATCTAAATAATCCAGCGTGTTATTTTTTTCTGATCGTATTTGAGTACAACAAACTAACCTCTCATCGAAAGCCACTCATAGGCCAGGAGGCACTGCCGGTATTTGTGTGGAGACTCAAGCCAGTGAAGCTGCTAGTTGGGTCTCCATATGGACTGTGTCTCTGCAACCCATCATCTGTAACAACTTGAAAAAGAATCAAACACAAATATATTTAGTCAGGACAATGATATGCCAATCTGTTTCTTTGCTACTTAAAGGAGGCATTTCTCAGTAGTTGATCTCTACACATATAAGCTATAGCACAGATCAATGAAATTTTGTGTTTGGCGTGTGCAACCCCAAAAATAACACAACTAGGCAAGTGAGTAAATTCCAGTTTTTACCCCCTAGTTTGATATATTTGACAGAAATTACTCCATTTAACTGTTTTTCATCCATATGACTCCATTTAGTGAAACCCCTTTTTAGAAACTGGAAGCAATCTACTATGTGAATCCCGACGGTCAGGTACCTGTAGTGTCTGACATCGCTCTTTTTCTCCTGACATTTTTTTAGTTTAAATCCTAGCATATTTTCGTGGCCTGGATCTGTCTAATGGCCGAGCTTAGTCCAATTTTTAACTCATGCTGTTAGGTGTGCATACGCAATGCTTCGACGCTGCAATGGATGACAGTGGGGAACTCGTCGAAGTAATCGCTAGCGATCTCAGATGCAAAGGGGCAACTCAATGGATTTCTCTGTTAATGTCGGATGGTGCATTTGGCTATTGGTTCGTAGAGAGATGCTGGTTCGTTTGAAATCTACTACTAGCAAGCAACGCACGGGAGACGTCGAAAATTAATTTGGTACAGACACGTAATTCATGTGTGTCACTTTGTATTTCTATTTGACATGTACGTGCTTATATATATTTACACGTCAAAGCCGAGACATAATACTATTTTTGATGGAATCTAACACAACACGGGCACATGGATGCAGACCGTGTGTAATGCTTGTCGTGTTTACTTCTCACATGATGGTTGTTGTGAACATAATTTTTGGATTCAAAGTTTTCTTCGAGTGCGGGAAAAACACAATAGATGCTGCCGGCTAGGAACCATATGGCATTTCAGGTGCAAAATTTTAGCAAGGGTAAAAATTGGGCGAAACTTTCATTAAATGGGGTAATAGGGATGAAAAGTTGTTAAATGGAGTAATTAGTGTAAAAAATATCAAACTAGGGGGTAAAATCTGGAATTTACTCTTTAATTTTAGGTCCAAACTAAACATCCATAATCCAATCAAGATAAACATAGGCAGCCTAGCATATCCTCCAGAAGAATTTGTAAGGCCATCAGACTTCTATTCTATTATGCCACTATATTGTGCTATTTAAGCGAAACGGAATAGCCATATCTACAAGTAAAGGTAATAATATCCAAGAAGCAATATTTTCAAAAAAGAAAGTATGCAAGATGCCCAACTTTCATATTTGTACACTAGTGTATCAAATGGATCAACAATTATGCTTTTAGTGTTGTGAGACAGAGCCCGTATGTTTCATTAGAAAGGAAAACAAAGAAGTAACGTTATTCGCCTGAAAGAACCTAAGAGTCTCCAACAGATGCCCAATAATAGAACACCACTTTTTGGTTTTTTAGCACCACCTTTGCAGTTTTTGGGAACGGAATCCACTGAGCCATTCGAGACACCCTAAAATAAAGCACAAGAAAGATTTCAGATGCCCTAAAATAGGACACCACACGATTCTTCTACAAATTGCATACATATATTCATCAAATAATATATATCAAACTCATGACGAATAATCTAAAACAAATGAAACTCAAATTATACTTGATTGTTACATCAAACACAAATAGTTCATCAGTTGTTACACAAATAGTCCATCAAGTAGCACACAAATCAACATACGAACACAGAAAGTTCAACACATACAACATGGAGACCTACGGATATGAAATTATTGGTGTTGGTTGCCATGCCATGACCACTACTCCTCGACTCTAAAGATCATCGTGCGCATCGGAATCTCGAATGGCATAGTATGAGTCAAAAGAAGCACGCCACCCGGTCTTCCCTCCTTTGCACATGATGGGTTGTCTCATCAGCTCATGGAATTCATAGTCTAAATCTTGTTTACACTCGTTCTCTGATCATGTTATGCATAATCACACGAGCTTTGTTGTATTCCAAGAGACTAGTCATGTCTTGAGCATTTGGTGCTCTCAAGTACTCTTCATCAGACATGCACACCACTGCTATTGCAAAGCGCTTGACAGACTTGATGTCTTGGCTCTCACCCATTGCCAAGTGGTCATCAGTAAGATCGATACCATATGTCATCATGCACAATGCAACCATCACCTTTTGGATAGTGTTATGCCCAAGTTCTCCAGTGCAATTCCTCCTTTGTTTAAAGAACCGATCATACTCCTTAACACACTCGGAAATGTGTTCAAACAACTTGATTCCCATCCTAAATCGGCACCAAAAGTAGCTCCGGGATAAATGGGATTCTCCATAAAGTAGTTTCATATCAACTTATTGTGCCCTTCGATTATCTCCCTCCGTGGCCTCTCACGACAGAGAACCGAAACCCCGTTCTCCGACCGCTTTCTCTCGTGCAAATCTAGAATCATAGCAATATCCTCATCTTCAGATGTATCCCATTCTTCATCAGAGGATGAATCATCGTAATAATAGGAACTCATATACGAGAAAATAAAATGTGTTGAAATCTAAACATGGCAACAAGAAAAAATATGTTTTGAAAATTATTAGTGATGTATACCTTTGATAAATTTTGTCAAATACCTTGTGTTCAAGGTGGTGCTTGTCGGTTGGCTACTGCCGGAGCCCAGTTGTGGCTGGGAGCCTGCAAAAATCGGCAGGAGGGAAGATCATTGTCATTGGGGGGGGGGGCAACTCCTGGTGCTCTCTGAAGGCATGGGAGGTGGGCACCTCGTCGGCGTGGGGGAGGCGACTGCGGGTGAACATGAGCGTGTCTTATCGCAGGGCACCTCCCATCCACCGAATCGACGTTGAGGGGTGGCGATGGAGCCAGAATCGATAGTCAAACAGACCACGACAGCTTGGAATCAACCGGTAGAAGCTCGGCAGTGGTGCTCGATTCGGTGGGTGATTTGGTGGGAACCGGCGAATGATGCGGGAACATCTCTAGAGCGGTGGCGGAGCAATTCCTACCAGTTTAGTGGCCACGAGCGATCGTGGGGGAATGTCCAGAATGGCACTTGGGCTACGCGTGTACGTTTCACATTTGCGGCGGCGCCATTCCGTGCCGCAAATACCAACCAAAGAATGATAAGCTAGGGCGATGGCTACCATAGATCAGCTAGGAAAAAGGAACATCTCGATGCGAATAAGCCTAACAGAGGCTAGGCTACACTTAGAGCATCTCCACTAGCATTCCCAGGAGGCCATTCCTAGCATGTTTTTTCGTTCGGGTTTGCAAAAATGCTCTAATAGCGTTCTTAGGGTCCAAATAGCTCCGTTTTCGTCCGGCGTTCCCAGGCCGATCCTGGGGCGCTGAAAACGCCTTGGGAACACTGGATTGGCCTTATTTCGTCCGCGTGGCCCACCGTCAGTGAAATAGAGGGGGAAAAGTGTGGTCATGGCGCCCACCCACCCTTTCTCTCTCCCCCCACGTTCTCCTCTCTCTCTTCTCCTCCTCCTCCACCGACGCGCCGTCGCCACCCAAGTCGAGCCGTCGCCACTGACCAATTTGCATCATGGCCACCACCCAGGTCACGCCGTCGCCGCCGTCCTCCATCTCGTGTCGCCCAACTCGCGCTGCCGCTCTCCATCTCGTGTTGTCGCCGCCCTCCATCTCGTGCTGCCATCGCCGCGACCTCCCGCCCGTGCATGCTCGATATGCTGGCCTAGCTCCCCTCATGTTCCCTTCCCCGGCCATATCTTCCTCCCTTGCTGCTAGCGAGCTCGCCCCGAGCCCGTCCTGCTACTTCTCGGCTAGGAATCTGACTAAAAAATAGTCGTTTCCATGCCCAAAAATTAGATTCATCCGGAGCCAATTAGCCCCATCCGGAGCTATATTTGGGCTTGGGAACCAAAAACGAGTGGAGATGCTCTTAGGCTTTAATTCTATCCATCCATTCTTATTTGGCTCGATTTTGAGCTTTTCAAAAAAATGCGAAAAAATCTCTGCGTGTAGCCAAGGAGTCAGCACCACACATGTGAAAACTTTCAATCCCAAATTCCTTATATTCCGGGCGCAGGAAAAAATCGATGCATTTTGTATGTGAACTGTTCACATGCTAGATATGAAAATTTCTCTTTTTTGCTGAGCCTAAAATACAATGTATTTTCACACTTTTCTGGCACGTGTGTAGTGTATATCATGATCTACATGCGCGTATTTTTCATATTTTTTTGAACCTTCAAATTTGAAATTTTCAAAGTTTCAAAGAAAAAACTAAAAGGCTTCGTGTGGCCTGGGTCCCATTACGCCGCTCTCCCTCTGGATGTGCCTACAAAATCATTCAGTCGTATGAGCAAGTTCAGTCTAATGTTTTTTACAACACTTGGGTCAGTTCAGTTAGTTTCCTTTGCTGCCTTCGCTAATCACCGAGCTTTTTTTTTTAGAATCGTGTGGAGCGTATTAGAGCACCTACAATGCTAGGTGGTTAGAGAGGTGTCTAGAAAAATTAACCGGTTTTTATTAAATACCGGTGCTTATTTGTATTAGACAAATGCCTAACTAGGCACTTCTCCTGCACAAATAAGCACTGGTGTTTATGCGAATGCTTGGTTTATTTTGCTAAATAATCTACACACGAGCTCTATGCCATTATATGGTAAATAATCTACACACGAGTTCTATGCCAGATTTACGGGCTCTATGGGATGTTCAGTTGGGCTGGACGGGGACCGGCCTTCGTTGTCAGGCTAGGCCCTGGCGACCATCGAATTCTCAAAAGAAGAAAACAGGCGTCGTTTATTCCAGCAGCATACCGGAAGAAAGGAGCGGCGGCGCCGAAACTTAGCCGGCGACCGGAGCTCATCCCGGCGGCGGCCGACGCTTTTCTTCCTCACTCTCCCCGATCGATGTGAGATCTCTTCCTTCCCCTTCTGTTCCGATTCCTTTCAGTTTCCTCTTCCATTGGAAACCCTAGACCGATTTTTCTCCCGGATTAAACCCTACCTACGTTTACTTTTAGGGCAGCGAGCTGAGGCCGGGGGAGACAGGTAGATGGAAACTTCCGAGGAGATTATTCCCCAACGGTAAGATTCAGTGTTTCGATCTCCTTCATTCTATACATGTCATCTGCCCGATGGATGGATTGATTTTTGTTGGCTGTTTTCGAATGATGGCAACTGATTGAACAACTTAATCCATGGTATTGCTGTTTGTTTGTACTCCCTCCGTTTTAAAATATAAGATGTTTTAGCTTTGTGAATAGAGTGTATCTAGATTCCTTTTAGTGTGTAGATTTATCTAAGCTTGGTGTGAACCTATACACTAAAAGGTGTCTAGATACACTCATTTTAAAAAGCTAAAACATCTTACATTTTGAAACGGAGGGAGTATTTGTTTGGCGCTGCTGATTTTGATTTTTTTTCAGGGTCAATCCCGAGAAGAAACCGCGTGTAGATGGCAGGACACATGGGCAGCGTTCCACAGCGTCGACTTCTTCTGCTTCGGTATCCAAGGTGCTCGATGACGACGACCTCCTCATCGAGATCCTGCTCCACGTCGATTTCCCCACCACCCTCGTCCATGCCGCCCTCGTCTGCAAACACTGGTTTCAACTTGTCTCGGACCACGCCTTTCTCCGCAGTTTCCGCAAGCTCCACCCGCCCCGTCTCCTTGGCTTCTACATCCACCCTTGGCCACCACCAACCACCCCACGCTTCGTCCCGATGCAGAGTGCTCACCCCGTAGAGCTAGCTACCGTTATACATCGTGCAAACTCAAGCTTCGACACGTACCAGAGCAATTTGCTATCGACCGACATCTTGGACTATCGGAGTGGCAACTTCTTCATCAAACGTTGTGAGGAATGGAAGGAATTCGCACATGGGGTGCATAGCCTTATGTGCTCTGAGAGAGGCATGGTCGCCGTCCCACCATTCCCATCCCCCGAGCTCCATAACAACAATCTTGATGCTTACCACGAAATCCTCTCCACCGAAGAAGAACACGGTATGTCCTACTTGTATGTGCTGATTTTGTATGCCACGGAGGGCAATGATGTGGTCCAGGTGCATAGGTTGCAAAATGGTGTCTGGTGCGTGCATCGTAACCTGTCCATCGAGAATCTCCCTGGTCCATTGTGGGGACCAAAATCTGTGCTCGTCCACAATAAAATTTATATGCTGGCCGGCTGGAACGATATTATTGTTTTGGATTTGACGGCCTCGAGTTTGTCCACACTTCTGCTCCCACAAGGGTTGGAGCATGGCGACAGAAACACCGCACTATCGCGCGCTGATGATGCCGATGGTGTGTACCTCATCCATGTCAAGAACCTTCTACTTCGAATCTGGATACAAAACAGGGGTGAATGGTTGCTAGTGGAGACAATCTATTTGCGCGAGATGTGCACAAGTTTGCGCATCTCAGATCGCATTACCTCGCTCCAGATAAACCAAGTGGGGGATAATGCTGAGTTTGTGTTCTTGGAGATGGATCGGTGGGTACTCTACCTGGATATCAAGGGCAGGACACTGCGTAAAGTGTATGCGATGCCAAGTACGGATCCTCGGCGTTCTCTAGGTGATATATATCCTCTTATGATGATCTGGCCTCCCATGTTCCCTGCTCTCAAGGTTGATCCTGAAAGGTTTGCCTCTTGGACTTTAGATGATATGCATGTATAGCGCTCTTGTTGAGTTTCCAAATTCTTGCATGGTGTTGCGTGTTAATCTTATTTTCTACATTTCTGGTTTGTTTTGGTATGTGCTTTAAAGTCGAAATATGTAGCTTTGATTAACACACCATCACAATTATTTAGTGGTTGAAACAATCGGTATTGCCATATTGACAATCCTCATTACTTTTGCTAATGGTTCATCAACCATAACACAATCTAGTATAGCTGTGGAGTGGTGGTAAATAAATATATATATGGTTTGATTCCTCGGGAAATTTTAAGTAATAATAGTTAAGCAGCATTGTATGTGATGCATGTGGTCATTAGTCATGGATGTACTTAGTTGTTTTCTTGGTTTACTATAGAGGAGAAATTTCGTAACGGATGTTGCATGGAAGGAGGCGGCGTTCCACTATAATTTGTTTTTGTGCACGAGATGGGCGCAGAGAATGATGGTAGGAATATATGAGGAATATATAAGCATCTAGCTACAACGACCTTTTAAGTTAAAGAAAATTGTACAACAACCTTTTTGAACCAACATTTTACAGCAACTTATCTTGTCAATTCTCTTAACCCAATGATAGATCTTACTTACTTTAGTCCGTATCATGTTGTCGGTCTACTTCTGACAAGCAAACGGCATAATATCCCCCCAATGATTCAGGAATAGAAGATGCCAACATGTTGAGAAGGATCTAAGGATGTTGTCAAACAATGCATGATTTCTTCCATAGAATATCCCACTTTGTGTTTAACAAGCTGGAAAAAACTACCTCCCTGTTTCTCAAAACAAGGCAGATTAAGAGAGAATGCCATCTTTATCTTATGATGTATTGTCTCCAACCTAATCCGTGTTCCGTTTTTTGTTTTCAGTTTGAACAAAAAGGCCATATGAAGAACACGCAGAGATAGATGGAATCAAAGATAAGTCGAGCACCTCCAAAAGTGTCTTCAGAATCATTCAGCAGCCTTGTATAAATAACATTGTTTCGAGTTTAAACATGGACCCAGCAAACTTCAATGTCCTTGTAATGACGAAGGCCAGCATATCAAACAGTTTGCATATTATCCTAAACTGCAGAATGTGGTAACTTTAGCTAGACAAGAAACAGAACAATTATAATGTATATGTTTCTTTGACGTGAGCTGAAACTATATAAGACCATGGTGGTAACTTACTCGAACTTTATTTCCTAATAGTTTCTGCTTTCACGATGTCGCACAAGTTGACAAGAGAAACCATGTCTGTCAAAACAAAAATAAATCATTATTTCTGAACAGTCATCTGACGCCTTCTTGTTCTTGGTTCCCACCAATTCTCTTGCAATTGCAGCTAGAGTTCACCGCATAATACAAAAAGTTTCTGCTAACCGTGGAAGATAGATGTGGCAATCTGGGTATCGTATCTGGTCAACACTTACTTTTTTTTTTCCTTTTGAGTTTTATAAAACTCTCAACCTACTCTCCACCCTCCTTATCGGGTCTGCTCACCACAACCCCCTATTCACCGACTGATAAATTAAAAACATTGTTTCTTGACAGGTTGTACCCTCCTAAGCATTAAAAACACTGTTTCTTGACGTGGCCAAATAAACCCATTGTTAGAAAACACATTTCAAAATATCAAAATAATTAGCAAAAATAATATATGCATGTACATCTAGACACTAAATGTTCTTACACAAGTTTTTGGGAAAAAATAATCTTTTTTTGTCCCACATAAAAAGGACAAATTTTGGTGCTACAACATGACTATTCACAGACATTTCTTTTTTTTTACACAAGCCACATAAAATATTTATTTTTTCTACAAAATTTGTGTACCAACATAGAATATTCAGATGTATATGTGAAATTTTAGTTCATTTTTTTTGATATTTTAAATTTTATTTTTTATGCATTTTTCATGATAGGTTTATTTGTACCCGTGAGCCAAAACACCACCTCTCTTCCGATCTCTACTACCTAAAAAGAAAATCAGGTTCCGTGGTCGAGAATACATCTCGCCCTTCGTCCAATCTTGTCGCGCTCGCACATCGACCGCACGCCGCATGTCGCCGTTTTTCCATTTGAGTCCCTCAGAATTTTTCAAATCAACATACGGTCCACATCACCTTCCACCCGATCCTCCTGATCCTCTGAGTGATGACGACTGACGGGAGACGCAGCGGCCGCCGACAGGAATCCCCGATGAAACCACCTCTAATCCCCACTCCATGGATCCGGGGCCAGCCCCTACCATGGACCCAACTCTCCACCTCTACGGATCCTAGATCTCGGTCGCCATGGATCCCGGTCAAATACTCCATCACCGACCCGGAGCAACCCATGCGTCGGCCGAGTTCCAGGAGCAGCACCGCGGTACGGGCCTCCTCCTCACACGCCTCCACCACTGCTGTTGTGTGCCCTCGTGCCACCGCAGTTTCCATCATGTTCTCCGGATCTCTCGCGGCACCAAGGGCTCGACAATGACCTAGCTGATGTCAAGGCGGATGGCGAGTCGGCAAGGAAGGCGCGGTGCTGGTGGCAACATGTGGCCATCGGCAGGCTCGCGCCGCTCAACCGTTGCCACCGCATCCCTCGATGTCGCTGGTCGTATCCAGACCCGCGGTCGCCCTGAGCTCTGCTAGGTCTGCCTCCCACCACTGATGTCTGCCTCCCACCACCGATGTCTGCCTCCCGCTGATGGTGCAATGACCATATACACATGATAATTAATCCATTGACCCCCCCCCCCCAGCAGCTAGCTTTAGTCTTATGTAAAAATTAATCCATTGAGAAAACAATATTTTGCGAAATTGATATGTAATTATTTCATGGCGGAAACTGAACAACGTTTTCTGGAAAAACTAGCATGGAAACTATTTCCGACTAATACGGAATTTCCATTTTAGCGCAGACCCAGTATGTAACCATGTTAAACTAAACTGCTTACACAACTCATTCCCTACGCCATCATACCGAACAATCATGTTAGGGTTAGGGAAAAAGTTTATGGGTTTGTTTGAGTTTTTATACATGATTCATGGGGTATCTTGGTTCAGGCAATCATCCATTTTTTCGTCCGTGTCGGTACCGTATTCGGTTCATATATGTTTCTGACAGTATCTGGGTTGTATTTGTGCTTGAGTTTCTATATTGTTTTTTTCCGCTTCTGGCAAAATACAAGAAAACAAATGTTGCACCAGTTCTATCGGTTTTCGTTCCGTTCTCATGCCTATCTAATCCCACCGTTTCATTTCCTTGCCTTATCTTACATAGCAATGTTGGATATATATAAGTGATCTGCAGTTTTTTCTGTGATCAAATGAGTCAAATTGTTGTTCTTTAAGGGGCTATTAATTACAGCCATTGGATGCCCTGATTAGGAGCTAGGGTGTTGATTCCCCTAGTGCAAGTTCTACGATAAAAGGGGTCCTAGGGTTTGAGCTGACTCTCTCTCTCTCTCATCCTCTGCTCACTGATCAAGCAAGCATTCATAGCACTAGCAAGAACCTCTCACAACTCATCTCAATTAGTTTTAGGTCAAGTGGATCAATAGGAGACCATGGCAGGACCTCCAAATCAAGGTACACAACCCTGATCTGCTTCTCCGTGGCTCTAATGTTGAGCTAATTGATCCTAAGGGATCTAATAGTGGTATCACAACATCTAGCTCTAAGCTTGAGCCCTCTTTATCAAGTTATCATGTTCAAGTGAGCTTGTTCAACCTGTTCTGATCAAGTTTTTGATGGTGTGACCGAGTTTCAAGCTCAAGATCAAGGTTCTGTTGCAGGAACTATGTTTTCGATCAAGTTCTTGCTTCAGAACTAAGTAAAGTTGATGTTTTAGCCCTAAATTCACTAAATTTTGAGTCCTAACTGAGAAAGAACAGGGCCTAGAGTTTCAATTATACCTTCTGATGTGGGGATTTAAGTTCTTGCGTTAATCCTAATCAAAATCCCCAATTTCTGAGGGAACCCTAACCCTAGTTCAACTTTTGGATGAACCCTAACCCTACGTTCCCCAATTACTGATGAACCCTAACCCTAATTCCCAAATTGGAGGAACACTAACTCTGATTCCTCAAATTAAAGAATCTTAACCCTATATAATGATCTAAAGGGTGGCAGAAGCTTATCTCCTAAGCCGGCAGGTGTGCTCAGGCTCGTACCCGAGCCGCTTTGTCGTCCGCCGCACCGGACCGTGGCGGTGCTTCCTCGAGCACTTGACATCGTCGTGGCCCGCTGTAGAGCCAGATCTTGGTGACGTCGTCGACGCCGACGCAGGGACGCCTACGCGAGCGCGCCGTCTCCTCGCAAAGGGTGCCGCCCAGAGCCACTCGACGGAGGTGCGCGCTAGCCGAAGCCGCACGCAGCTTCAGCGAGGGGGCCTGGTCGACACCGCCGCTGTCACCTTCCTCTGCTGCAGCGGCTCCATTGGGTCGCGTCACTTCTGTCACGTCGGGAGGCACTGGAGATGGAGGGGCGAACGGGGGTAGGGTTGGGGGCGCTGGCTGGGGGTCGGTTCGATCCGACCTTGCGCATCCTCCACTGTTGGATCACATCCAACGACTCGCAGCGCTGGCTGCTTAACAGGCCAGGTGGGCCGCTAAGGGGGAGTGGGGGGAGGGGGGACGGGGGACGGGCTGGGTCGTTTTTGGCCCTGTCCGGATTTTTTGTTTTAGTTTTTCTGATTAAAAGGGAAGAGCGGAACTGGGCCAAATCCAATGTAGCCCTTGTGCTGACTCGTACTCTCTCCGTTTTAAAATATAAGATGTTTTAGCTTTGTGAAAGGATTGTATCTAGCCATCTTCTATTGTGTAGATTTATCTAGATTTGAAATGAACCTAGATACTAAAAAAGATCTAGATCAATGTTTTAAATAGCCGGCTATAGGCTATAGCCGCGGCCTCCAGAAACAGTTATAGCTCGGCTATAGCCTGGCTATAGCCGGCTATTTAAGTGGTTAGATACACTCGCGCCGCCGCCAACGCTCATGGAAACACCTGAAGCGCTGCCACCCAGTCACTACCACCCAGTCACCACTAGTGGCACTCCCCCTGGTTCCTCTCCCTCCAGGGGAACTCCCAGCGTTCTTCCTCTCCCGATACAAGCCCGCTGCCCGCCGTCTACCGGTTCGATGGATCGCGCCAACCCCGCTCACGGACGATCTGTGTTGTTCTTCTCGTGCGTCCCCGCGCACGCGCGAGAGGCGGGCAGGCGGCGGCCAACGCTTGCTTGTGGAACGACATGTACGCGGTGGACGACGAGTCCCCGAGCGGGGTGAGGCGACGTGGTCGACAGGGGGCTGTGCGTGGCCAGGAGACGGTGCTGGGCCTGGGCGTGGTGCGCTCGCGCGGAGGAGCCGCGGGGGCTTGCGGCACGGGAATTGGGATTCCAGAGAGAAAACAGTCCAAGAGATGGGCTCTCTCCGTCTCGCGTGTAGGAAGCGGAGGCTGAAAAGAAAAAAGACTGCCTGTAAGCGCTTTTTGTACGTTCCTGGAGTGTGCACGCAGCTGGCCTAGAGTGCGGCCGCGGGGCTAGAGGCTTGCTGATGTGTTTGTGTATTCCTATAACTGTTTTTACAGCAATCTAGCACACGATTTATTTTACTTTATATTTTCATTTATTGATTTACGTCAATTTGTATTGTGCAATTGTTCCCAAAGCTACTTGTTTTTTTGTTTAATGGAAATACAGAACATATACCAAATAATATATTAATATTAATCTGTTTAACATCTCGAGGCGTACCACACCAGCCTCGAGAAGGACAATACGGATTTCAATCGTCTTCGTCTATGGGTCAGTCATCGGCCATTACTCATACTTTGCACGCTAGCAGCTTAATGTGGTCGACAGCCATCACCCTTTATCTGCAACACATCAGACACATTCACTATTTAATTAAAAAAAGCTCTTTATTGATGTTCAATTTATTTGAGGACAATATGGATAACAAACGTTCGGAATATGTATCAATGAGGAATAAGATGGAAGAAGGATAGACACGAGGGGAAAAAAAGGAAGGCCAGAGAGAAATGATGGAGGAGAGTACAAAATTTATGAATTACAGTGATGTTCCGTACCAACGCACGGGCATTAAGCTAGTAAAGTAAAACATCTTATATTTTAAAAGGGAGGGAGTACTATTGTATATACGCTGGCAGTTTGTGCAGATAGCCTACGGACATCTTATATTTACGTGCTCTATATCGGTCTCATCAAATATTCAGTTGGGCTCGACGGGGACCGGCCTTCATTGCCGTGGCGAGCCATCCTTTCTTCCAGCAGCGTACCGGATCTGAAGAAAGGAGCCGGCGACCTGAGACCATCGTCCCAGCGTCCGGCGACCTGTTTGATCGATGTGAGATTTCTACCCTTCCCCTTGTGTTCCGATTCCTTATCTCGCGGGAAATCCTACCTCGAATTTCTTCTCCCTGATGAAACCCTACCTACGTTTACCTTTTACGGCAGCGTGCTGAGGCCGGGGGAGATAGCTAGCTAGATGGATCCTCCTGAGGCGATTATTGACCAACGGTGAGACATCAGTGTTTCAATCTCTTTCATTATACATGTCATCTGCCGGATACATGCGGATTGTTTGTTGTTGGCTGTTTTCCAACGATGGCAACTGATTGAACAGATTAATCCCTTGCATTGCTAGCTGTTTGTTTGGCGCTGCTGATTTTGATTTTCCAGGGTTGATCCAGAGAAGAAACCACGTGTGGATGGCGAGACGCAGGGGCGGCGTTCCCCAAAGTTGACTTCTTCCGCGGCGGTATCCCGGGTGCTCGATGACGACGACCTCCTCATCGAGATCTTGCTCCGCATAGATTTCCCCACCACCCTCGTCCGTGCCGCCCTCGTCTGCAAACGTTGGTTTCACCACGTCTCAGACCACGCCTTTTTCCGTAGTTTCCGCAAGCTCCACCCGCCCCGCCTCCTTGGCTTCTACATCAACTCTTGGGCACCACGAAGCACCCCACACTGGGTGCCGATGTTGTCTGCTCACCCCGCAGAGCTAGCTACTGTTATCCATCGTGCAAAATCTACCTTCGACAAGTACAAGAGTGATACCACATGGGCTGACGTCCTGGAGTGTCGGAACGACAACGTCTTCATCAAACATTGTGAGGGTCGGAATGTATACGCACATGGGGTGCATAGCCTTCTGTGCTCTGAGAAAGCCATGGCCGTCGTCCCACCATTCCCAAGGACCGAGCTATATAACGGCAATTTTGATACTTGCCATAAAATCCTCTCCACGGAAGCAGGCGACTACTTGCACGTCTTGGTTGTATGTGCTGCGGATGGCAACGATGAGGTCCACGTTCATAGGCTGCAAAATGGTGTTTGGTGTCTGCATCATAAATTCTCCAAAGAGCGGCTCCCTGGTCCGCAGTTTCGACCAAAATTTATGCACGTCGACAACAAAATTTACATGCTAGCTGCTCATAACGACGTTATTGTTTTGGATTTGATGGCCTCGAGTTTCTCCACGATTCAGCTACCACAAGGGTTGCGGCATGGCTATAGCAACACCGCGCTATCACCGGTTGATGATGGCACTGGTGTGTATCTCATCCATGTCAAACAGCTTCTACTTCGAATCTGGCTACAAAACAAGGGCGACTGGTTGCTAGTGGAGACCATCTATCTACCTGAGATGTGCAAAAGTTTGAGTATCTTAGATTGCAATACTTCACTCCAGATAAAACATGTGGGGGATAATGCTGAGTTTGTGTTCCTGGAGATGGGTCGCTGGATACTCTACCTAGATATCAAGTGCAGGACACTGGGTAAAGTGTACGAGGTTCCAAGTATGGATCCATGGTGTTCTATAGGTGATATCTATCCTCTTATGATGATCTGGCCTCCCATGTTCCCTGCGCTAAAGGTTGATCTCAAGGTTGATCATGCGAGGTTTGCCTCTTAGACTTTAGATGATATGCATATATAGCGCTCTTGTTGAGGTTACAAATTCTTGCAAGGTGTATCGTATTAATCCTATTTTCTACATTTCTGGCTTGTTTTGGTATGTGCTTTGAAGTCGAAATATGTAGCTTTGATCAACACACCATCACAATTATTTAGTGGTGGAAACAATTGGCATTGTCATATTGGCAATCTTCATTACTTTTGCTAATGGTTCATTAACCATAACATAGTTTAGTATAGATCTAGATTGGTTGTAGATGTATTGTTGATTCCTCAGGCAATTTTAAGTAATACTCCCTCCGTCCTAAAATAAGTGACTTGGATTTGTCTAGATTTATATGTATCTACATACGAAAACGTGTCAAGGTGCATGTGAATCCATACAAATCTAGTTCACTTATTTTAGGACGGTGGGAGTAATAGTTAAGCATTGGATATGCTTTTCATACTTGTAAGATGATTAGAAACACTATAATTTATTTTGTGCATGTGGTCTTTAGTCATGGCTGTACATAGTTGTTTTCTTGGTCTACTAAAGAGGAGAATTTTCGTAGCGGATGTTGCATGGGAGGAGGCGGTGTCCCACTACAATTTGTTTTTGTTTATGTGGGTGCCGGGAATAATGGTAGGAATATAATAGAAATATAAAAATGTCTAGCTACAGTGATGCACAATAGCCTTTTTTGAACTGAAATTGTACAACAACATATCTTGTCGATTCTCCTAACCCATTGATAGATGTAACTTACTTTAGCCCGTCACGTATCGTCTGTCTACTTCTCACAAGGTAAAGACAATATCCCAAATGAGCTGGGAATAGAAGATGCCAACGTGTTGAGACTGACCAAAGGGTCTTGTCCAAAAATACATGCTTTCTTCCAAAGAATATCCCATTTTGTTGGATGGCCTAGAAAATCTTCCTAGCCTTTACTGTTGTTACGTTTAACGAGCTTGACAAAACTACCTCCCTGCTTCTCAAAACAGGGTAGATTAAGGGAGAGTGCCAATTTTATCTTTTGATTTATTGTCTCCAACCGGCCTAATCCTTCTTCCCTTTTTCATTTTCAGTTTGAACAAAAAGGCCATATGAAGATCACGCGGAGATGGATGGTATCAAAGATGAGCCGAGCATCTCCCAAAATGCCTTCAGAATCATTCAGCAGCCTTGTATAAATAACATTGTTTCGAGTTTAAACATGGACCCAGCAAACGTCAGTGTCCTTGTAATGACGAAGGTCAGCATATCAAAGAGGTTGCATATTATCCTAAACTGCAGAATTTGGTAACTTTAGCTAGACAAGAAACAGAACAATTATAATGTATATATTTCTTTGAAGTGAGCTGAAACTATATAAGTCCATGGGGACAGCTTACTCCAACTTTATTTCCTAATAGTTTCTGCGTTCACGATTGTTCTATCTGTTTAATGTCAGGCATATTCTTATTCGTATTCATATATACGTACTTGTAGCAATGGATGTCCCATAAGTTGACAAGAGAAATCATGTCTGCCAAAAATAAATCATTATTTCTGAACCGTTATCTGCGCCTTCTTTTGGTTCCTACCAATTCTCTTGCTATTGCAGCTAAAGTTCACCACATATAATACAAAAGGATTCTGCTACCCTTGGAAGATAGATGTGGCAATCTCGGTATCTGGTACGCACTTACTTTTTTCCAGTGGAGATTGATGTACCCCCATTTATGCACGTACAAGTGCACCGCTCCAGTTAATCCCGCATAATACCGTTTATTAGTACTCTAGTTTAATAATTTTTTCTTTTCTTAAAAAAACTAACAGGCTGAATAAACGGAATTGCGGATGCCGTTTAGGCGTCATTTACATCCCTAGGTACAAGTCCCACCTCAACAATGGAGCCTAGGAATTTTCTATAATATACTGTACAGATAATGAAAAACAAAAAACAATGCAGTTTCTGTGAAAACAAAAAAACAATGCAGTTAATTTACCTATCTTAACAATGAAAATCTAAACCCTAGGGCTGAGAGGTCTGTGCCTTGAAACAAAATAGAAGCGCCATGTTTTGCAATGGAACAATTGCTAGACGTATTGTTGATAATGAAACCAGAGGACTCTGAACAATAACATCCATCCATCCATCGTGACGTACTGAGCCTTGCTCTGTTTTCTTCTCCCTTTCATTATTTGGAACAGAAACGCCATGCAAACAACAAACACATAGACGTGGTATCTATGTTGGTCTCCATGCCCTGGTTGGGAAACTGGGTTTTGCATTTGACACACTTCCTAGCACCACCGCGCCCCCCGGGATCGTCCCCGCATGGGCGAGTAGGGTTCTTGGTGCACAGTGCTCTCCGGGCTGTTCTTGGTGCATACTACAAGAAAAGTGACACGTAGAGACAGTATAAACGTGACGCTTTTGTATTTGTCTTTACGTGAAAATAAACCCGGTTAATAAAGACGACTTTTGAGACGTTTTGCACGTCGTCTCGCCGTGAAAAGAACACACCACTCACGCTTTTATTTTTATTTTCCCCACCCGAATAATCTAACCGACCTCTTATAAGAAAAGCTGTTGAACTACCCGATTCCCCCCCCCCCCCTTCTCTCCAAACACAAGTTACGCACGAACAGATCTCATCCCAAAAACGAAAACACGAACAGATCTGTGGAAATTTAGCGCCCCCGTCCTTAGATCCCGTGTGGTGTATGTATCTCCGGCCAAGTCTGTGCAGCGACTGCTGGCAACCCTCGTCGCCTCGAGAGCGGAGGGTCTTCGTCCGCTCAAGAACGCTGGTTCCGCGCCATGAGTCCTGATCCATCCGGACTCGGTGCGACCGTATGACGGTGCCCTTTCCCATGCCATTCTGGCTTTCTCATACTCGTTCAACCCTTCGACATCTGCCCATGGGGGCTTGCATCCAGCCCACTCCGTGTAGTCGAGGCTCCACAGGTATGTTCTTGTACTGATTTAATCATAGCCCGAGCATGTATCTACTTGATTGTTACGTCTCTGTTGTCACTTGCATAACGATTGCCAGATGTCAGTAAATATGCACAATCAATCAATAATACCTACTGTTAGATCGGGGGACTACAGTCTGTAGGTTATTGTGGCCTAATTTGTGAGCTAATTAAATACTCCTTCTGTTCCAAAATAAGTGATTTGGATTTGACCAAATTTGCATGGACCTAGGCATGTTTTAGCATGTAGATTCATATGATTCTAGATAAATCGAAGTCACTTATTTTGGGACGGGAGGAGTACCTCTCAATTTCATATGTATAGCCTGATCAGACGGAAGCATATGAGTACTGGTGCCATTCATGTGTAATCCATGGAAACGTTCATTGGATGTGATTTACTTAGACCATATGAATTACCTAGAACTAATTCTTTATTGAATGCTTATATGAAGTGTGTGTAGCCTTCCAATTAAGTACAACACGCAGGAGTCGACTACAGCTACAGTCTATTCAAGCTACGAAGCCATGGACATATCTTTCTTTAGCTAGCATTTTCTAGTTAATTTAGCCTTGACCTTGCTTCAGTTCTTCATTTCTAATTGGAGATGTAAGTTACATCATTTAAGTAACCGAGATCAATTGGTAAGCTTATGGATATATTATATAGCTCAGTACATTTCATCATAATTTCTTTAATTTTTCCCCAATCAGTGCCACTAAACTTGTTTCCTGATAGGTTCAAATAAAAAGCATCAAAGGTTCAAGTTGTACTGCCCATAAGTGAAATTGATAAGGTTCTAAAGATGTATCATAAGGATGTTTCTGCATCAACTGGCTGTGCTTATTTGTTAAAGCTAATAATAAATCGTGTGGCTGCATCACATAATAAGAAATTGATGTTGCTGTATCGCTTTTGGATATGTTACTCACCTCATGTTCTTCTGTACATTTCATCATTTTCATTGTCTCCAATCAACGCTGCTAACCATTGTTCCTGATAGGCTTCAACTAAAATGCATCAGAGCTTCAAGTTGTACTGCCCTGGTGAGAATTGAAAAGATTTTGAAAATGCATCATAAGGATGTTGCTGCATCAGGCTGTCTGTACTTATTTCTTAAGCTAATGAGTAAGGTAAAAATGTAGTTTTAAACTCAAATAATTCCTGCAATGATAAGTACCATTTTAGTATTAGCTAGGTGCAAGTTCAACATTATATTACCAACTGATGTTTTCCATATTTATCCTTTATTTATTTTGTATTTTTCTCATGTTTGTTGGATTTTTTTTGTGCTGAGTTATGATCAATACTAATTACCCTGATACTAAGAAGGTACATATTTTCGTCAGTGTAGAACAATTGGCTGTGATGCAAAGGTTTGGTATCCACCTTCAGTTTGCAACTACTGAATACTCTTTTTTGAAGCGATGTCAGAGATATTTCAAGTTTTTGCAGAAAGTTTCATTGCAGAATTTTAAGGAATCACAATAAAGGACAAAGGATAAATCTAAAGGTTGCAGTGAAGACCCGTCGGTGTTGAAGTACATCCAGAAGTTTAGATAGATTCCAGCTTAGTTAGAAGTACATGAGTACTAAAGTGTTTTTTTGTTCTTCCTCTCTTTTATATGTATGTACAGTCCAGTTGTAAAGTACATTTTCCTTAATTATAATATATATTTCCCTGCAAAACGGTACACATGTCTACTGTTTCGAAAGTTGTACGTATTTTTTCGATTTGCATGTTGTACGTATTTTCTCTCTTTGCAACATTAGTTGATAATTTCATCATTTAAAAAATTCAAATGATTCTCTCATTAGCACGCCTTGAAGCGTCTCAACATTTGATAGAGACGTCAAGGTAGCGTATCTTCATGCCCAGCTCCCAGAACGTCTCTTTGGGCATAGACATGCTTTTATATAACGTCTCAAATTTTCTATACACGCTTTCAATACGTCCCAATGAATTTTGAGACGATGCATAAGGAGACGTTTCTAGGACGCTTTCTGGAGACGACTCTACAACCACTTAAAGGCGAAATAAAGCGTCCTTACCGCCTAGATTCAGCGTCTCTACATGACTTTTGTGTTAGTGGTGCGCAGACTGTGGAGCGTCGGGTATTGTGGCACGGTGGTTGTCGGCGTGCGGATTTGCCTTTGGTGCTGGAGGTGCGCAGACTGTGGAGCGTCGGGTATTGTGGCACGGTGGTTGTCGGCGTGCGGTTTGCCTTTGGTGCTGGAGGTGCGTAGACTGTGGAGCGTCGGGTATTGTGGCACGGTGGTTGTCGGCGTGCGGATTTGCCTTTGGTGCTGGAGGTGCGCCGATGTGGCGGCGAGAGTGGCCAGCTGCACATCTGCGGCTCGTCTTCACTTCGGAGCCGGGTAAGGTTGGTTCTTTGGACGCCGGAGCGGCGGCTCTGTGTGGTTGACATGGTGGCGCCTTGCGGCAGGTGCTTCTATGTGGTGCTGGTTTGTCGTCTCGGCCGTGTGGACGGCGAGGTTGGCCCACGTGGGAGGCCCTTGTGCTGGGAGTCTATATGGTGGCCACTCCCTAGTCCATATATTGGTGTCGTCTTCACAGATCCCCTTCAATCGCGCCTCTCCTTGGAGCTCTCCTTGCGGATGAGGTGTTTTGGTAGGGAACTTTGGTTGGATGGTGGTCGGTCCCGGGCAAAAGCTTACGCTAACAGTGTCAGTGCTGGTGATGGCGACACTCTTGTGCGATGTTCCCCTCTTTGGAGGCGTCACTGTTGGTGGTACCCCTCCACCTCCGTCTCGGGTGAAAGCCCTTGGTCCGATGCCGGATCGGGCGGCGGCAACGCTTTGGCGTAGTTCCCCTTCTTGAAGGTGTCATGGGTTTCGTTCGTGGGCGTCAGCGTTGTTGCCCTCAGCGTGGTTTGGCTCTCGCTGGTGGCCGTGCTCAGAGTCTCTTCTTCCTCGATGGTATGTCTCAGTTGCTTTCCGTGCTCTAGGCTAAGCACTCTATCGTCCGACGGGTCGGCGCGTTCGATCCTCGGAGAAAGGGAAGTGGTTCCTCTACGGCGATAGGCGCAAGATTTAATAACTCCGACCATCTTGTTTTGAAGAAGGTGATGAACACTTCTTAAGGTGTGGCTTCTTCTCCCCTGGGCGTTACTTTTGCCTCAATCTTGATCAGCGAGAGTTCCGGTGTACACTGTCTTCGACACTTTCAGGCAGCACATTATTTTCTTATTCGTTTGTTTGCCTTTTTTTATATGTGGGATTTGTATGCTGGTCTCCCCAACACTTTGTACCCTTCGGCCGTTCGGGGCTTTACTAATTTAAAGTTGGACATTTTGTGCCTGTTATCTACAAGAAAATCTTGGTTGGTATCCATGTGAACAATGAGCAACTGATCAACATCGATCGAGCTCCACTTTCTTGGTCCGACATCAGGTTTCTACACCCTCTGACCAAAAAAGATGTTGCAGATTTATATATATTAGCATATATCTAAACTCAGAGTGCAAGTGGGACTGTATGCGGGTACCCGCTTATGCATCCCTTATGCTCGCAAAGGATAATTGAGATGACGCAGCAGCCCGCAAAAGGTTAATCACATTTATTCCCGTATAGTGTTCAGGCGTCCAAGAACTTTGCTATAGTATAGTCCCTACGTTTTTAAAATATAAGATGTTTTAGCTTTGTAAAACGAGTGTATCTAGATCCTTTTTAGTGTCTAGGTTCACTCCAAATTAAGATGAACCTAGACACTAAAAGAGGTTTAGATACACTTTATTCATAAAGCTAAAATATTTTATACAGTATTTTAAAACGGAGGGAGGGAGTATATGCTACAAATTTGTGGGTAGTCTAGAAGCGGTACTTGCTAGGCAATATGTGCATGAAGGACACTGCTGCTCGGTGTGCCACTCCCAACACCTCCACCCGACGTATGTCCTCTTTGCCGCGCCAGGCGAAGACACAGCCATCAGCAAACGCCACGACTATTTGCCGCGGAAGTTTTTGTTACCTTTGTCGACACCTGTGCGCACTTTATATATAGGTGGGTCTAGGAACCTCGCGACAAACTCGTACGGGAGGACGATGGCATCATCCTGGAGCACTCACTATGACGATTCACGGCCTGCCACACACGGGGACGAGAGCCGGCGGTATCACTGTCTCGCTAGGCCTCTAGCTAGCTTTGTATGAAATGAGAAGAGCCATGTAATGCTTTCAAAAATGCTATACTCTTATTTTGTATCCAGGAGCAGGAGTAGGTCGCCATCGAGGTCACTGGTTTCGACGAGTAGGTCGTGATCTTTAGCCATCAGGACGTACGGGATCAGGATCACCTCTCCGGAGCGTGTTTTTCTGCTGTACTATCATATTTTGATCAACTCATTTAATTATTACACACATCAGTACTTGTGCTGGACTGCTGGTGCTAGTACAGAATTAAACGTCTCAAACTCTAACTCACTTATAAACATAGAGACGAGCAAAAAAAAGGAATGTTTTCGGTGGTGCATACCGCGCCATGCGCCACAGAATGATTATGCGCCACATATAACTTTACAATATGCGCCACTGACTGTATTACAGGTATTCAAAGTAGAATACGTTCCTGGTGTATAATTAGGTAGTTATACAGGATTTATATAGATCAGTAGAAACAGTACATATAGTAGATAAAAACCGACATATAATACGAACACAAGTATAATGTCATCACACTTAGAGCCCGATCGATATATATATATATATATATATATATATATATATATATATATATATATATATATATACCTATAGGATCCCTAGCATAAGAAACCCATCCCATATAAACATGCTTAAAAAGAACAAGGGAAATACGAAACTACTTCATTTTCACAATATAGCTTACATACGGTTTTCCCTTTCGGGAAACCCCCGAAGGGCTTACACGAAGATAAAGAAAATTACCTTACAACCTCTCCAAACTTAGGGTACAGGTGCCTTCAATATAGTGGCTTTTATTATAGGGCTCTAAGAGCGCCTCAATTTATAGGCGAGAGATCAGCCTTCAAGAGCCTTCTCCTCCATCATTTGCCTCTTCTTTCTTCTTTGGTATCATGGACCTATTTTGTAGGCTGTCGAATACAAAGTTCATATCATCTCACATTACAAATATGAAGTGGTCACCGCCTACACTAGGATCAAATAGAATACAGTTGTGATGACGGTGAGCAAGAGCAGGAGCCCGACCAATATCTTCATTCGGTTCTTTTTCCACAGGTGGTTCCTCTACTTGGCTACCGCATCCTCTCTAGTCGCGTATCCTTTGTAGCCGTTGCCGCTGAACTTGTTCACTTGTTTGTGACAGTCCTCCCACTCCTCGTAGACTCCTGGAACCCGACTCATGTACACCACATACCACCTCGTCGCCATCTCTATAGACGACAAGGCATATTAGTAAAACATGCAACGGAAAGAATTAAAGGGTTCACATGCAGATATGTTCACAAAATATAAAGCAAAGGATCCATAAACCTAAAAGATAGCATCGTGATCATCATAGAAGTAATAAGTTCAACAACAACACTACCATAATATAGTTAAGTCTAACAACAACGACCGTTTCGAGCTAGGCAAGTTAAGTTTACGAGACAGTATACACGTCCATCGATACACAAACTCATGAAGATGGTAAAGTTTATGTCACACACACTACACGCGTCTATCAAGAATATACGCACACTCGATCATGCTAGGCACATATCGATCATGAAGACTTCTTCTCGCTCTGCTTCGGGAACCATTTGTTGTCACTTGCTCATCTCCACCACCACATTCATCCAAGACAAGCTCGCGAAGCAATTAGGCAAACCTCTAGTCACTCACTCGTTATCACCAGGAGAGATCCGGTACTACCACTGGCAAAGAACATGAGAGTTTCGAGCTCTCTCTTTAATCAGTGGGTTCCTATTTGAAAAGAAGAGGATTTGAGTTTGAGTTTGAAAAGGGGAACATAATGTTCAACCTATCTATTAGAGGAGCGAATTTTCAGTAACATAACAACTCGTAAGCTGCTCCAGGTAACCGTGAAGAATAGGTATCCACTTCCTCGTATTGATAATCTTTTTGATCAGTTTACTCCTTTATATATTTGCGGTCCGGTTATCATCAATTGAAGGAGTAGTAGTTTGATTTGGTCCGGTTATCTAGGGATGACTTGAAAGAGAATTTCCATGCATATTATCGTGGCTCCGCTCGCTTTATAATGGTTCAGAGCGAATGCAAAGGGTCAAAATCAAATAGGAATGATGGAGATTTTAGGATTAGAAAGCATGCCTTTTGACTCACAGAATATGCCGCCCTTGGGACAATCTATTCCATTGCGGTTATCTACTTGGTATCAAGTTGGCGACATGGCCGTCAGCTTCCCGGCGCTGGATCTCTCCCTTAGGGCTCCACGCCGGCGCCATGCACGCTCTCCGCCGACGGATAAGGAACGCCAGCAGCACGCCGGACTAAGACAAGTCGGCACCGATGGAGGTGCCACCGCCGTCAGTGCTGGTGTACTCGGCGGGCGGAGTGCGCGATCAGCCAGGCGATTACTGTTGCGAATGCTTTGGTCGAAATCGTTATCAAGCATTAGTGGCGTGCCGTTAGCGAGAAGGAAGCGCGCTTGGTTGCTGTTCCAGTCAGTCAGTCAATCATTCCCTCGTGACAACGCACGCCGCGCGCATTGGTGGCCACAGACCCTATCTCAACGGATTGGATTGTTGAAACTGAGACGGCACCTACTACTCTAGCAGTAAACGCACCATCTCTCTCCCTATGCTTGCTACTAGCAACCAAAAAATAAATAAAAAATACCAAAGGATTGAATGCCTGCCAAACAAGAAGAATGAACGATACTCCCTCCGATTCATATTACTTGTCGCTACAATGAATGTATTTAGACATGATACATCCTCTTGAGCGACAAGTAATATGGATCGGAGGGAGTAGTATACTACTACTGTGCTTGCAACATTCAGTTTGCCATATTACAAGAACATGACTTGTTTTCCTGATAATTCCGGACATGTGCTGCTAATTTCCAAATCATTCTTTATATAGTTCTGATCTGATGGTGATCCTAGACGTACTAAATCGGGTGCCATGATGAAGAAATAAAGAAAGACCGAAAGAACGAATCGAAACAAAACGAACGGACGAGTAAGGTTCTCAGTCTCAAGTCTCTCAACGGCATCATCAAAGATCAAACAATCCATCCACGAATAATCTCTCCAACCCTACTCCCTCGCGGAAGAAATATTCACAGATAAAGGAAAAGCTACAGTCGAGAAGCAGAGCACACGCCATGCGCGATTCGCCAGCCAAAGTTCAAGACGGTCCCGCGGGCGCGCCAGCTGCGGCCGCGACAGCTCCGGCGGGCGCGCGGCAGGTGGGGCAGGAGGAGCGTCGTCCGCCGGGGGCGAGCCAGCGCTCGATGCAGCGCGCGTGGAAGCCGTGCCCGCAGGCCGGCACGGCGCGCACGGCGTCCCCGTCAGCGAACTCGGCGAGGCAGATGGCGCACTCGGACGCCGCGCCGGCCAGCTCCGTCCCGGACGACGAGTAGACCAGCTCCAGCAGCGCCGGCGCCGGGGCCGGCGGCTTCTCCGGGTCCGCCGCGTTGCCGCCGTCCGTCTGCCTGTGCCGGCGGCGTCGGCGGAGGATGTGGCGGACGCCGGCGTGGAGCGCGAGGGCGAGCGCCAGCGCGGCAAGCAGCGAGGCGAGGATGACGGCCATGTTGCCCGCGAAGTCGCCGGCGCCCGAGTAGGGGCCCCACCGGCTCTTGGCGATGGTGGTCGCCGTCGCGTTGCCGCGGACGCGGCGCTCCGCCTGCGGCGCCGCCGACTCCATGGCTGGACTAAACTACGCTCGATCTATGCTCTGTGATTGGGATAGTAGTGGCAGCGCCCGATCTCTCCCGAGGCAGGCAGGTGCTAGTGGAGGCGAGTGCGGCGCAGCGGGGCTTTCTTGCTGAGATTGTGTTGGTTCTTTTGGCTGGTGGTGGTGCGTGGTGGTACAGGTGAGTGAGTGAATGGGACCAAATGGTAGGGCCAAGAGCATGCGCTCATTCATTCAGCCTTATCATGTGGGGCCATTCCTGCATCACTTCCTGCCGAACCGTAGTTACTAGGCTCTGTCTTGGCCCGAGATTTAACTTTGAGTCCTGCTACACACACGATGTTTTCCAGACGATTTTCATACGACGCCCCCTTTTTCTTTTTAACAATCCAAGGGTGCAAACGCACCCAAATTTTCAGCTGCATCAGAAACAAGTGGCAGGTACAAGAAGACTCAATACAACACTCGCACAGAGACCCTAAAATTATAGAAAAAAATGCTCTCCAGAAATACAGAAAACACCCTAGCACAAAAAAGAAAAACACAATCTAGACATGGGTGCCTCTGCCACCATCGCCGGCGACCTCGAAGGCGAAGCCAACGCCGAGGTCAGAGAAGAGGGCTCGACCAAACTCATCCGGCGAGAAGAAACTCCGCTTCCGGCCACCTCCAGGACCACTTGGAGAAGAGGAGGCGACGAGCACCGACGCAGAGGAAGAGCAGCAGCGGGGCGGCAACCCTACTACAATAAAGTCTGACGCGGCGATGGAACAAAGCCACCGGAACACGTCGGAGAGAAGCTCCAGATCAACACAGCACCATATCACCACTTGGGCAAAGAGACCCAGCCGACGCAATGACCATTGCGACGTCGGTCTCCCTTCCCCTGCCTTCACAACCGGCCAAGGGGAAACGACAACCACCACCAGTAGGACGCAGCAGTGCCGCTCCTCCTCACCACCATGGCCGACCAGGAGCACCGCCACAACACCATTACCCGCGGAAGAGCAACAAGGCGCTTATTCAAGAAGGCCTTCAGCTCTAGCGAAACTCCAGAGGCTTCCAACATGGAAGCACGCGGAAGCACCTCAGAACTTAGCAAAAGACGTTGCGCCAAAACGCCTTAACCAAATGAAGCACCGGCCGGTTGACACCCCCGCCAGCCTCACCAATAGCCTCTCCCTGCCCCTCGCCACCAAGGCCGGCCAGCAGAAAGGGGGGCGACCGACGAGGCTGCGAAGCTGGCAATCAGCACAAAAGCTCAAGAACAGAGCCGTCGCCGATCGGAGCTCCTCCCTCCCCCCCCCCCCAACATCACCCTCATCAGCAAGGCAAGGGGGCAAGGGAAGCGCGCCACCGCCACATCTTGGCCAAGGAGAGAGGGGCCACCTCCCGACAGCACATGGCCACCAAACACGGAGACTAAACCCTAAAAAATCCTACTACCCCCCCAGTCCAGCTCAACCGGCAGCGCCAGCGAGTGAGGCCTCAGGACGGCGCGGCGCAAGGAGGATCCACTCGGGAACTGTAGCACAAGGAAGAGGAGAAGATCCGTTCCCTCGTCTGAGCTGAAGAGGAATCAGATTTGGCCACGTCTGAATCGTGCGGGAGCCGTTCAGAAAAGGTCGTGTGTGTGAGCCACTTCCATTGGTTCTCTATAAAAAAAATACTCCGTATCATTTTTCTAAAAACTTTTCTTTTATCGATGACTGTTATGTAGAGATCCAACCTCTCTAGTAGTAGAGTAGTACGGAGCAGTACTAGCTGTCTAACTCTGGTACAGTAGGTAGGTGGCCTTTCCGTTTCAACAGATCCAATCCGTCGATCAGATAGGGTTTGTGGCCACCCATGCGCACGGCGTGTGCTATCACCGGTGAGGGAATGAATGATTGATTGGAACGGTACCCAACGGCTTCCTTCTGGCTTACTACTTCACACCCATGGTGCGTGAGAACAATAACAAAACAAGAGACACAATCCTGATTAATCAATTATAAAGTGAAAAAAAATGTACAATTCCAAGTCATGGAAACAAAACTATTAAGAGCATCTCCACTCGAATTCCTAGGACACTCTTCTCAGGTTTTTTTTTTCGTCCGGACGCCAAAAATGGCTCAGTCGTGTTTTTAGGACGCCGATTTCGTCCGGATTTGGTCCAACTTCCGTCCGAGATCTCAGGCCAATCCCGGGACACCAAAGGCCCAGTTCATTTTGTGGGGGAATCAAACTAGACGTGGAACCAACCCGGTTGTAGATTTGGTTGATCCCGTACCATTAACAAATCCATGTTAGAACTAATCCTTGGTAACCCATCCAAACCATACGTGTTCGATTAAGCCACCTGGATCTCCACGTCCGTGTTTCAGTTTTGGCTTGGCTCGACTCTCTCGTGTCCTGGAAATCATTCTGTTGGCCGGTTAGCGATTAACTTTTTCTAGACCAAGGTAGTGTAAATGGACCAAGATAGTGCTCGACTAAACAAGTTGGCTGGGCAGGAAAATTTGGCTCGCCGAGCTAGACGACGTGGATTAGGCTGCAGTCCAGGTCAATCCATGACTTCGTGGGATTAACCGAACGAGACCTAAAAGAGTTAGGGAAATCATTGGAAATACAAAAAAGAGGTTATCATATGTAAACTCCACCCTTGAACCTCCCCGCGTGATGGGTGGCGCGCTACACTGAACGGACAACGTTTCACACACACCTTTCCATGCGCGCAACCTATTTTTCCTCTTGTTAGCTTGCTCTTTTGAATCATTACTTAGTTATGAATCGTTCAGATGCTCAATTTCTTGGTACCATAGCAAGATTGTAGGGGGCTGGGAGGAGAGAATATAAGATTGTGAAGGAAAGGAAATAGGACGAGACTAGGTCAGAGGGGGAGAGACTTTTTTTTTTGAAAAATACAGTACAATCGTAGACGCTCATAACACGTACATGCAACCATCCCTATGAACACACACACGCACACCCTACCCCTATGAGCACCTCCGAGAGACCGAGCCGGCGGATCGGGTCTTGAGATTGACGAAGTCACCACGGGCGCCTCGCTGTCGACGGGAACGTCGCCTCCCACTGAAAGAATATTCCACCTTTTTATGCAACACACAGTATCAAACCGAGGGTTTGAACTCTGGTGGGCTGGGGGTACAACCACCCTCCTAAACCACCCAACCACAGGTTGGTTTGCCAGAGGGGGAGAGACTTGAGAGTGTGTAAGAAAGAAGGGGATTTAACACGACTCACACCCTAAGAGGCCCATGTCGATTGAAGCCAACATGGAGTAAGCGTTCTAGTTGGTCTCGAGCTTCCGCGACGCATGTAATATGCCAAGGCAGACATGCATGTACCTCGCACACAAGTGATCTACGGTATGTTTCTCCTCCGATCCTCCAATTACTTTTTGCAAATTCATCTTCGATCTATTGTCATTGTCAATCTAGGGTGAGACCTACGATGAACCAATTGCCATAATTTTTTGCCTAGATTATTATCTTGAGGAGATTCTTTAGTGTGCTTAGATGAGGAACATATTATACTTACTATTGTTGGATCAAAAAGTTTCATTTTTTCCTTTCTTCAATGTTTTAGACGATGAACACAAGGAGCCAAACTCGTGCTCGTGCCACCGCTAGCGCTTCTCGGGCTATCGCTCAGGAACGCATGGGGATACGGTTCAAGGATGAGGCCCATCGTGAACGCTTCAACAGGATCAAGAACTGCGAAGTAAAGGCCACCAAGTGGGTTGGCCCCATTATATTGAACCAACTCGGTATTTTTGATGACTTTAATTTACTTTGCAATAGAGCTGGCCTGCAAAACTTTGTGCACAATGATGTACCTACTTATCGCCGCTTAACCATTGAATTCCAAAGTTCGTTGCAAAGCACCGTTAAACTATGGCAATGAGAGGATACTATTTCTTTCCGTCTGATGAACAATAACTACACTTTAACATTAGATGAATGGTGCGCATGCTTTAATTTGCCAAACAATGATATTCATGCTTTACGCGCACCCTTTACTGGCTTAAGTCCTTCCCCCGATCAATACTATAATGGAATGCGTTTCACTAGTAGAGTGAACAAGGGGAAGAATATTCAACATCCTGCAATTCGCTATTTATTCTATGTTATTGCTAACACCTTGTAGGCATGTAATGAGTTCACAAGACTCAACGAGGAGGACATCCTAGTCCTCGCAAAGGCTTCTTACATCAACTACAACCTGCCACTCAACTTGGGAGCCATCCTTGTGCGCTACCTGGAGCAACAAGCCTCCAAAAGTCAAGGGCCAATCACAGGAGGAGGCGTCATCACCGTGCTTGCCACTGCCATAGACAACGATCTAGGTGAGTTGCCACTCATACTAGGTGAGACACGTGTTGGTTTCTCCACCTTGAGGGCCTGTAGAATGCTCACTAAGAGAGGTGGTGTTTATTATCTGCATATTGTTGGAGCTGGGCGTATCTACACCGCTCATATGCCTAATGGTCTTTTCTCTATCGAGGAAGGACGTTTGCTCTATGATTCGGAGGTTGAGAAACACCAACCCAAGGAAGAGATTCCTGAAGAGGATGAGGACCAAGAAGAGGAGCAAGAAGTTCCTTATCAAGAGGAGCAACCACAAACCCAGTTCGCCACATACCAAGATTTTCAAGGACTTGGAGGGACTGTGGAGAGGATGCACAACCTCTCTTTGAACCTCCGAGAATCAACAAGTAACCTCTCAACTCAATTTGTGAACTGGAGTAACGACTTTTTCCCACCACCACAATGATTTGAAGGGTTTGCAAAAGCCTAAGCTTGGGGAAGTCTTCATGTATTTTTATTTGGCGTTCATTTACTTATTTCGAGGTTGTGTTTTTATTTGAGTTTATAAGCACTCGTGTTGGTTTCCCCAACACTTTATCTTTAGTTCTTTCTATTTTGCTTTCGAAATTTTCTAGCCGAGCTTTGCCACCAATTTTCTATTCTTTAAAGTTCCTCTCTTAAAAATCACAAAAAGATTTCTCCATTTTTCCTTATTTTCCCTCTTTCTTTTCTTTCTGCCTCGAGGTCTTCATATATTTGCAGGAGAGTGATCGACTTCGAGTTTCCAAGAAACAAAAAAGGAAGAGAGAAGTGGAACCAAACATGAGAGGTATGCCTTATGACTCCCTACTTTTGAAGTTTGAGAAACCCATGCTAGTTAGTAATGAATGTTGAGATATTATATTGGTGGAGTGAGTCTTTGTATCGTAGTAAGATTGTTGTTTGCATGGGTTTTTGTTCTAGCTCTCGTAATTAACCATGTCTTTCCTAAAAATTGCTAAACAATTGTAATAAGAAAAAGTCTTACAATTGAAGACTTGAGTGCTGTAGTGCTTAGTCTTGAAGGCTTATTTCTAGAGACACTCGACACCACTGAAAATGTTGATTGACTTGATAGCTCTCTTTAAAAGGATTTGTTCGATTGAATTAATGTTTAGCGGTTTTTGTGAGCATGCCAAAGTTTGACTTGTTAATCATAAGAATGATATAGCTTTACGCGTGTCAAACTTCATGTGATGCCAACAACTCTTCTGGCCTACGCATGATCTTCATGGAGGAAACTCCTAAATTTCGGCGATGAGTTGATTAAACACTTGTAGCAGCAATGCTATAGTGGGTAAGATTCTTGGTACTCCCGTGTAGCTGTAATCAAGATGGAATCACTCCTCTGGCTATTATGAGTAATCATTATACAAAAGGAACAAAAACCTTAGTGATGCCACGAGTGTCCATCACGGCCTGATAAACTAATAAAAAATATGCTCTCAATTACTTAAAAACTGAAATTCTTGAAGGACAATGAATAGAAAAGTAGTGCTTGCAAAGTCTTGATTCATTGATGTGGGAGAATTGAGATACTCTAGTATATATGCTTTTCATGACAACTCTCACACTCTTAATTTACATGATTATACTTTACTGTTCAAAGACAAGCTTATGAGTTGATTACTTGACATGGAATAAAGTTTACTCATTTGGATCATCCATGTTTACAATAAATTTGTTGCGCTATAAGGATGCATGAATCCCGTATGATATGCTTGCCATTACTCTATCTATGCTGAAGTTTTTCAGATTTATGAAGTGGAGGAAACATGAGACTATTAATCATGAGTAAGATCACCATCTCATTATTTCAGTTTAAATGCTGAGTTCCTTTTTGATTTTGGTTTTCTTGCTCGGGAAAATCAAGTTTAAGATTAGGGAAGTTGATGGCTCTGAAATATAGCCATCTACGTCCACATTTAAACTGAATATTAATCATATTTTTTTTGAAATATCTCTCTAAACCCTGCCACTAATGCTAATGTTCAGAGGCGTATGCAATCCTTGCTCCTTATATTTTTCCTGCGCATATAATGTCGTTTAAAGGAGGGAATCACTACATTAAAGTCAAAGATACGAGATTTTCAACAACCAGAAGAAACCAGGAGCCGAACAACGGAGGCAGGCGCCTTAATGACCAACTATACGGCCGGAGCAAAAATTCCGACCGTATAGCTCCGGTCGTATAGTTGGCGCCGCCACCGTTAGGTCAAACAGAACAACTTTCGTGAAAGGACCCCTATATAAAGAAGCCTCGGGCGACGAGAAAACAAGCCAGACCTCGCCAAAAAGTCTCTGCCACAGATCTCCAACCGCCTCCAGATCTCCAAACCCTTCTCCATCTCCATAACCATATTCCACCACTAGTAATAGTAGATCTCTTCTCCGATTAGCGATATTGTAAGACTATTGCTATCAATTTTATGATTTTCATTACAATGTTTGTGATTGTTGATCTCATCTCTATGTGCGAGTAATTCTCCTTGGGCTAAGAGCTTCGGCCTAGCCATGTAGCAATTGTGCATATGATTTATCATAGATGGGATCATGTATTAGTTTGTATGACATGATGATTATTGTATCCTCTCTTGCCTCAATCCAAGGACTTGTTAGGTACCCAAGACCCTGAGGTTTGAGCCAGGTATAAGGAGTATGAGTGATGACTGATCTGCAGGTTGGGAACCCCAGTGACAGAAGGGGTAGTACGGCTGTATGTGAGGGATTTGCTTGGGATTAACGGTGACATCACTATGCATATCAGTTCTCTTTCTTCTATGGATGAGACTAGTAGGTTATTGCTATAAGAGGTTGCGGAGGCAATAGCAATTCTGGATGCACTGCCCACATATAATTCACCTTACTCTAACAAGTACACACATACTTTATTTCTATCTTTTATTTCCATCAGATGTTTTTGCACAGCTACAGGTGAAACCTAATGCCCTAGGCCCTCTCTCTCCATCATCGACAACAACAAAAAGACGCAAGCTATTGGTCCGGTAAAAACACAAAATGAATTCTAAAACTCCCAAAGGTCCGTTAAAGTAACTTCACTACGCATTTGCTTCTCGTGGATTCAATAACCTAGGTCTACTAGGGAAAAAGAGCTATACTACATCCATAATCCGGATCGAAGGTATCAGTAAGCTTTTGCTCTAATTCTTGTAGTTAACCCATTCCTTCCTTGGAAATAAATGTGCTAAATAAGTGCAACAAGAAAAGTCTCCAATTATGACTTGTGCGATGTTTTGATTGTCCCAAGAGTTTAACCTTGAAGATACTCAACTCCATAGATTTAATGATAGTCTAGATATCATTCTTGAAAGGAGTTGTTTGATTGAAATGAAGTCTAGTAGTGATTGAGATGCATGCCAAAACTAAAATGTGGATCTAAAAGTATGATATTACTTGAAAGCTTATCTACAAAACTGATGATGCACATCCTGGGATGCCAACATTTCCGCTGGCCTTCGAATGGTGTAGGTTTAAATCCTGATTTCGGCTATGAGTTGATGACATGGGTAGCCAGCTACCTGATGACCCAAAATATATCGAGCTCGTTGGGGAACCCCAAGAGGAAGGTATGATGAGCACAGCAGCAAGTTTTCCCTCAGTATGAAACCAAGGTTATCAATCCAGTAGGAGCAAGGAAGCACCCCAAAGATGTAGCTAGCTAAACGTTGGCAGGGCGCACTACCGGTGCCAGCAGCAACGTGGAGACCTGCACAACACAACCACATAACTCTGTCCCCAACTTGCGATGAGGTTGTCAATCTCACCGGTTTTGCTGAAAACAAAGGATTAAACGTATTGAATGGAAGGAAGTAGTTTGCAGAAAGTAAACACAAAGCAGTAAACAGTTTATAGATTTTATGTAAAAGAAAGGACCGGGATCCATAGTTTACTAGAGGTGGCTCTCCTTAAGATAGATAACATGCTGGGTGTTGGGGGGATACCCCCAGGTAGGGTCACGCCAGGGTATAAAGGCCGAGTTAGCCGAGGTTCGGCAAGGTCAAAGCGGATGCTAGCCGGGCCACCTCAAGGCATGCCGAATCACGGAGTAACCCGGACTAGGGGGCGTCCACCTAACTTGGTCTCAACCGACTTAAGCCGTAAGTCGGAAAGATGTATCTAACTTTCATGCAGGAACGGGTGTGGCCGGATCAACTACGATCCGGATCATGTCAAGCTTCTAGGAGAAGGAAGGAATCTTGCTGGTCAAAAGTAGCCCCGGTACGCACGGCATGAGCGAAGCGGACAGAGGCAGGACCAGCGAGGCGTGGCCGACAAAGGTGACGAAGCCAATGTCGGGTGACGCAGGCGCCACAGAGGCTCACGTAGCCTCTGCATGGGTGACGCGGGGGAAAAGTAACCCGGTCGGCTTAGTATTTTGGGAGGAGGCATATTCCCTGGAATATGCCTCCACGTATGCCCTAAGTGGAGACCTAGCCACCCCTATATAAGGAGGGCTAGGGCCTCTGTAGAAAGGTTAGGTTCTACGGGTTGGTCTTGTACGGGTTAGCTAGTGGCGAGAGTAAGAGAGTCCCTTCTTCCTCCTCTCCCCAAGACAGCTCTAGGAGCACTTGTAAACCTTGGAAGTGAATCAGATATAAAACTTCTGTGTGTGGAATCACCTCACTATCCCTCCCTGGATTCCCCTAGTGCATATTAGTCCCCACCTTTAGCCTATCCATGGCATCTGTCGTGACACCACCACGACAGTTGGCGCCCACCGTGGGGCACGCGACGCTAGCAGGGGTCAAGATCCGGACGGGAAACCTCATCGGCACCGGCGAACGCATCGTCTCTGGGCTCGTTCAGCGCTTTGGAGCCCTGGACTTTGTCAGCGACAACGCTGGCTGCTTCGGCACGCGCCCGCTTCCGCGCAACGGCCTCTTCGTCAAGCTCGGCGCGCATAAGGTCTACGCTGCTGTCGATGTGTCATGCGTTCATCCGCGGCACGTCGTCGAGGCAGGGGATCCACCCCTTAGCGTGGTTCACGGGGTGCGTATCACTCGCTCCCCGGACTGTGCTGAGGTGATGATGACTGCGCCTGGTGCAGGCGCAAGCAAGGATCCGGCACCAGATCCGGAGGTAACGCCTAAGGCACCGAGGAAAGGTAGAGGTCCTCCACTAGAGAGGCCTGGGAATGTGCTGCGGGAAGCGATGGATAGTTTGGCAAACCCTGTAGTAGCAGCAGTAGATTCGGCTCAGGCACAAGCCGAGCTAGAGGAAACTAGGCAAAAAATACTAGAGGGTGCGAAAAAGATAGCCGCGGCTCAGCAATCGTTGAACATGACGCTACTACGCAAAAGCAAACAAAGTTGATGCTGTAAAAGTGAAGGGGAGAAACCTCATAAGCGAAATGAACAAAGAGGGAGACACTGGGATTGAGGAGTCAGAGAACTGTTTGTCCGTGGGGCTGCCGAGGTATAGTACCCCGGCTAAGAACCTCAGAGCAGCGGATGCAGCTGCATCCGAGTTAGAGGGTCTAACGGGTGAAGCCCGTCAAAGACAACAAGATAGGGTCAATGAGTTGGTTCGGATCGCGAACAGGCAAAATGAGGAATTGCTCAGGGCTAACCCGGAGAGAGCTGGGGCCTCCAAGATCGTTCATTCGACGGTGGGTAACCCGAAGAAATCCGCCGGAGCCGTATCGTCTCCTCATGGAGGTCCTAGGAGAGAAGAAGTAGTAACCTCGGGCAGAAGGAACAAACAGATCGTCCCGTATGACCCAACACGGGCAGGGAAAGGAAAATAAGTACAGAAAAATGATGATCCACGAAGTGTGAGCCGAGGTGAAGTTGGCCGAGGTAACCGCGACCAAGGCAATGCCGGTCAAGCAAATGTTGTAAACGGCAATGCCGGACAGCGAAACTCGGCAGGAGCAGGACAACCGCAGCAGCGGAATATACCAAGGCAAGAGCAAAGTGCCGGCCGAGGTATGCAACAGAGAGCTGCTCCACGAGAGCAAGACCGGTATAACGATGGAGATTCGGAAATGGTGAACGCAGGATACCCAAGGCCGGACTATCATGTGATATGGTCAAGATTGGGAAGCAGGGATTTGATGCCTGATGATGCCAGATTGAAACTGGATCGACTGTATAGGTCGGAACAGATCGAATGTCAAGGTCCACCGGGTCCTGCGTGTTTTGGGCCCCGGATCAGGAAGGAGCCGCCGGTACCTAACTTCCAGTTACCTAGAGGCACAAAGACGTATGACGGCAGTACTAAGCCGGAGGATTGGTTGATAAACTATGCTACAGCTGTGAAAATTGCTACAGGCAACTTGAGATGGGTTGTGAGCTACGTACCCCAGATGTTGGAGGGGCCAGCAAGGGTATGGCTAAACAATTTGCCGCTCAGAAGTATTAACTGCTGGATCGATTTTGAGGAAATGTTTATCAGCAATTTCTCAAGTACGTATCAGAGGCCAAATAGGCCACAGACCCTAGCTATGTGTAAGCAGAGACCGAACGAGACGGACCGGGAGTTTTTAACCCGGTGGTGTACCGTGAGAAACTCGTGTGAGGGTGTGATAGAGTCACATGCCATAGCGTGGTTTGCGCAAGGGTGCAGGTATGCAAGCGAGCTGTGGCAGAAGTTGCAAAGGAAAATGCCAACCACATTGGCAGAGATGATCTGGATTGCTGATTCGTATGCTTTGGGTGATCCGACTCAACCTAGGCTCGTGTCAAGCGAGTCGAATGAGCAGTACTACCAGAGAGATGGAGTCGGATCATCCCGAAGGAATGATTACAGAGGAAAAAGAAGAGATGACAGACCGGACCACCGGTACAATTCGCAACAAGTTGCAGCTATGAATCAGGATCAGCCCGGAGGAGGAAGCAATCAACGTCAGAAAACCGGAGGGGGACAATGCACACCAAGAAATGATGGCAAGAAAACTTGGACGCCAGAGCAGAAGAAACAGTGGCAAGAAAAGAAGGACTGTCCGAGGTATCCTTATGAGTCGATGTTGGATCAGCCGTGTAAATTTCACACGCCAAATCCGAGTAACCCAACTAGACATACAACGAGGCAATGTGAGTGGATGTGTAAAATAGAACAAGGTGGTTCAGGAAATGCTCAGGCACCCCGGAATGATCAACCTCGGCAGGAGTTACCCCGGCGGCAATTGCTCTCCGGAGCGAACATGCAATAGCTAATGTTGCCTCCCCCTCCGCCGAGGTATGATAACCATGAGAGAAGGGATGCGGTGCATCAAGTAGAAAACCAGCATCAGCCGGATCAGAGGTACCCCGGAAATGAGGGGAGGAATGAGTATAGAGAGCATCATCAGAGTTATTGTGTGTTTACCACTGAGGAAACAGATAGAAAGAGCTTGCAGCGCCGACATATGGAGGTGAATGCGGTAATGCCAGCAGTGACGAGGTATATGCCTTGGTCGGACCAGGAAATCACCTGGAGCATTAAAGATCATCCCAAGCTTATGCCAAGTCCTGGTTCGTATGCATTAGTGCTGGATCCGACATTCATTGGGCCTAAAATCAATGTAAGGTTCTTCAAGGTACTGATTGACAATGGCAGTAGCATTAACATCATGTATGCGGATACAATGCGCAAGTTGGGTATCTCGAAGAACATGCTCCAGGCTACAAGGACAACTTTCCATGGTATTGTGCCCGGCATTTCTTGTGAGCCCATAGGCAAGGTCCGGGTTGACGTATTGTTCGGCACGAGAGATAACTGCCGAACTGAGAATTTGGAGTTTGAAGTGGTGAACTTAGAAAGTGTGTATCACGCGTTACTCGGAAGACCAGCAGTGAACAAGTTCATGGCAAGTTGTCACATCAGTTACTTGAAGATGAAGTTGCCTGGGCCAAACGGAGTGATTACTATTGCTAGAGATTTTCGACGTTCCATTGAGTGTGCGTCGGCCGTGTCTAACCTAGCCGAGTCCCTCGTGATCGCGCAAGAGAAAAGAAAAATCCAAGAGGTGGCGGCATTGGCTCAGTCCACGCAACAGTATATGCCGGCGCTGAGTAACCCGCATGGGAGTGTCTCATTCCAAGCCACGAAAGATACCAAGAAGGTGCATGTTGATGATATGTTTCCAGAGCGCACCGTAACAATTGGTGCCGGGTTAAATGACAAATAGGAAAGCAAGCTCGTCAACTTCCTCCGTGAGAATCGGGACATTTTTGCTTGGTCCACACAGGACTTGCAAGGTGTTCTGGGGGAGTTGGTTGAGCACTCTTTGAATGTGAGACCCGGAGCAAAGCCGGTGAAGCAACCTCTCCGCCGCTTCGCCGAAGATAGGAGGAAAGTCATCGGAGATGAGATAGCTCGGTTGTTGGCTGCAGGATTTATCATGGAAGTTCTTTATCCGGATTGGCTATCTAATCCGGTGCTGGTGGAGAAGAAGAAGGATGATCCGAATGTGGTAGTGGTTTGGCGTATGTGTATCGATTACAAGAACCTGAATAAGGCGTGTCCAAAAGATCCATTTCCACTGCCAAGGATAGATCAGGTCATAGACTCAACTGCTGGATGTGAACTGTTGTCATTCATTGATGCATATTCTGGTTTCCACCAGATACCTCTGAATCCGGATGATCAAATAAAGACTGCATTTATCACCCCGTATGGGGCTTATTGCTATCGCACCATGCCTTTTGGTTTACGTAATGCAGGGGCGACGTACCAAAGATGTATGCAAAAATGTTTGCACGACCAAATAGGTCAAAATTTACAAGTGTATGTGGATGATGTGGTTATCAAGACCAAGGAAAGCAAAACGCTCCTTGACGATATCAGGCAGACGTTCGCAAACTTAAGAAGGTTCCGGATGAAGCTTAATCCGGAAAAATGTACCTTCGTTGTCCCGGCTGGAAAATTACTCGGATTTCTTGTGTCCAGCCGAGGTATCGAAGTTAATCCAACTAAAATCCGGGCCATTGAGCGAATGGAACTGCCAAAGTGTCTTAACGATGTCCAGAAGTTCACTAGTTGCCTGGCATCGTTAAGTCGGTTTGTGTGTCGGTTGGGAGAAAAGGCATTGCCTCTCTATCAACTCATGAAAAAGTCGGATAAGTTCGTTTGGACGCCGCAGGCCAATGAAGTCTTTGCTCACTTAAAGAAGATGTTAGCCACTGCACCAGTGTTAGCCTCTCCACTATCAAAGGAGCCAATGCTGCTCTATATAGCCACAACCAACCGAGTTGTAAGTGCAGTAATTGTGGTAGAGCGCGACGAAGAGGGTAAGTCAGTGCAAAGGCCAGTGTATTATCTGAGCGAGGTGTCTGCCTCAAAGTATAACTACCCACACTATCAAAAGGTGGCGTATGGTGTGTATATGGCAGCTAAGAAGTTGAAGCATTACTTTGAGGAGCATCCCATCAAGGTAATATGTGAGGCTCCCATATCCGAGATAATGAGTAACAAGGATGCAAGTGGTAGGATTGCAAAATGGGCAATTGAACTAGCTCCCTATGCACCACAATATGACAGAAGAGAAGCAATCAAGTCTTAGGCTGTGGCCGACTTTTTTGTGGACTAGGCCGAGGTACAATACGAACCACCGCTACCAGATCCGAATTACTGGAGGATGCACTTTGACGGGTCAAAAACAAAAACCGGGCTAGGCGCCAGAATTGTACTTACCTCGCCAAAGAAGGACTAGCTGAAATATGTGCTACAGATCCATTTCACGGCATCAAACAATGTCGCTGAGTATGAAGCACTTGTGCATGGGCTCGAAGTGGCAAAAGAAATTGGGATACGTCGCATCCTATGCTTTGGCGACTCGGATTTGGTAGCAAGTGTCGGGACTGTGGGACGCCTTTGATCCAAACATGGCGCTGTACAGATTTCATGTGCAGAAGATATCTGGTTAATTTGAGGGGTGTGAATTTCACCATGTACCCCGGGTGGAAAATGAGGCTGCCGACGTACTGTCGAAGCTCGGATCAACCTGACAAGCAATTCCACCGGGGTAGCATTGGAACACCTCAGAAAACCGTCTATCAGGCCGTCCCCAGAAACCGACTCAATTTACGTCCTGGAGGATACAGAATCCGGAGCCGTGCCCATGGACATTGACACGGGAGGTGGCGCGCGAATCCCGGGGACTGCCTCGGCAAACCCGGGGACTGCTTTGCAAGACCCAGGGACTGCTCGGCGTGATCCGGTTGAAGTTATGCCGGTGGATCGGATGGAAATTGGTGAAGATGTGTTCCCTGTACGAGCAATACCAGCTTGGGCACTACCTATATTTCAATTCCTGAAAGATGGAACGTTACCCACTGAGGAAGTGCTATCCAGGCAAACTCAGAGGAGAGCAAAGGCGTACACAATCATCAATTCCGAGCTATACAAAAGGAGTGTGACCAACGTGCTCCAGCGATGCGTTGACCTGGAAGAAGGGCTTGACATCCTCCGAGATATACATCAAGGGAGTGCGGGCATCATGCCTCGTCCCGAGCCTTAGTGGCAAAAGCTTTCCGGCATGGATTCTACTGGCCAAGTGCCTTAAAACAAGCAGAAGATCTGGTGAGAAAGTGCAATGGTTGTCAGAGGTATGCTACCAAGACACATATGCCAATGTCGGAGCTCAAGACCATACCAATCACCTGACCATTTGCCGTGTGGTGTTTGGACATGGTGGGCCCGTTTAAACCAGCAAGGGGAAATATGACTCACATTTTGGTCATGGTGGACAAATTTACAAAGTGGATCGAAGTGAAGCCAATAAGAAAATGTGATGGAGCTACGGCCGTGACGTTTCTCAAAGACATCATCTTGAGATACGGTTATCCTCACAGTATCATAACCGATAATGGCACAAACTTTGCGGAAGGAGCATTTGCGCGTTTTTGCCGGGATAAGAAGATTCGGTTGGACGTTGCCTCGGTAGCTCACCCCGCTTCGAACGGACAAGTGGAAAGATCCAACGGATTGGTATTATCCGGGATAAAACCTCGGCTCATTAAGCCGCTGCAAAGATCAGCGGGGTGCTGGATAGAAGAACAACCAGCGGTACTGTGGAGTTTAAGAACAACTCCGAATCGATCAACGGGCTATACGCCATTCTTTCTAGTATATGGGGCAGAAGCTGTATTACCAGCCGACATAGAGCATGATTCGCCTAGGGTCACCCAATACACAGAAGCCGAAGTGCAAGAAGCCCGGCAAAATGATGTTGATCTGCTGGAAGAAGCGAGAGAATTGGCATTGTCCAGATCTGTCATATATCAGCAAAATCTCCGACGCTATCATAGCCGGAAAGTAAGCCCCCGAGTTTTCCGGGAAGGCGATCTGGTGCTCCGGTTGGTACAACGTACTGCTGGCATGCATAAATTATCTCCTCCATGGGAAGGGCCATTCATTGTGAGCAAAGCATTGCACAATGATTCTTATTATCTTATAGATGCAAAGCCACAGGAAAAGAACAAGGCAGACAGGTCCGGCGAGGAATCTAAGCGTCTGTGGAATGTAGCTCTACTTCGTCCTTTCTACACTTAGCAGAGAAGTGTATGTATCCGAGTCTTCTCATATGTCGGTACGTATGCCGGCAATGAGCTTACCAATGAAATGTTGGCACCTCGAGCAGTAACTCGGGGGCTGCCTTAATAATATTTGTTGTCTTTTGTTATTTGTGCGTCAGCTGGAGTAAGTTGTTCTACTTAACTCGGATTAGTAGTGTGTGAGCACCAAAAACCCAACTCTTCGACTTGCTAATGTCCAACAAGAATTGGCTTCATGGCAAGCAAGAGAACAAGTTTGCAATTGCGTAGCAAATGAAAAACGACTAAGGAAAAGAACTTAATCGAGCCGACGTTTGTTTTTCGAACTAACCTTGTATGTTTTTAGTTTATTATGCTGATTTATTTTGAGCTAAGCCTAAAAGTTTCCAAGTATTGTTAAGACAATTTTTGAAGCTCGGATTCGTAAGTCGTAAAACCGAGTCAAGGTAGACACGAGCCGAGCCAAAAGATTGGACGAACAAGAAAATGAAACTCAGGGACTACGCCCAAGTTAATCCGGCATAAAAACTTAGTAGCAAAATATCACATGTATACTGGATACAATTCCACCCGGCATACCGGGGATCTGATAAACTTTAAAGTTCTTTCACTTAAGGAGCAGCAGGAGGAGGAAGTTCGGCGTCATCTTCGCTGTCTTCAATGTCCGAGGCATCGCCCTCTTCGTCCTCGTCTGAGCCATCTTCAACGTTTTCAGCATTTTCGTCACCGGCGGCTTCCAGGAAGCTCGGTCCCTCAGTCCATTCGTGAATGGGAGCATATTCGATGAGGCTGTGGGTGCAAGCCTTGCGCCGAGCTACCCACTCCGGGTCATTGGTCCATTTGGATCCGGTGCGCATGCGCGCTAAGAGGTTGAGGTCGATCTTCTCGTACCACGTGAGTACGTAGTGGAGAATGGTCTCAGCTGCGGCACGTCCAACGGATTCCCTCCAAAGGTCGAGCTGGGTCTCGCACTCCATCAATTTTTCAACAAGAAGTGCGATTCCCTCCGGAGTGTCTTCTGCAGGCCAAAACGTGTTGAAGACTCGGACTGCAGCGTCAAGGATATCCTTGCCATAGTTCTTGATGATTTCCACGCGAGATGACAGGCTGACCAGCAGGTCCTCCATGTCATAGGGAATCTCTTCAGCGTCAGGCCCAACGGGAGTACCCCTCTCTCGGCGGAAATCAGCAATAGCAGCGCTCGCGATGGCAGTGCCCTCTAGAAATTTGCCTGAAAACGAGATAAGAGAAACAGATAAAGAAAAGACATGTGAAGTAACCCGGAGAAATATACCAGATAAGGGAAAGGAACTTACGTGAAATATGGCTGAGGACTCGAGTCAACTCCCTGGTACAGTCATCACGTCTTTTGCGAAGCTGCACAAGTTCAGCGTTCACCGACTCAAGCTTGACATCAGACTCCTGGAGAAGTTCTCGGTCCTTGGCAATTTGGAGGTTGAGGCGTTCGCGCTCTTCGGTATAGTCCTGGCCAGCCTTTTGGAGCTCGGACTAGTGCTGTGCTTTCATTTTCTCCATCTCGGCCTTGAGCTTGGCGATCTCATCATCCTTATTCCGGAGGAGGGCAAGCTCATCGTCTTTCGTTTTGAGCTCGGCCTGATGCTGCCCTGCTTGTTCGAGAAAATGCAGCATCATATCAGGCACGGGCACACTATCTTCCAGCGATACTGAAATAGTTTGTCAACCCGGCAAAGCTGAGGTATGAATGTTTGCCGAGCCAAGGAGGAATGGAGATGGAAAGCATAGCAAGGTTGAGTAGATATAACTTACCCTTGATCTGATCTAGATTCTTCCTCATAAGCTTGTTCTCAGCCTCCACCCCAGCTGCGAAAACCGAATGATGGATTAGTTCGGCAGAAGAAGATGAAGGAAAATGGAGAAGTGTCAAGGAAGAAACCTACCCCGTTTCTCGTGTTCAGCGAGAAGTGCGTTATGCTTGGCACGCAGCATCTTATGAGTGTCTAGGAGATGCTGAAACTCAGCGCTCCGGCGGTTGGTGGTCACCTGAAAAGAATACAAAAATACAACTTAGCCTTGTGCATATTCGAAGTGTACAAAATCCAGGCCAAGTGGAACTTAACCCGGCTGTAGGTGTGTGCATATTCGAAGTGTACAAATTCCGGGCCAAGTGGAACTTAACCCGGCTCTAGGTGTGTGCATATTCGAAGTGTACAAAACCTGGGCCAAGTGAAACTTAACCCGGCTCTAGGTGTGTGCGTATTCGAAGTGTACAAAATCCGGGCCAAGTGGAACTTAACCCGGCTCTAGGTGTGTGCCTATTCGAAGTGTACAAAATCTGGGCCAAGTGGAACTTAACCCGGCTCTAGGTGTGTGCATATTCGAAGTGTACAAAATCCGGGCCAAGTGGATCTTAACTCGGCTCTAGGTGTGTGCATATTCGAAGTGTACAAAATCCGGGCCAAGTGGATCTTAACCCGGCTCTAGGTGTGTGCATGTTCGAAGTGTACAAAATCCGGGCCAAGTGGAACTTAACCCGGCTCTAGGTGTGTGCATATTTGAAGTTATCAAGGAGCTACGTTAGTGTTCTAAGGAGCATCCGGCCGAGTAACAAGTTACTCCCCCGGAGGCTCGGGGACTAATGGTTATATCATTAATATCTATAACATGCTAAAGTAAAGGGGAAGTGACGTACCTCCATCATCCGACACGCGAGGTTAATTGCCTTAGCGACTGTGTTCATTTGGGTAGAAAATTCAGCGGGACCGAACTTCTCCGGAAGATCGTCGTTGTGGACGAACTCCGCCTTGTTCCAATTCATGACGAATTCGATCAGGCTCGGAGGGTATCGCTCGCCGGTGGGCATATGGGGCGCCACCAAGCCCTTCGCATGCGCCTCCCTCCTCTCAACCAGGGCAAGGGCCGAGCTGGTGTGCAAAACCATTTGTTGCGCATCAGCTGGCTCGGCAGGGGCGTCCTTTGGTGCTCGAGGCTTCTTGGGAAGCAGGGATGCGAGAGTGCGCTGTCCAACCTCGACGAACGCTGTCCTGGTGGCGTCAGGGGCCTTTTTGCCCTTGGGCTGCTAGGAGGAGGAAGTGGTTGCAGCAGATTTTCCCTTGGGAGCTGTTTGGGTACTTTCTCGCCGAGACTGAGAAGTCTCGGAAGAGGCGGAGGAGCTTGGCGCTGGTGCTCTTGCTGCTGGGCTTGGTGCTGCTGCTGGCGCTCTTGCTGCTGGAGTTGGTGCTGGTGCTGTTTTCTTCTTCGGTGGAGGTGCTGAGGTAGTCTCGGTGGTAGCTGGTTGCGGCGGAGCCGAAGTTGTGGATGTCGCCGCCTCGGCTGGGCCAGTCTCCCCCGCTTCAAGGTTGCCCCCCTCTTGACGAGGTGGAGTAGAACCCGGAGCAGCCGCAGAACCCTCTGGAATAGGGCTCAGCAGGCGTGGCTCGTCGCCACGAGGGGGAGAAGGGCTGGGTCGGAGCGGCGAAGCCATGCCAGACCCACTCTGGGGGACCTCTACCGCGGCCCTGCCGAATTAAACAATGTTGGATGAGAAACTAAAACAATACAAGAACAAGTAAGTGGCTGAGGGAAAACAGGCTTACGTATCCGAGGTTAGGGGATCCTTAGGCTTCCGAGCCCTTCGTGCAGGGGCCTTGGTTGCAGGCTTGGAGGCAGTTTTGTCCCCGGACTTTTTTCGCCTTATGGTAGGCTGAGAAGGTCTAGAGGAAGAAGTTGATGCAGCTCCCCGCTTTTTTCGGTGCAACCGGAACAGGGTCACCCACGGCAAGGGGAGGGTCCTCATCGATCTGCCCACTGGGGTTAGCTGATGCCGGAAAAGCATAAGAAAGGGGGACAGCGTCAAGAGCTTCCATCACCTCGACATCCGAGTCATCTTCATCATTGGGCCAATCTCTAATGGAAGAGAGTTTACCGGTGGGTCGCTTCGTAGCGTCGGTCATTGGAAGGAACATCTCCTGATCCGGCTCTTCCTCGTCCGAGGTCTCCCGGTCAGGCGCCCACTTAAGGGTGGGATCGGTGCCATCTTCGAGGGTTTGCTGAAGGAATAGCTAAGGAAAAGAACAGACAACAGAGTTAAAAATACAATAGCGACCGACATAAGGTTTAATTCGGAGAAAGTTTGCGGCACAAAACTTACCGCGGGAGGAAGCCTATCACGGCAAAAGTGCTCAATTCCTCACATCCACTCAGAGGAGAAGTCCTTTTGGGTGGTGAAGAGAGCCTTGACCCGGCGATAGATCTCCGTGTTGCTCAACTCGAAGGACGAGGTCCGGTTGGGGTCGCAGCCCCAGCTCATGTGACACACTTTGTGAGTGCGCTTCTGGAGGGGGGAGATCCGGTTGCGGACGAACGTGATCATGGCGTCCTCATTGCGCAACCCGAGCTTCTTCAGTTCCGTGAACCTTTTGTTGATCTGGTTGGCCAAGGCCGTGGGCTTCTTGGGGACAATGTCCCACAACTCCGGGTTAGGATGACCCGGAGCATAGGGGAGCAGCCAGATTAAGTCTTCGGTGCCGTCGTTCCGAACATAAAAGAAAGTCCGGGCCCATCCCTTGCAGGAGTCTAGCCCGGTGACTCGGGGGAAGACGGATAGCCTCCGGGGAGAGATGGACGCAGCCCCGAACTGCGTAAGCTGCTTGTCCTCCGGATCAAGCTGAATGTTCGGAATTACGTTACGATGAAGACCAAAAAACCGGATCCATAGCTCCTTCGTGGGCCATAATCCGGCATAGGCTTCGATCGTGGAGGCAAAAGCAGAGAGAGGTGATTGCGTTGGCAGGAAGGTGGTGCGGCTGGAGTTCGTAGGTGCTCAACTAGTCGTGGAAAAAATCGCTGACCGGCAAACCGAAACCCTGCTGGAAATGTGACAAGAACACCACATACTCACCCGGATTGGGTGAGGGGGCGAGTTCGGCGGAGGCGAGGCGCGCGGTGACGCCGGCGGGGATGCGCCTGGTGTGGTAGAGCCAGTCCAGGTCATCCTGGCAGACCCAGGATCCGGCCCACGCACCACGGTCCACCGTGGCGGCGTCTTCCTCCATCTCTTGCTCGGCGACGGCGAGCTCCTCCTCTATCATCTCGAGTTCGCTGCCCTCACTGGCGCTAGCGGCGGTGGGGGGCAACGGCCTAGACTGACAGCGACCCGTGGCGGAGGAGGTGCGCAACGGTGACGGCGACGCAGAGGCGTGTGGAAGTAGTGCGGCGGCGGTGCTGCTACTTAGAAGAGGTGGTGGCGGCGCTGTCGCGGGAGAAGACGGAGAAGAGGAACCGGAGGCAGAGGTGCGCGGAAGGGGGAAAAGATCTAAGGGGCGCGCCCCTCCCCTATTTAACCACTCCCTCGAGGGGGAAGTGGGATCGTGTTTTGCGGTTACGCCACACGGTGTGGCCGTGTACACACCGGATTGGCCAATCAGCATCAGGCCACACGGAAGGTCACAAGGCACAGCAGATCCCATGACGCGACGCATTGATGCAGTTAACGAGGAGGCAGGCGTGACGTGACGTGCGCACAGTAACTCCTGACAGTAACAGCGGCAGTTACTGTGGCTGGCCCTTAAAATGAGGCGATGTGATGATTAGCCTCCACGTGGGGAAGCGTACAAGAGAAGCAGGAACAACCCAGATGAGAATGTGGTAACCCGGCCAGCAAGTGAAAACTTGGAATGTGCCAAGGGAAAGTAAATCCATAGAATCCGAGACAAGGTGGTAACCCGGCCAGCAAGGGAAAACTTGGAATGTGCCAAGGGAAAGTAAATCCATAGAATCGGAGATAAGGAGGTAACTCGGAAATAAGATCCTAAGCTCAGTGAAATGGAACCTGATGTGGCCTTAGCGGCCAAGGCAGCTAAGACCGCACCAGCTTCGGGGACTAATGTTGGGGGGCTACCCCCGGGTAGGGTCACGTCGGGGTATAAAGGCCGAGTTAGCTGAGGTTCGGCAAGGTCAAAGCGGATGCTGGCCGGGCCACCTCAAGGCAGGCCGAATCACGGAGTAACCCGGACCAGGGGGCGTCCACCTAACTTGGTCTCAACCGACTTAAGCCGTAAGTCGGAAAGATGTATATAACTTTCATGCAGGAACGGGTGTGGCCGGATCAACTATGATCCGGGTCATGTCAAGCTTCTAGGAGAAGGAAGGAAACTCGCTGGTCAAAAGTAGCCCTGGTACGCATGGCATGAGCAAAGCGGACAGAGGCAAGACCAGCGAGGCGTGGCCGACAAAGGTGACGAAGCCAATGTCGGGTGACGCAGGCGCCGCAGAGGCTCACGTAGCCTCTACATTGGTGACGCGGGGGAAAAGTAACCCGGTCGGCTTACTATTTTGGGAGGAGGCATATTCCAGGGAATATGCCTCCACGTATGCCCTAAGTGGAGACCTAGCCATCCCTATATAAGGAGGGCTAGGGCCTCTGTAGAAAGGTTAGGTTCTACGGGTTGGTCTTGTACGGGTTAGCTAATGGCGAGAGTAAGAGAGTCCCTTCTTCCTCCTCTCCCCAAGACAGCTCTAGGAGCACTTGTAAACCTTGGAAGTGAATCAGATATAAAACTTCTGTGTGTGGAATCACCTCACTATCCCTCCCTGGATTCCCCTAGTGCATATTAGTCCCCACCTTTAGCCTATCCATGGCATCTGCCGTGACACCACCACGACACTAGGTGAACAAATTACAGCGGGGCAATTGACAAACATCGAGAAAGTAATACATGCATATACTAATCATATTGACTCCTTTGGAACTTGATTGGGAATTACAACATTATACATAGACCGCCATCCAACTACATCTATGACTAATAATCCAGCTTCAGGTTATCATCCGAACCCCCTCTAGTATTAAGTTACAAGCAACAGATTATTGCTTTACGAATTGCGTGTAATGTAAACAATACGATTGTGCTATGAACAAAGAATTGTTGTTTTCTCCCTAGTAGCAACAACACATCTAGTACCTTAGAGATTTCTGTCACTTCTCCAGATTACCAGAGGCATGAACCCACTATCGAGCATAAATACTAACTCTTGGAGCTGCTAGCATCTAATTGGCCAAGATAGCTACTAACAACGGAAAGCATGCAAGAGCACAAATAACAAAGACATGATAGAATCAATAATCAATCAGAAATAACATCTCAATATCCATCGGATCCCCGCAAACACAACATGCAGAATTACAAATATATGATCTTGATCATGAACGGAGCTCACAAGATCTAGACATGAAAGCACAAAGGAGGAGAACCAGCCATCTAGCTACTACATGGATCTGTAGTCTAGAGATGAACTACTCACGCATCACACCGGAGGCTTGCATGATGATGAAGAAGGCCTCCAGGGTGAATTACCCTCTCCGGCAGGGTGTCGGGAAGAGCTTCAGATCCCTCCCGATCTAGGGATGGAGATGATGACGGCTACAGACTGTTTCATAGATTTTTGATCGGGTACTTGGGGTTTTTGTCCCGAGGGAATCTTATAGGCGGAAGGAGAGGCCGTGGGGGTGCTGGGGGCAGCCAGACCACCCCCTGGCGCGGGTCAGGCCTGGCCGCGCAGCCAGGTGGTGTGGCCGGCCCCCATCCCTTCTCCGTCTCGTATTCTGGCATTTGATGACTTTCGAAAAAATAGGCACTTTGGCTTTTGTCCCATCCAATTCTGAGAATATTCATTTTCTGACTTTCCTGGAACCAAAAACAGCAAAAAACAGGCAGCTGGCACTATGGCTCTTGTTAATAGGTTAGTCCAAGAAATCATATGAAAAGTACTGCAAAGTGTGGACAAAACACAAGAAAGTGGATAAAACCAAGCATGGAACATCAAAAATTATAGATACATTTGCAATGTATCAACATCCCCAAGCTTAACTCCTGCTCGTCCTCGAGTAAGTAAGTGTAAAAAGAAAGAATAATTTTTGAGGTGACATGCACCAACAAAGACTTGATCAAAGTATTTGTAAAACATTCAAAGCTGGGATCATAGTACTTCAATCATAACATGAAAGACAGAGTTCTAACAATAAGACAAAGAAACTATGATGCAACATGAAAAGACACAAACAAAAGATTCATGAATAACAATGCTTTGCAAGACGTTTTTTGTTTCACATAAAGAAAACATAGCATAATAGTATTCAGCTTGTCCCTCATAGAGTAGCAAATATAAATGCATAGGACACCTTCAAAGTTCATAAGAGTGACTAGATACAAATAGTTCAAAACTAGCAATATCAAGTTATGCATCAATCAACTAGTCTTGGGACAATGCACATAGAACTAAGAATGGCCACTATGCTCTCAAAGTAGGTGCATAAAGATAGACGGTGGAGACTCAATGTAATGGTGGAAGAAAGGCGTTCATAGAAGGAAGTAGGGATTCAAGTCTCATAAAGAGCTTCCAAAAATTATGGTACTTATAGCTTTTAGCTCTCATTGCCCCTATCATAAGCATCTTGAAGTGATTAAAGTTAAAGTGAACAAACTATGATGTACATGCTTGACGAATTATAAGTTAGAAATCTCATGTCCCTTGTATACGAGGGCCGCTCCTCATGCTACTCAAGTTTAGCCACCGGAAAGTTCTTGTCATCGTAAGTACATGTGTATCATAGAGAACCGCCAACGGGGTACCCCTTGCCCGATGATACGGAAGAATCCCCATATCAAAATGACAAGGCAAGCAGACAACGAGCATCTCAGCAATCTTCTTATTTACCATGGGAATATGGTGCTTTTTTATCTCTTTCCTCTTTTCATAATATCTTTTTTTTCTTTTTCTCTTTTTTCTCTTTTTTCTCAATATAGGACTCTTTTTTTATAAGAAGAATTCTTCATAGACAGCTCATTAGTTACGCTGCAGGTTTCCACTATGTCAGCATGGATTAGACCAGTGGCCCAGGCGTTTCTCTAACACATATACATAACTCCATGGACTTACCAGCTCCCCTTTCATATCACACCGATGACATCCATATACAAAAGAGCATGATATCAACTAGGTACAAGTACCAAGTGCAATGTTGAAAGCATTCCCCATGACAGCATGGTTCTGCTAATTCCCAACAAATAAGTGCAAGCATATACGCAACAAAGATGGACGCAATGGTTCAAGTTTATTAAATGCAAGAAAGTAAAGTGTGCCATCTAGTTCGTGAGAGTTTTAATCACTAATTTTCACATAACAAGTTTAATTTAGAAGGTAGACAAAAACATGAATATACTTGGAATAGCATATGCTAGTAGGTAGGTATGGTGGACTCTTTGGAATAACTTAGTTTTTGGATGCATGAGTGGAACTCATACTTGGTTATGGGCTAGCAATAGACTGGGAGCGACAAACTAAGAGAGCAAAAATGGCTATAATCATGCAGAGTGACAAAACATCATTCATCAAAGCATAAAGTGATACTACAAGTTGAAAACTAAAGGATCATAAAGTCTATCGTGACTTTGGATAGTCGTAACATGGTGTGAGCATGTGCCAAGTCAACCCAAATAAAGCATCAAAGGAGAATACCACAATACTATGATTTAATATGCTAAAACAATGCATGATTCTTCAAAGGCACATTAAGCAATCTCAATTGTTTATAACATTTCATGCTACAACAAAGAATACTAAGCATAAATCCAAAATAATATCGAGCATGGCATGACAAAGCATAGGCCACAGTCAAAAGAAAGCTCTCTTTACCACTTAAGCATGAACTTTCCTACTCTTTTCCAATCCAAACCAAACTATTTGAAAACCAATGTATGAAAGAGGGGGTCCAACCAATTTATTCATAAAACTAAGCAAACCAAGGAAACGAAAAACAAAACAAAAACGAAAAAAGAAGACGCTCCAAGAACAACACAACTGTGCATGAAACAATAAAAATGAAGCGTTTGGAAGGAACCAGGGATTTTTATTGATGAAGAAGGGATGCTTTGGGCATCCCCAAGCTTTGACGCTTGTACTTCTTGGATATTTCTTGGGGTGACACGCGTGGCATCCCCAAGCTTGAGCTTTACTCCATCCTTCATCTCATTACTCATTCCTTCAATACACTTGAAAATTTTCCTTTATACAAAACTTCACACAATCTTTATTAGCAACATTAGTGCACTCAAGATAATAAGTCTTTGGGTTCAGTTTCAACACCAATAAAACTTTCATTAAAACACTAGCTACTTTAGCACTTCCCTCAAAAATCTCAATTCCCAAAAAGAACACAAAAAGAAACCAACAATAAGCAAATGCAAATAATGGCAGAAATCTATCAAAACAGACCAGCAGGTAAAGATGATTTTTTTCGAAGACCTTCTGTTGCTCAAATCGAAAAGTGTTGAACTAAGGAAAGTTATATAACAACCTGGGTCAGAAGCAAAAAAATTCACGCCTCAAAACGACGTACAGAGATTTTACACGAATTTTTACGGTGAAGCACTAAAATCTATTTCGGGACAGCAACTTTCCCAATCATTACTTCTCTCTCATTAGAGATTACTCTTGGCACAAAAAGCAAATAAAAAGTATAAGGAGCGGTTATTACAGAGGTAATAACTTCTAAGACTCATCTAAAACTTTTGGGTTATCTCTCAATAAGTACTTTTCTTTAACGCCTTTAAGTTAGGCATAAGAAGCAAGAAAAAGGATCAAGTGTTCTCAAATGAAGAAGCATTAAGAGCAAATTTTGTTTTCATAGGAGAGGCAAAAGAAATCTTCTCTCTTTTCTTAGGGAAGTGTTCTATACATTTCTTGAGTGGAATTTGATATTTAATGGTGCCTTCTTTCATATCAATAATGGCCCCAACAGTTCTAAGAAAATGTCTTTCCAAAGTAATAGGACAAGAAACATTGCATTCATCATCCAAAGCATAGAAATCAATGGGGACATAGCCATTGTTAACCATAATAAGAACATCATTAATACTCCCCATGATTTTCTTTTTAGCATTATCATCAAGTGGGATATTCAAATAACAATCTTTCAATGGTGGCAAATCAAGCATATCATAAATCCTTCTAGGCATAATAGAAACACTACTATCAAGATCACATAAAGCTTTGAAATCAAAGTCATTCACTTTCATATTAATGATGGGTTCCCAACCATCTTCTTGTTTTATAGGAATAGAAGCTTTATGTTTCATCTTTTCTTCTTCAATTTTTATGAGAGCATCAGTAATGTGTTTTGTAAAGGCCATGTTCATAGCACTAGCATTAGGACTTTTAGCAAGCTTTTGTAAGAACTTAATAACTTCAGAGATGTTGCAACCATCAAGATCAAAATCATAATTATCATCTAAAGTAGTAGAGTTATTACTAGCCTCAACACTAGTGGTAGTGATAGTAGAAACACTAATGTTTCTACCAATTTCATCTTCTCTTTCCCACTTAGCATGCAATTCAGCTAATAGTCTAACATTTTCATCAATTCTTACTTGTATGGCATTAGTAGCTGCAAAGGGATTCTCAATAGTTTCAGATTTAGCAGCCATTTTATTAATCAAAGAGGATTGTGCTTCAGACAAAGATGATATATTTCTTTCAGCATTAGAAAGTTTCAATTGCAAACTAGGGATTTCCCTATTTAAACTCTCAAGTTGATGACTAATGTTCTTCAAAATAGTAGATTGTTCCTCCATAGTTTTAGTAAATAGTTTATTTTGCTCATATTGCATTTGCATGAAGTTTTTAGTGGCCCTTTCAACTTCTAAAATTCTTCCTTCACTAGGTATTCCAGGTTTGCCATTATAACCATAAGTATTATTAGGAGGATAGGGCCTATTATTTTTATTACCATAAGCATTGTTGCCAAAATTATTATTTCTTATAAAGTTCACATCAACTTGCTCTTCTTGAGCAACCAAAGAGGCTAAAGGAACATTATTTGGATCAATATGGGCTTTCCCATTAACAAGCATAGTCATAATAACATCAATTTTATCACTCAAGGAGGAGGTTTCTTCAACAGAATTTACCTTCTTACCTTGTGGAGCTCTCTCAGTATGCCATTCAGAATAGTTAACCATCATATTATCTAGAAGCTTTGTTGCAGCACCGAAAGTAATTGTCATAAAGGTACCTCCAGAAGCAGAATCCAATAGATTTCTTGAAGAATAGTTCAATCCTGCATAAAAGGTTTGGATAATCATCCAAGCATTAGTCCATGAGTGGGACAATTCTTTACCAAAGATTTCATTCTTTCCCAAGCTTGAGCAACATGTTCATTATCAGATTGTTTAAACTTCATTATTTCACTTCTCATAGATATAATCTTAGCAGGAGGATAGTATTTTCCAATGAACGCATGTTTGCATTTAGTCCATGAATCAATACTATTCCTAGTTAAGGAATTCAACCATTTCTTAGCTTCTTCTCTCAAAGAGAAAGGAAACAATTTAAGCTTAATAATATCTCCATCTATATCCCTATGCTTTTGCATCTCACAAAGTTCAACAAAGTTATTTAGATGGGCAACATCTTCTTCATTACCAATACCAGAAAATTGTTCTCTCATAACAAGATTGAGTAAAGCAGGTTTTATTTCAAAGAAAGTAGCTTCAGGAATAGGTGGAGCAATAGGTGTGCTCATAAAATCATTGTCGTTGGTGCTAGTGAACTCACACAACTTAGTGTTTTCAAGAGTAGTCATTTTTGTGTGTTTTTAATAAAGAAAGCAAACTAGTAAAACTAATTTTTTGTGTGTTTTTGATAAAGAAACAAGCAAACAAAGCAAGAAAATAAACTAAGCAAAACAAAAACAACAAAGTAAAGAGATTGGTTATGAGGGACTCCCCTTGTGAAGATGTCCTTGACTCCCCGACAACAGCGCCAGAAAATATACTTGCTAACTCGTGTACTAACGAGCTCATTTGGGAACCCCAAGAGTAAGGTATGATGAGCACATAAGTAAGTTTTATATTAGTTATGAAACTAAGGTTATTAATCCAGTAGGAGCAAGGAAACACCCCAAAGGTGTAGCTAGCTGAACTTTGGCAGGGCGCACTACCGGTGCCAGCAGCAACGTGGAGACCTGCACAACACAACCACAGAACTTTGTCCCCAACTTGCGATGAGGTTGTCAATCTCACCGGTTTTCCAGAAAACAAAGGATTAAACGTATCGAGTGTAATAGTTTGCAGAAAGTAAACACAAAACAGTAAACAGTTGATTGTAGATTGATAGTAAAAGAAAGGACCGGGGTCCATAGTTCACTATAGGTGGCTCTCCTTAAGATAGATAACATGTTGGGTGAACAAATTACAGCGGGGCAATTGACAAACATCGAGAAAGCAATCATGCATATACTACTCACCGTGACTCCTTTGAGATTCGATTGGGCATTACAACATTATACATAGACCACCATCCAACTGCATCTATGACTAATAATCCACCTTCAGGTTATCATTCGAACCCCCTCCAGTATTAAGTTGCAAGCAACGGATAATTGCATTATGAATTGCATGTAAAGTAAACAATACGATTGTTCTATGAACAAAGGATTGTTGTTTTCTCCCTAGTAGCAACAACACATCTAGTACCTTAGAGATTTCTGTCACTTCCCCAGATTACTAGAGGTATGAACCCACTATCGAGCATAAATACTAACTCTTGGAGTTGCTAGCATCTACTTGGCCAAGATAGCTACTAACAACGGAAAGCATGCAAGAGCACAAATAACAAAGACATGATAGAATCAATAATCAATCTGAAATAGCATCTCAATATCCATCAGATCCCTGCAAACACAACATGCATAATTACAAATAGATGATCTTGATCATGAACGGAGCTCACAAGATCTAAACATGATAGCACAAAGGAGGAGAACCACCCATCTAGCTACTACATGGGCCCATAGTCCAGAGACAAACTACTCACACATCACACCGGAGGCTTGCATGGTGATGAAGAAGGCCTCCAGGGTGAATTCCCATCTCCAGCAGGGTGTCGGAAAGAGCTTTAGACCCCTCCCGATCTAGGGATGGAGATGACGGCGGTGATACATTGTAAATGTATCTATAATTTTTGATGTTCCATGCTTGGTTTTATCCACTTTCTTGTGTTTTGTTCCAACTTTGGAATACTTTTCATATGATTTCTTGGACTAACCTATTAACAAGAGCCACACTGCCAGCTGCTTTTTTTCTGCTGTTTTCGGTTCTACGAAAGTCAGAAAATGAATATTCTCGGAATTGGACGGGACACAATCCAAAGTGCCTATTTTTCCGGAAGTGATCAAGTGCCAGAATAAGATACGGAGAGGGGCCAGAGGGCGGCCACACCACCTGGCCGCGCGGCCAGGCCTGGCCCGCGCCAGGGGGTGGTGTGGCCAGCCTAGGCACCTCCTCGGCCACCCCTTCCGACTATAAGATGCCCTCAGGACGTAAACCCTAAGTACCCGATCAAAAATCCACGAAAGAGTCCGTATCCACCATCATCTCCATCCCTAGACCGGGAGGGATCTGAAGCTCTTCCCGGCACCCTGCCGGAGAGGGGAATTCACCCTGGAGGCCTTCTTCAACACCATGCAAACCTCTGGTGTGATGCATGAGTAGTTCATCCTTAGACTACGGATCCATGTAGTAGCTAAATGGCTAGTTCTCCTCCTCTGTGCTTTCATGTCTAGATCTTGTGAGCTCCGTTATGATCAAGATCATCTATTTGTAATTCTACATGTTGTGTTTGCGGGGATCCGATGGATATTGAGATGCTATTTTAGATTGATTATTGATTCTATCATGTCTTGTTTTATTTGTGATCTTGCATGCTTTCCGTTGTTAGTAGCTATCTTGGCCAATTAGATGCTAGCAACTCCAAGAGTTAGTATTTATGCTCGATAGTGGGTTCATGCCTCTGGTAATCTGGGGAAGTGACAGAAATCTCTAAGGTACTAGATGTGATGTTGCCACTAGGGAGAAAACAACAATCCTTTGTTCATAGAACAATCATATTGTTTACTTTACACGCAGTTCGTAAAGCAATAATCTGTTGCTTGCAACTTAATACTAGAGGGGGTTCGGATGATAACCTGAAGGTGGATTATTAGTCATAGATGTAGTTGGATGGCGGTCTATGTATAATGTTGTAATGCCCAATCAAGTCTCAAAGGAGTCAACATGATTGGTATATGCATGTATTGCTTTCTCGGTGTTTGTCAATTGCCCCGCTATAATTTGTTTACCCAGCATGTTATCTATCTTAAGGAGAGCCACCTCTAGTGAACTATGGATCCCGGTCCTTTTCTTTTTCATACAATCTACAAACAGTTTACTGCTTGGTGTTTACTTTCTGCAAACTTTTACTTCTTTCCATTCGATACATTTAATCCTTTGTTTTCCGCAAAACACGGTGAGATTGACAACCTCATCGCAAGTTGGGGACAAAGTTCTGTGGTTGTGTTGTGCAGGTCTCCACGTTGCTACTAGCACCGGTAGTGCGCCCTGCCAAAGCTCAGCTAGTAACACCTTTGGGGTGTTTCCTTGCTCCTACTGGTTCAATTAAACCTTGGTTTCATAACTGAGGGAAACTTGCTGCTGTGCTCATCATACCTTCCTCTTGGGGTTCCCAACGAGCTCTACATCAACACCACGCACCAAGCACTTTTTTGTGCGCCGTGCATTGAGCCATCAAGCGATTTTCTGGCGCCGTTGCCAGGGAGTCAAGGACATCTTCACAAGGGGAGTCCCTCATAACCAATCTCTTTACTTTGTTGTTTTTGTTTTGCTTAGTTTCTTTTTGCTTTGTTTGCTTGTTTCTTTATCAAAAACACAAAAAATAATTAGTTTTACAAGTTTGCTTTCTTTATCAAAAATACAAAAAAAAATTAGTTCCTACTCTAGTTGTTATTTTCGTTGGTCTATTATTGTGTTGTTTTATCATGCTTTCTATCAATGGTTGTTTTCTTTGAAATTGAATCTTATTGGCAAGGTGGTTTCACGGAAGATCAAAAATATTATTATAAGGAACACCGCTTGTCACACAAAGGGAAACACTTATGGGAACAAATTGATAAATTGTATACCATTTCTAGAAACGTGTGCTCTACTTATAATGTTACTTATTGCTTTGATAAATCTTGTTGCTGTAGGAGGTATAAACACCCCCCCTTTTCAATGTGAGTATAATGATAATGTTACCATATCTTCTTATGTTAAAGCGAATTATGAATTTTATGAAGTGGAACAAATTGAAGAATTTATTGCTTGGAAGGGTGCATTTGAACTTGCTAGTTTGCTTGAAAATATTGATGATTCACCTTATAAATATGAGGTTTATGATATACTTAAATTTTGCTTTGATAATTACAAGGTAGAAATGGTTATATTCTTGAATATCTTAATAGATGCTCTCCACCAATGGAAGAGACTAATGCCTTGCAGGAGCCTATGGAAGAAGAAATTGCTGAAACTAGAAGCTCATTGGATGAAAAATAGGAGGAGAGTGATGATCAAGAGGAGGAAGAATGGATCTACCCATCCCTACCTTCTAATGAGAGTAACGCTTTACCCCTTACATTATTTAATTGTCCCCCATGCTTACCAAAGGAGGACGAATGTCATGTTCCTGATGATTCTTTTGAAAATGTTTATAATAAAACTCTAGTGTTTGTAGATCATGAAAAACATGCTTTATGTGATAGTTACATTGTTGAGTTTATTCATGAGGATACTGAAAATTATTATGAGAGAGGAAAATATGGTTGTAGAAGTTTTCATGGTATAGAAACACCCCTCTATGTTCTGAAAATTTTGAAGTTATTCTCGTTTTATCTTCCTATGCATGTCACTTTGTTCTTTGTGAATTTATTTGCATACAAGATTCCTATGCATAGGAAGTGGATTAGACTTAAATGTGTTTTGAATTTGCTTCTTGATGCTCTCTTTTACTTCAATTCATATTTTTTATGTGAGCATCTTCTCAAACTATCATGCTTAACTTAAAGGCGTTAAAAAAGTACTTATTGGGAGATAACCCAAAAGTTTTAGATGAGTCTTGGAAGTTATTACCTCTGTAATAACCTCTCCTTATCCTTTTTATTTGCTTTTTGTGCCAAGAGTAACCTCTAATGAGAGAGAAGTAATTATTTGGAAAGTTGCTGTCCCGAAACAGATTTCTGTGCTTCACCGTAAAAATTCGTGAGAGAGCTCTGTATGTTGGATTGAGCTGTAATTGTTTGTGCTTCTGACCCAGGTTGTTATCTAACTTTATTTAGTTCAACACTTTTTTAGTTGAGCAACAAAAGGTCTTCGAAAAAATTCGTCTTTACCTGCTGGTCTGTTTTGACAGATTTCTGCCATTTTCTACATTTGCTTCTTATTGGTTCCTTTTTGAGTTCTTTTGGAGAATTGAGCTTTTTTAGGGAAGTGCTTCAGTAGCTAGTGTTCTAATGGAAGTTTATTTGGTGTTAGAACTGAACCTTAAGACTTATTTATCTTGAGTGCACTAATGTTGCTAATAAAGATTGTGTGAAGTTTTGTATGAAGGAAAAATTTCAGGTGTACGGAAGGAATGAGTAATGAGATGAAGGATGGACTAAAGCACAAGCTTGGGGATGCCACGCGTGTCACCCCAAGAAATATCCAAGAAGTACAAGCGTCAAAGCTTGGAGATGCCCAAGGCATCCCCTTCTTCATCAATAAAAATCCCAGGTTTCTTCCAAACGCTTCATTTTTATTGTTTCATGCACAGTTGTGTTTTTCTTGGAGCGTCTTCTTTTTCGTTTTCGTTTTGGTTTTTCGTTTGCTTTGGTTTGATTATTTTTCTGAATAAATTGGTTGAACCCCCCTTTTTCATACATTGGTTTGCAAATAGTTTGGTTTGGTTTGGAAAGAGTAGGAAAGTTCATACTTATGTGATAAAAAGAGTTTGTTTTTGACTGTGGCCTATGCTTTATCATGCCATGCTTGATATTGTTTTGGCTTTATGCTTAGTATTCTTTGCTGTAGCATGAATTGTTATAAACAATTGAGATTGCTTAATGTGCCTTGGATGAATCGTGCGTTGTATTGGCATATTAAAGCATAGTATAGTGGTATTCTCCTTTGATGCTTTATTTGGGTTGACTTGGCACATGCTCACACCATGTTACGACTATCCAAAGTCACCATAGACTTTATGATCCTTTAGTTTTCAACTTGTAGTATCACTTTATGCTTTGATCAATGATGTTTTGTCGCTCTGCATGATTATGGCCATTATTGCTCTCTTAGTTTGTCGCTCCCAGTCTTTTGCTAGCCTCCACAACAAAGTATGAGTTCCACTCATGCATCCAACTCCCTAAACCAAGTTATTCCAAAGAGTCCACCATACCTACATACTATCTTATGCTATTCCAAGTATATTCATGCTTTTGTTTACCTTCCAAATTAAACTTGTTATGAGAAAACTAGTGATTAAAGCTCTCACGAACTTGATGGCACACCTTACTTTTCTTGCCCTTAATAAACTTGAACCACTGTGTCTTCTATGTTGTATATGCTTGCACTTATTTGTCGGGAATTAGCAGAACCATGCTTTCATGGGGAACGCTTTCAACATTGCACTTGGTACTTGTATCTAGTTGATATCATGCTCTTTTGTATATGGATGTCATCGGTGTGAAATGAAAGGGGAGCTTGTAAGTCCATGGAGTTATGTATATGTGTTAGAGAAACGCCTGGGCCGCTGGTCTAATCCATGATGACATGGTGGAAACCTACAACGTAACCATAATGAGCTGTCTATGAAGCATTCTTATTATAAAAAAAGAGAGTCCTATATTGAGAAAAAAAGAGAAAAGAGAAAAAAAGAGATACTATGAAAAGAGGAAGAGAAAAAAGCACCATATTCCCATGGTAAATAAGAAGAATGCTGAGATGCTCGTTGTCTGCTTGCCTTGTCATTTTGATATGGGGATTCTTCCGTATCATCGGGCAAGGGGTACCCCGTTGGCGGTTCTCAATGATACACATGTACTTACAATGACAAAAACTTACCGGTGACTAAACTTGAGTAGCATGAGGAGCGGCCCTCGTATACAAGGGACATGAAATTTCTGACTTATACTTCGTCAAGCATGTACACCATAGTTTGTTCACTTTAACCTTAATCACTTCAAGATTCTTATGATAGGGGCAATGAGAGCTGAAAGCTATAAGTACCATAATTTTTGGAAGCTCTTTATGAGACTTGAATCTCTACTTCCTTTTACAAAGGCTTTTCTTCCACCATTATATTGAGTCTCCACCTTCTATCTTTATGCACTTACTTTGAGAGCATAATGGCCATTCTTAGTTCTATGTGCATTGTCTCAAGACTAGTTGATTGATGCATAACTTGTTATTGCTTGGTTTAAACTATTGTATCTAGTCACTCTTATGAACTTTGAAGGTGTCCTATGCATTTATTTTTGCTACTCTATTGAGGGACAAGTTGAATACTATTATGCTATGTTTTCTTTATGTGAAACAAACAAACGTCTTGCAAAGCATTGTTATTCATGAGTCTTTTGTTTGTGCCTTTTCATGTTGCATCATAGTTTCTTTGTCTTATTGCTAGAACTTTTTCTTTCATGCTATGATTGAAGTACTATGATCCCAGCTTTGAATGTTTTACAAATACTTTGATCAAGTCTTTGATGGTGCATGTCTCCTAAAAAATTATTCTTTCTTTTTATCACTTACCTACTCGAGGACGAGCAGGAGTTAAGCTTGGGGATGTTGATACATTGCAAATGTATCTATAATTTTTGATGTTCCATGCTTGGTTTTATCCACTTTCTTGTGTTTTGTTCCAACTTTGGAGTACTTTTCATATGATTTCTTGGACTGACCTATTAATAAGAGCCACAGTGCCAGCTGCCTGTTTTCTGCAGTTTTTGGTTCCAGGAAAGTCAGAAAATGAATATTCTCGGAATTGGACAGGACAAAAGCCAAAGTGCCTATTTTTCCGGAAGTGATCAAGTGCCAGAATACGAGACGGAGAGGGGCCAGAGGGCGGCCACACCACCTGGCCGCGCGGCTAGGCCTGGCCCGCGCCGGGGGTGGTGTGGCCAGCCCAGGCACCCCCTCGGCCTCCCTTCCGACTATAAGATGCCCACGGGACGTAAACCCTAAGTACCCGATCAAAAATCCACGAAAGAGTCCATAGCCGCCGTCATCTCCATCCCTAGATCAGGAGGGATATGAAGCTCTTCCCGGCATCCTGCCGGAGAGGGGAATTCACCCTGGAGGCCTTGTTCATCACCATGCAAGCCTCCGGTGTGATGCGTGAGTAGTTCATCCTTGGACTACGGATCCATGTAGTAGCTAGATGGCTGGTTCTCCTCCTTTGTGCTTTCATGTTTAGATCTTGTGAGCTCCGTTCATGATCAAGATCATCTATTTCTAATTCTGCATGTTGTGTTTGCGGGGATCCGATGGATATTGAGATGCTATTTCAGATTGATTACTATCATGTCTTTGTTATTTGTGATCTTGCATGCTTTCTGTTTTAGTAGCTATCTTGGCCAAGTAGATGCTAGTAAGTCCAAGAGTTAGTATTTATGCTCGATAGTGGGTTCATGCCTCTAGTAATCTAGGGAAATGACAGAAATCTCTAAGGTACTAGATGTGTTGTTGCTACTAGGGATAAAACAACAATCCTTTGTTCATAGAACAGTCGTATTGTTTACTTTACACGCAGTTCGTAAAGCAATAATTTGTTGCTTGCAACTTAATACTGGAGGGGGTTCGGATGATAACCTGAAGGTGGATTATTAGTCATAGATGCAGTTGGATGGCGGTCTATGTATAATGTTGTAATGCCCAATCAAGTCTCAAAGGAGTCAACATGATTAGTATATGCATGTATTGCTTTCTCGGTGTTTGTCAATTGCCCCGCTGTAATTTGTTTACCCAACATGTTATCTATCTTAAGGAGAGCCACCTCTAGTGAACTATGGATCCCGGTCCTTTTCTTTTACATACAATCTACAAACTGTTTACTGCTTTGTGTTTACTTTCTGCAAACTTTTACTTCTTTCCATTCGATACGTTTAATCCTTTGTTTTCCGCAAAACACGGTGAGATTGACAACCTCATCGCAAGTTGGGGACAAAGTTCTGTGGTTGTGTTGTGCATGTCTCCACGTTGCTACTAGCACCGGTAGTGCGTCCTGCCAAAGCGCAACTAGTAACACCTTTGGGGTGTTTCCTTGCTCCTACTGGTTCGATTAAACCTTGGTTTCATAACTGAGGGAAACTTGCTGCTGTGCTCATCATACCTTCCTCTTGGGGTTCCCAACGAGCTCTTAATCAACACCACGCACCAAGCACTTTTCTGGGCGCCGTGCATTGAGCCATCAGGCGGCTACAAACTCTTTCGTGGAATTTTGATCGGGTCCTTAGGGTTTCTATATCGGAGGTATCTTATAGTCGGAAGGGGAGGCCGAGGGGGTGCCTGGGCTGGCCACACCACCCCCTGGTGCGGGCCAGGCCTGGCCGCGTGGCCAGGTGGTGTGGCCGCCCTCTGGCCCCACTCCGTCTCGTATTCTGGCTCCGTGTGTCCCTCGGTGAAAAACTGACTTTGACTTTTGTCCCATCCAATTCCGAGAATATTCATTTTCTGACTTCATGGAACCAAAAATAGCAGAAAACAGGCAGCTGACACTATGGCTCTTTGTTAATAGGTTAGTCCAAAAAAGTGTATGAAAATTACTCTAAAGTTGGAACAAAACATAAGCAAGTAGATAGAACCAAGCATGAAACATCAAAAATTATGGATACGTTAGCAACGTATCACCATTATCTTGTAATAGAGATCTTCTTGCGAATTAGTGACCATTGTAAAAATGTTTGATTTCAATCTAAGTATTTTTTCTAATGATTCATAATCTTGATCCTACTATTATGAGTGACTAGTCCTCATGGGCTACGGGTTGGGGTGAAGCCTCGCAGCATCTATGTGCATCTAATTCTATGGGAATATTGTGTAATGATTGAATAAGAGCTTTGTTATCTTGCATCTTTATTTCTACGTCGATCCAAGGACTTATAGCTACCCAAGCCCTGCGAATTTATTAATATGTGATATGAGATGAGTGGAGAACGACGTATGACACGCGAAACCCCAGTGATAGAAAAGGGTGTACCGTATTCGCTTAGTGATCCGCTTAGGATCAATAGTAACATCACTAATCTTAAGTCTTTGGTATGTTTTACCTAATAATCGTTGTAACCCGTGGTTTGGTGGTATGATGGTGGACCAAGTGACTATTGTCACTTGTGATTTCAGGGGCTCTAGTAGCTGAGGATGTACCTGCCCACAATTCCTATCATTTTAAGATCATTTTACACATGACTGTGCTTAACCTTATTTTTATCCCATTTGTATGCATGCTACAGGTGAATGTTCAACCCTGGCCTATCTTCATCATTGAAAACAATCAAGAGATACAAAGTAAACTAGAAAGGTCCGGTAAATGAAAAACAAAATTAATTAGCAAGTCTTCTAGAAGTTTTTCAATTCTTTTTAGCAAGTGTTTCCCAAGGTTCAATAAATCTAGATCTTTTTTAGAGAAAAAACTATTATATTGCATCCATAATCTGAATCGAAGATATCGATTTTCATATTCCTTCTCTCTCATATCTAGGTTGGACCCCAAATCTCTCCTAATCTAAACCAAACACACGACTGCTCCAATCAAGTTGGATGACCCACCGACTTGAGTGTTCTAGATCCTGCCAAGTTTCTCTCGGTCGCAATCTTTTTGATTCGATTATTCCAAAAGGAAATTGACAGATATATAAAAGATGGTCCCCGTTCTACATCAATTTCCAACGGAGAATCAAAAAGTAGTGGAGTTAATTTCTAGTAAAAAAACCACATTTGCAGAGACGCAGTCAGGAAAATTATGAATTAGGAGTAGGAACAACCGCAAAATCTACTTGCAAATCCATAAAAAATGAGAACAAAAATCGCAGATGGGGTGTAGATGGATCTGGCGGTGCCTCGCTTCCAAATCCAGCAACGACGAAGCAAAACTTCGTTCATAGAGCGACGCAATGAAGAGCATAATCTGATGATTACGACTGTGGTGCTGTGAGGGCGGAGTATCTTCTATGACTGTGGCACCTCAATCTCTCTCCTTCCTAAAAATCACATTGTTGTTCCACTTAGTTCACATTGGGGGCTAAAGAAGAACATGAGAAGATAAAGAAGGGTTGTTTTTTGCAAATGTGGAGCAACCATAGCGAGCACTTTATTGCAAAAAAATGTTGAGCAGATATAGTATCTAGATCGCATAACGTACATCCAATGGCTCTTACTAGGGTTTCCATGTTTCCATTCAAAGGGTGTTTCCATAGGATACTTTTAGAATAATTTGTGACTTAGCTATTTGAACTAATGATTGTTTAATGAGCTATTCTTTTTCTCAAACATCTACACAAAATTCATTATCAGAGCTCGCACCAAGGGCCGATCATATATTTTGTTGGCGATCAAATCATAGTACCACATTTATACTAAACCATTTTACTTTTTTTATTGACGACTTGGGTACTAAAAATCAAAATTTTAACTTTAACTGATACACTTTTGATGAAGCGATAAAACACTATATTTTTTGTTTTATATAGCACCATGAAGCACATAATATACATACTGAAAGTTCATTATTGCAAATACCACTCTATCTTTCCATATGAATTTATACTTTAGTTTGTGATATTCACCGAACTGATATTCATCTAAATGGAAGAAAGAATAAACGGATGCCAAAAAATCACATGTGTGTCACTTATATATACTATAGTGTATTTATATGTATTTTTATTATTATTGTTAAATACAATGATTGTCTATAGTGTGCGAGTCTAACAAATATCCTAAGTGAGGTTTCAAGAGTACTATGTCTCAAAATTGCATTTTCATCCAATGCTTTTCTCAGCCTCTATCTATATATCACTTAATTACATGCAGTCTTTCCCAACACCTTGTCAAGGAAATCTGCAACAAGCAACATGCAATTATGATTTAATATCCTTTTTATAGAGATATTCGGTCATCAACCGAGTGGGGAAAAACAAAACTAGCTATACCAAGTTGTGTATGTTAACTAAATCTATCAATTTCCTCCAGGATATTCTACCACACCATAGAAGAAGACCACTGATTTCGATGATTCAAAATTGTTACAATGGGCTTGAAATCCTGAAAAATACTCAACGTTAAATTTCTTGGTGCTATATCTTCAAAATTATATCTCATTTTAAAATCAAGCAACCAAATTATGAATCATTTTCACCGTTGAATTTCTTGGTGCTATATCTTCAAAACAATAGCACATTATATAGCTTTTTACTGGACAAAATTATTGTATATCTTCATTTATTTGCATTTAATGTTCCACCATGAATTCCATAAATAAAATGTAGAAGAAAAGAACCTAATGTTTTTAGAGTAAAAAGTTATTGCTTTTTGTAGGGGAAGTAAAAATCTACTTCTGGTTTACAATCTTCCATGGATCGTGGCCTAACTTAAGATGGGTCGATGATCTATGATCAATGACTAAAAAACGTATCTAAGCCCACTTTCGCCATGCGTCAACGAGTGGTGCGCAGGTCCAGGCCCATAACTCCCACGCTATGAACCGGGAAGCGCTCTGTGCGTCAGTTTCCCTCGCCGCGCCGGCTCCCCGCTATGAGCCGCCCGTTGTGCAACCACTATGCCTCCCTCCTCTCCTCCGCCGCCGGCAGCCGCGATGGTTCCCGCTTCTCCGGTGCCATACACTGCCTCATCCTCCGGAACCTCCCGCACCCTCCGCCCACCTACCTCCTCAACCAGCTCCTCACCGCCTATGCCAGGTCCGGCCGCCTTGGCCACGCCCGCCGCGTGTTCGACACAATGCCCGACCCGAACCTCTTCTCCCGCAATGCGCTCCTCTCGGCGCTGGCCCACGCTCGCCTCCTGCCCGACATGGAGAGGCTGTTCGCGTCCATGCCTGAGCGCGACACTGTCTCCTACAACGCACTCATCGCGGGGTTCTCGGGTGCCGGCGCCCCCAGGAGGGCAGCAGGCGTGTACCGCGCGCTGCTCCGGGAGGAGTCGGTGGTGGAAGGCGTCAGGGTCAGGCCCAGCCGCATCACGATGTCTGGCATGGTCCTGGCCGCGTCGGCGCTTGGCGACCGTGTGCTCGGCCGGCAGGTGCACTGCCAGATACTGCGTTTCGGGTTCGGGGCGTATGCATTCACCGGGAGCCCGCTAGTCGATATGTACGCGAAGATGGGCCTCATTGGGGATGCCAAGCGGGTCTTTGATGAGATGGAGGGCAGGAATGTGGTCATGTATAATACAATGATCACGGGGCTTCTCCGGTGCAAGATGGTTGCGGAGGCCAAGGAGCTGTTTGAGGCGATGGTGGAGAGGGACTCCATCACATGGACTACAATGGTTACAGGGCTGACGCAGAATGGGCTGCAGTCGGAGGCGCTGGATGTTTTCAGTAGGATGAGTGCAGCGGGTGTCGGTATAGATCAGTACACTTTCGGAAGCATCCTTACAGCCTGTGGTGCCCTTGCTGCCTTGCAAGAGGGGAAGCAGATCCATGCCTACATAATCAGAACTCTGTATGATGGGAATATCTTTGTCGGAAGTGCGCTTGTTGACATGTACTCAAAGTGCAGGGGCATCCGATTGGCAGAAGCCGTTTTCAGAAGGATGACATGCAAAAACATCATCTCATGGACTGCAATGATTGTTGGCTATGGACAGAATGGGTGTGGCGAGGAGGCTGTGAGGGTGTTCTCGGAGATGCAGAGGGATGGTATTAAGCCTGACGATTTCACCCTAGGCAGTGTTATCAGTTCTTGTGCTAATCTAGCAAGCCTGGAAGAGGGAGCACAGTTCCACTGTATGGCGCTCATCTCTGGGTTGAGGCCGTACATTACAGTGTCTAATGCGCTAGTTACCTTGTATGGGAAGTGTGGCAGTATCGAGGACGCACACCGCTTGTTTGATGAGATGCCGTTTCACGACCAGGTCTCCTGGACAGCCCTTGTTTCGGGTTATGCGCAGTTTGGGAAGGCAAAAGAAACTATTCAGTTGTTTGAGAAGATGTTGTCTAAGGGTGTGAAGCCTGACGGGGTAACGTTCATTGGTGTCCTCTCTGCTTGTAGCCGTTCAGGCCTTGTGGAGAAAGGCCGCAGCTACTTCCAGTCCATGCAGGAGAACCATGGTATTATACCCCTGGATGATCACTATACTTGTATGATTGACCTGTATAGCAGATCAGGGAGGTTAAAAGAAGCCGAGGAGTTCATAAGGCAGATGCCACGGTGTCCTGATGCAATCGGATGGGCAACGTTGCTGAGTTCATGTAGGTTACGTGGTGACATGGAGATTGGGAAATGGGCTGCTGAGAATCTCTTGAAAATTGACCCTCAAAACCCAGCGAGCTATGTCTTACTGTGCAGCATGCATGCTTCTAAAGGTGAATGGACCGAGGTTGCGCAGCTTAGGCGTGGAATGAGAGATAGGCAAGTGAAGAAGGAACCAGGCTGCAGCTGGATCAAGTATAAGAATAAAGTCCACATATTTTCAGCCGATGACCAGTCTCATCCCTTTTCCGGAACAATTTATGACAAGCTGCAGTGGCTCAATTCTAAGATGGTGGAACAAGGATACAAGCCTGATGTCAGCTCAGTGCTACATGATGTGGCGGATTCTGAAAAGGTTCACATGCTCAGCAATCATAGCGAGAAGCTTGCAATTGCATTTGGCTTAATTTTCATTCCAGAGGAAATGCCAATTCGGATTGTCAAGAATCTGCGGGTCTGTCTGGATTGTCACAATGCTACGAAGTTCATCTCTAAGATAACTGGGCGTGATATTCTTGTGAGGGACGCTGTCAGATTTCATAAGTTTAGCAATGGCATTTGCTCTTGTGGAGATTTCTGGTGATTGCATATCTATACAGCCAATGTCGTGCATGCTTCAAGTTGAAATATAACTCTGAAGTGCTGCTGGAAAAAAGAAAAAACAATTGAGCAAAGCAAAGCAACGCATGCTCTGGCCATCAACTTTTTTTCTGGAACAGAGTAAGAACTCATGTTCCCTGTAGGTGTATGGTTCAAAAGAGGTGTGTAGTGTGATTTTGTGCTTCTGGAAAGTTTTTTCAGTTAACCTTTTGTCACATTGCTTTCCTAACTGTTGGTCGGTATGGCTTTGACAGACAAAGTGCCAAACTGCATCTGCTAACAGCAGTTTGATATGGTTCTTATCTCATGTTCAATTTCCTGTTGAGCAAAGTGAAGAAGAAAGGTAATGTAAACCAAGTGTTTGATTTCTCATTTTATTTAATGCAGATAGAGCTCCATCTCCACAATGTTCTGATCATGTACTTTCTGGAAGGTTGTTTTGACTAACCTTTTGCCGCATTAGCTTTGTACTGTACTTGTTGGTTAGTATGGTTTTTACAGACACCCAAAATGGAGACATTTCCTTCTAAAGTCACTAGTGTTTAGGCTTGTGTCCTTTTCCTTCGGTTTGGAAGTGCCAAATGCTAACAGCGGTTTAATATGAAGAGTATGCATGGCAGTTATATCCTTATCGCTCCTTATCTCATGTTTAATTATCTGTTTAGCAAAGGAGAAAGGTAGGCCAAGAATTTGAAATTTGTGCAATACTACCGAATTCACCACATTGATAGAAGAAACCTCTACCCTTCTGACTTTATTGATCGTTTTCATTTCACTTTAGCATAACTTGGATAAAGCTCCTTGGCCACAATGTTTTTCCTACCATTTTAGCATAACTTGGATGTGCCAGGTTATATCCGTAGATGGCAGAATTATATTTATTTCTTGTGCATTTATGGAGTCATATCGACACTGTATCGCAATTGTAGATAGCCTGAGACAATATAAACTAACTGTAAATTTGAAAGACAAAAATACTCGGTAAAAATTGATTTCACTGATGTAATACATGTACAGCTTTAGCTTTGCATCATGGCATCTTCAACTAGCTATTACAACTTACTGGAAGGCCTCAACAACGATAGACAATAAAGATGAAAAAGAAGATGGGAGGAGTGAAGCAAAATTAAGAAGGGGAATTACATGTATGTATAGGCTATCAAAAAATTAATCTGTCCATTTTCTTTTTACAGTGAAGCCACATAGGCCTGGTTGTAGGAGGAGTCCATCTCATGGACGACGAGGCTGGTGGCGGTCACCCGGGCACCAGTGGCGTTGTTGAAGAGATACACTCCGGCGTTGGCATAGATGGCCTCGGTCGGGTACACACGCGATGTCACCGTCGACCTCCCACCCTGCGCGAAGCTCTCTACGATTGAGTGGTCCACCAGCACCCTGACGGACAGTGCCTCGCCATCAAGCACCGGCACGACGTTGCCAACGACCCTCTTTACAATGTCGTTGGCACGCGACGACCGTGACTCGTCATGGCAGAAGTGCGTGCGCAGGCCACCGTCAAGGCCTCTGGCGACGTAGAAGTAGACGGCGGTCTGTTCCTTGTCTCCGCCATGGTGCCTGGTGTCAGCAAGCACAAGGAGGCCAAAAGGGCCGAGCGCGCCACGGCCTGCTGCGCCGCCGCTGGTGCTGCAGTTGTATCCAACGTCAGCCTCCTTGGAAGCAGCGACGTCTAGCGGGTCGAGACGGAAGGAGGCCACGATATCGAGCTGGGTGGCGCGATGGAGTCTGAGCGGGAAGATGGAGCCATGGTCGACAGTGACGCCGCCGAGGTTAGTGGAGTTGGTCCGGAGCGTCTCCACCTCCACCACCGGCCACTGGATGAGGTTGCTTCCTGTCTTTGTGTCGAGCACCACCGTGCGAGGGATCGACTGCAACAACAGAAAACATCAGGCAAGTATTAGTAGTTGACACTAATTAATTAATTGATTAATCAACACTTGCTAATCTTGTTTGTAACGAGACATGATTGTTTGTCCTTGAAGAACTTTCTTGGTGTCAGCGTGATAGCAAACTAGTACTAACTGTAGACAATGCATCCCTTTTTCTTATCTAATCCCAGTTTGGTTGGTACTTGCAAAAATTATTTAGTATTTTGTTTGGTGGTAGTACCAAATTGACAATCTTGCATGCCACTAGGCCACATGGGGTGCCACATGAGCCATGGGCATGTAGAGCTTGTTTGTAGGGCACGCAACGCTAACTTAGCTGCATTGAGCTAAACAGTAGTTGGAACTATATGACAGCAACATTGATTTAGCTGCTAGTATGTACTCCCTCCATTTCAAAATATAAGATGTTTTAGCTTTTGTGAAATGAATGTATCTAGACTACTTTTAATTGTAGATTCACTCTGAACCTACACACAAGAAGACATCTAGATACATTAATTATACAAACGCTAAAACATCTTATATTTTGAAATAGAGGGAGTATGATTCATCACAAGTGACTACTACTATTTATGGTCCGCAATTTCAGATGCTTTCTGTGCCATCATCATTGTTTTTCAATTGCTTGAAGAATCTTCTTAGTATCATTATGCCAGCAAGAGAAATAGTGCTAACAGTGGCTAGGCAGACAAGACATCACTTTCCTTAGCAGAAATGCTTAGACTCATTATTCAATTCGGTACTTGCATCAGATTACCAATCTTGCATGCCACTGCCACTAGGCCACATGGGTATGCAGAGTTTGTTTGTAGGCCACATGAGTACTTGCATCAGATTACTCAAAAGAAGCTAAGGACAGTTGACAACCACATGACAGTGACATTGACTTAGCTCCTATCTATCTATAATTGATCACATAGGTGGTTGCTATAATTTGCATGCATGGCCATGACCCACCCCAGCCATGCCGATATGTGTGGATTCTGGAACTCAACAAGTGCATGGAACACTGACTAATCATGCAAATTGCTAGCAGAGCAACATTTTTTAAAAACCAATGGATGTTAATCAATTAACTTTGCCATGTTGTAGAAGATGTTGAAAATATTCAAGTACCTGTAGTGAGGCCCATCCCTTGGCAACGTCGGCGCGCTCGGAGTCGGTCTCGCCGACCCACCCCCACAGCACACGCCTCTTCTTGGCCGGGTCATAGAAGGTCTTGGACGCGTAGAATTTCCCCCAGTCATACCTCAGCCCGATGCCGACGTCGGCTTCGGCATCTAGCGGCGTCCACTTGTTTGTTGCTGAGTCGTACCTCCCTAGCGCGTAGTAGTCGTGTCGATCGTCGTCCGAGCTCTCCTTCATGACATGCAAAACTTCACCGCCGCGGTCGTTGGATGCCACCGCGACAGCTTCTGTCATGTCGATGCCCCTCGTGCCGCCGACTGGGTACAAATCGATGCACTCCCACATCCCCGTCGTCGGCACCCGATGCAGCAGCCCAGGGACGAGCTCAAAATCAATGAAGTTCTTGGTCTTGTAGGTCAAGGCCATGCCGGCGTGGCGGTCGTCCTTGGACCCGATGACGATCCGCCACATTCCATCGGAACCATCGTACCACGCTGTGGTTGGGTCCCGGAAATCCTTCTCCCCGACGTGGGGTGGCGGGTACAGCACTGGGTTGCCCTCATACTTGGTCCAGTTGGTGAGCAGCGGGTCAGAGGGGTCGGAGGGGACAGCGAGGCACTGGACCTGGACGGAGGCATTCGTGGAGCCGGTGTAGAGCATGACGATGCGGCCATCGGGGAGCACGGTGGCAGAGCCTGACCAGGCACCGTTGATGTCGTACCACTGGTCAGGAAACATGGCGATCGGGAGGTGGCGCCACCGGAGCAGGTCCCGGGACACAGCGTGCCCCCACGCGATCTTGTTGCCCCAGATCGCGCCGTCCGGGTTGTACTGGTAGAACAGGTGGTACCACCCCTTGTAGTACACCGGACCTGCATTTGCATCAAAAGAATTGCATGAACATTCGTAAGATTGTTATTGTGATCTTCTAATGCTGGATTTTACATAATTTCATCATTCGTGGCTTTGCTCTAAAAAGATTGTTGCTTGCAGGGGATTAATGGCAGAATGTTGGTGGTCATACCGTTGGGGTCGTTCATCCAGTTCTTCTCGGGCTGGAAGTGGAAGCCGGTGCGCTGCCACTGGAGCATGGCATTGCTCCACGGGAACGCGTTACCGCTGGCATCCGCGCCCAGCCTCTCGCCGCCGTGTGCCTCACCAGACGTCTTCTCTGACACGCCTGACTCAGGCCCTCTGCTTCTGCTGGTGGTGCTTATCGCCTCGTCGACCGTTGCTGGGTGGCGGGGCAACACGATGCCCGCGACGGGAAGCTGCCCAGCGAGCCTGACACCTGCCAGCACGGCGACTGCAAGGAGCACGGCTGCCGTCACCAGGAGAATCGCGGCCAGCATAGGCCTGGTCCGGCGACCGCGCCCAAGCACGGCAGCCTCGGCGTCATCCGGCAGCGCCATGTACGAGTACGGCAGCGGCGATGCCTGCATCGAGCCGCCGTCTCTCGTCTCCATTGGCATAGAATCAATCGACCGAGGTCGATGCGATGGTGGCAAGCAGGAGAGGATGGCTGAATCGATTAGTGCAAGGGAGGAATTAGTGGAAGCTCTGTGTGTTTGCCGAGGAACCCTTTCTCCGGGGTGGCATTTATAGTCTCCAGTCTCCACCCGTCGCGCTGGCGGCCTATCTAGCGTGACCCCATTGGCCGTCAGGGTGGGCCCGTAGTGTCAGTGGGTGACTGCTAATCATCATCATATATCAATCTATCCAGGCCATGTTATCGGTAGCTGGAGAGCCGCCTGTGAATACGATGATGATTATAGAGGAACATGGCATCATCGGTGGCATGGAACAGCCTCAGGTTGTCGCATTGTTTGTTCTGGTAGTGGTAGACTGGATTACATTAGATTAAACCGTTGATTAGTAATTGGATGAGGTTGGATTAGTCTATGTTTGTGTTTGGATATAGTCCATCCGACGAACCTAGTACGAAAGATAACATGGTTTGCTTTTGTCAAGCCTCGTTCTTGATTTGTAATGTGGATTCGTAATGTAGTGTACTCCCTCCGTCCAGAAATAACTGAATTGAGTTTGTCTAGATTCGATGTTTTTTGGAAGGAGGAAGTCATCCGTTTCAACCGTAATTCATTCAGAGTCCTAGACTAGATATCATTGTTATGTGCACATACAGAGGGAGTCCTCTCGGTAGAATTGCAATGCTATTTCGGCGATTTGATTGTGAGATATGTTTCTGGACCATGTGAAATTTTTCGGCCGAACTAGCTAGTCACTGATTGATTGTGAAATTAATTCGTGTTGCCGCGAATTGGTCCGTGCATTTTCTTTTCCTTGCGTGGGAAATTGCTGTCTGCATATATGCGTGCCATATCATTGTTGCAATGCCCCTAGAAAACATGTATGTTGAAAACAGTTTTTCAAAAAAAAAAAAAAACCATGAAGGCGCCAAACCATAGCTTGTACTGGCCCACCACCCCCTCCTCTTCCCTACACTGCCGCCACTAGCGTGAGCTGCAGGGCAAAAGCCCTCATGGTGCCGGCGGCGACGGGATTGGCGTGGCCTCCCTCGGGTGGCGCGATGGTGGTGTTCCCCTACGAAGGTGCACAACTTCGGCTTGGCTTGGCTCAGGTGGAGCGAGGCGGTGGCGTTGCCAATTGGGCTGCTGCGAAGCCCAAAGGCTACAGGTAGTAGTGTTGGCTTACCTAGTTCATGTTGTTGGCTTTGCGATGTGATGTTGCGTGTGTCATGGGCTCTAGTTCGTGAATGCTGGAGCGACGACCTTGGAAGGTGGAACTGCACAGACGACGTGGTGGTGGGGGCGGTGGTATCACTCTTTGGCCATGATGGAAAGGAGCGGACGGTGGGGGGATCCTAGTGCTGGCAGTACTTTGGCGTTGGTATCTCGTAGATTGCGTTTTAGAGACCTATCTCGGGGGGGGGGGGGGGGGGGGTGCAGCATGTGGATGTCATAAATCTCATGGAGGCACCGTTGTGGCTACCTTCTCATTGATGGGGCTCCTGGGGCAAGCAGGTGAACCTTAGTGGTCTCGACGACGACGTCGTGATGCGTTGTTACCTTCTTGTGGGCGCCGTCGTGGAGCTCCGTCTCTTCTCAGTCCGACTTTGATGTCTTCGGTGGAAAATTGTGGTCTTTCGTTCTTCCGTTTGTTTTACGTTTAACCTGTTTTGTTGGAAGGTCCTCATCATCTTGTATTAGTTTGGCCGTTGTGCTTTATTATAAAGCGGTCGAAAGATTGTTTCAAGGAGGAGGAGAACATGCATGTTCAACAATGATTGGGCACCTAATATACCTTACTAAATGTGCTCCTCTCCTGAACCCAATCGGTGGGCTTGGGGAATCATGGAACCAAAAAGAAAACCCATGGAGGAGCTAGATTCCTGGGGCCGCGAATGATTCAGCGAACCGAAACCGATCAATGGGGTTCTCTTGCGCTGTCAGCAGCGTGCAAGTGTCGATGGCTGGATTAACGCTAGCTATGTTGGCCTCAATTATTAGTCTCTTCATACAGAGTGGTCGCTAGCACTGCACATAAGTACATAGTACATCAGGAGTAAGTCTCCCAGCAAAATTCGGATGGAACAAATTCTCAAAAAAATAAAAAAAATCAGATGAACCATTGTGAAATTAATTTTGCACCGTATACATTACTGACATGTTCGTGCTAGCTAGTCACTGGCTCACTGCTTGCATGGTTTGGTCAGCCTTTTTTCTTCGCCCGCCAAACCTAAGCCACGATGATTCTTAATCGTAAAATGCTTGCACAAGTAGTTGTATCGAATCCAGTTAATTTTTACATGATTTCCAATAAAATAAAATTCACCAACTAAAGGGATAAATAAAGTAATATACTAGAATAATAAAAACCGAATTCCCGGGGAGGGAACTCCGGGAAGATACAATAAATTAAGATTAAGAGGTAGGAATCAACGAGCAAGATTACTTTCTTTATAATATATATAGGTTCCGATTGTTGTTTTTTTAAATTTTGGTTATAGTTTCTTAAGTTTCGATTAGAATTGTACTTTTCCGTTAATTGAGGAATATGTCTATTTTTTCTAGGTCTAGAACCTGTAATTACTGAAATTGACTGGGCTTGAAATTGCTTTGTGTTCTCATAATTACGAAACGGTAACAAAGATAAAATACGAGCATTTTTTTGTAGCAAGAGTAATTGACCGTTGTTGTTTCAAGGTTAATCTATTTATTCGCCTAGATAATGTTTTTCCTTGTTCACTAATAAATCTATTAATTAAACTCATGTGTCCAGCTGGCCCTTTCGAATCGTGCACTTGTGTCTAGCTGGCCCGTTGGGGAACGATCAGTGGCCTCTCGTTTGCAGTTAGCTGCACACATACTGCAGACAGACTACAAACAGCACGCGACTCGCCACACAGAAATGCTACACTTACGGAGTCTGAGCGGAAACATTTTACGGGGTGAGGTGGAGAAAGCGGGCTGGTGCAAATTTTCCCCCTCCCATGATTCCAGGAACCGTAATCCAATCTGTTAAGCCCACGTCAGTCCGTAACTCATATTCCGTAAAAACCAGTCCGAATGCGTAGCATTACTGCTCGCCACATGCATGAAACATGAAGGAGTGCTGTGGCACTCCAATGAGGTGCTGACTCATCATTGTCTTGTGCGATAGAGAGTATAGTGGGAGGGCCCATCTAGACTGTACCGGAGCCAATCAGCAACAAGTTCTAGAGAGTACGTACCAACCAGCTTCAGCTTGACATAACAATCAAGCAAACGGTTGAATGAACCCCAAGAGTACGGAGATGCAAGCATTGGAGTGTACTCCCCTATCTCTAAATAGATGTCATGAATCTATCAAAATTTCTTATCTATATGCTAAATAGTGTCTAAATTCATCCAAATTTTAACGAATGTGTGACGCCCAGAGAGAGTAGCTACGAACGCTGTTCCGTAAAATGGTGCATGGAGAACTACTAGTAGTACTACAGCTTTTCATCTACATCAGCAGTGACAGGGACCCATCCAGATGGCCATGATCCTCAGCTCCCGTGGTACAAAATGCTCGGGTTCATCCGGGAACTAGCTCTGGAGGTGGCACATGCCCCTCTCCACATCACCTTTTTTTCCGAAATGGGGGAGTGCCCCGGCCTCCACGTCACCTTGTTGAGCGGCCAATTTGATCAATCCATCGGCATGTGTTGGATTATTAGACATAATTTTTCAATTAATTTTAGAATATAAATCAAGATAACAGCAGCTACAATCACGTAAAACTCTAACATATTGGAGTATTAATCAACATGAAAAGTAGCAGTGCATACACAATAACATCTATAGTGTAGCAATAGATCGGATCAAGGTATACGTATTGATCGCTTGCCTATAAAGTCGTCGTTGGTGCAGGGGTTGCAGTGGCAGCTTCTCCAAGGAAATAATGTTAAAGACGAATCGCCCTTGGACGGAGATCGCCTAGGTTTGAACCCTAGTTGCCACCTCTTTTTCTCCATGGGAGGAGAGAGACACGTCTGTTGGCGTATGCCTAGAAGCACTTTCGAATTAGACGATCTGTGTTCCCTTTTGTTTTATCTTTAGTCTGTTTTGTCGGAGGTTCCTCGTCATCTTGTATGAGACGAAAGACTGTTTCAAGGACGAGAACATGTATATTCAACAATGATTGAGTACCTAACAGGACTTAATCTCTAGGCTTGGAGAATCATGGAACTGATAAGAAAACCGATGGATTCCTGGGCCCGCGAATGATTCAGCGAACCGAAACCGATCAATGGCTTCTCTTGCTGCGCTGTCAGCAGCGTGCAAGTTTCAAGTGCTGGCCGGATTAGAGCTAGTTATGTTGGCCTCAATTATTTAGTCTCTTATTACTACATACATACAGCAGGACCATCGAGGAATTAACTAATTTTGCACCGTATACATAGCTGATACGTTGGCCTGTTTTCGAGGAATTAAGTTAGTCACCGCATGCATGGTTTGATCGCACTTGAAACTAACCCTTTTCGTGGTTAGCACCGGTTATCACGAAACGAAAGCTTCTTTTCGACTTTGCTATGCCTATCACACCACACCACAACCAGTTGGGCAACGATCAATGGCCTCTCGTTTCGTTTGCATACAGACAGCACGCCACATGCATCAAGCATGGAGAGGAGTGCTCCTGGCGACACTCCAACGACGATCCAACGAGATGCTGACTCACCATTGTCTTGTCGAATAAAGATAGATGATGGGAGGGTCCATCTGTCCGGGCTGCACAGGAGCCAATCAGCAGCCAAGTTCTAGAGAGTACTGTACGTACTACTAGCTCTGTCATTATATGGCGTCTAAAAATTAGTCAAAAGTTAACTTTAAATTTTTTTTTGTTTATTCGTAAAAATATGGAAAACCAAAATACTGAATCAATATTAATAGATTCACTGTAAAATATATTTTTATAATATGTCCATTCAATATTGTTGATATAAATATTTTCACATAATTATTCACTCAAAATTTAGTAAGATTTAATTTTTGCATTGGAGTGGAGCTACGGACGCTGCTATGTAAAATGTTGCATGGTGTGGAGCTACTAGTAACGTGACTTGCATTTCTCTAGATTCGGATGTATCTCAAACTAGAACAAGTTTAGTTTTATACAAATATAGACAAAACCAAGTCACTTATTTTGGGGCGAAGTCTTCGTCTTGCGAGTATGCAATATAGCTAGCGTTGGCATCGGCTTCGCGTTACTGGAGAGATTCATCGGCTAGTCCAGTCCAAATAAGCCTCATGGCTCCTGGGCTTCAAGGAGCTAGGGCAGATTTCTTTTTGGAACTCCAATTTTTTTTAATCTAGTGGCTTATAAAAAAATTATGAAAAATATATTTGTATGTAGCCAACAATGAAATCTACCTGTGTGAGACAAAATAACAAAATCACCACTTTAGTGTACTAGTTAACACGGTTTCGAGCCGTGTTGGTGCCCCGACCTCTCGCGACCCGACCCCCCCCCTCCCGCGGCGGCCGGGCTGCGCCCCTCCCTCCCTTCCCTCTCAAGCACCTCCCTCCCCCTTCTCCCTCGCTATCACTGGCCGGTGGCGACGAACCTCCTAGCTCTCCCCTATCGGCTATGGACGGGCGGGCTTTTTGGCCCCGGGAGGTGCATCTCGGCAGCGCGCGGTCCGGCACGCGGCGAGGATCTTGTCGGCGGCTAGGTGGCTGTAGGTCACGGTGGTGCTGCTGGTCGGCAGTAGGGTAGAGAGCTCGCGAGTAGGTGGCAGCAAGGCTTGCTTGGCAAAGATCTAGGCCCTGGGGCCTAGATCTAGGCCGACAGGTTTCTCAAGGTGCTGATGCCTCCCGGAGGTAGAGTTGGTGAGCCGGTGGTCCTTGGTCGTGGCGGCGCCTAGCCGGTCTACTGCGGCAGGGACTTTACGGGCCTGATCTGGGTCAGGCACCTTGGGGGCCTGGTGTGTCCCTGCTGTCGTGTCCGCTCGGCTATCGCAACAGCGGTAGAGGTAGTTCCCTCCCGCTCGGCTGTGGTGCTGCCACCTCTGACTTTATTGCGCTCCCCGATTTCATCCTCTAGACCTTGCAACGATGACCACAGCGAGACGACAAGGGTGGTGTCAAGACTGTGGTGGCACATGGTGGATGGCAAGTTAGGTAGAGTGCTAGGAAGCATACGAGGTAGTAGTGGTTTTTGGAGGGTCGGGAGAAATCTTGTTGCTCGTCTGGCAGCGACGCGGTTACGCCTGTGGGTGGTGCCATCCCTTCATGAAGGGCGTCGGGTACCCTTTCCCCACTTACCTCAGTGCATCGGGGGAAATCCTAGGACTTGTTCGGCCAGCAGCGTCGGTAATGTCGTTTTTCTTCTCGAAGGTGCTGCTTGGTACGGGGCGGTCCGGAGTACTAGAAGCGTGGTGGGACAACTCCGGAGGGCGCAGCGGTTGCAGGTCATCCTTGATCGGTGTTGGCCTTATTTTCTCTTTTCTTTCGCTTATTTTTTATTCCTTGATTGATTGCCCTGAAGTCATTTATTTGCTTCTTTAATAAAAAAAGAGGACTTGATTGCCACGAGGAGCAGGCTGGAAAAGAAAAAGAAGGAAGCGAGATAGAGTTATTTGGCTTAAGAAAGGAGACGGTAACAGTTTTGTTTTCTCCATAAGGTCGCTAACGACATTAATATAAACACGTACTGCTATAGTTTCTTGGAGACCCAGCAAAATCAGCGGGAAGATCACAATAATACGGTGGCAGGGATGGGAATTTGGATGATCAACACGCTGCCCTAGCACATGCCAACTGTCCTCCTGTCAAGAGGGTGCCATGTCATCGGTTACAACACCCACTTTTCACTCTAGATCTCTCTCTCTTGAGAAAACAACAGATCATCAAGGAGATGGGTAGATGCTTGGTTAAGTAATAATGCGTGGCAGCAACCACCGTTTTAGTTCGGAGAGAGAGAGTTCGGAGAGTTCGGAGAGAGAGAGAGAGAGACGACATGATGTAAATGTTTGGTCGAGGATAGTACTTCCTAGAATTTAAGACATATTTATTGTAACACAAGCTTTTTGAACTTTGATCAATCTTACGAGAAATTGTCAACATATAGAAGACCAAGTTAATGCATGTACATACATCTAACATGAACTGTGATCAATCTTACGAGTAAATACGTTTTCCTTAAGGATGGTGAAATTTTAAATAAGAAAAAAATAAATAAACGACGTCCTCCTTGTACTTTTTCGTTTTTTTATCTACTGTGTACAACAGTCTTCTAATCATCTTGTATCAATTCATCCATCTATGGGTTTATTTATAAGGTGATAAACCCGCAAACAAAATCTGGTAGCAGAATCTAGCAAGCAAAGATTACATCTAGAAGAGAGACCCCATATAATAACTAATTCAAAGAACCGAAACCGATGGATTCCTCGGACTCTTGCGCTAGCTATCTGTCACCAACTCAACATGCTGGTCCACCTTACACTGATTTCCTGCATAAGGAGATAAATAAATGGTATTATTGTAGAAGGAGATAAACAAATGGTATTATTGTAGATAGGTACACTCGTGAAGACAAGTGTCAATGATGCCGTAGCTAAGGTGGGTACACTGCATCTGATCTTAATATTCAAGATAGCAAACTAGAGGGCACAATTGAATTGAAAATTTTGAGCTGGCAGCGTCATGTGCCAACTAGGCCATCATGGCCGGTGATAGGATTCCGAATCTTCTCCTCACTCAACTTGCCAGAATTATTTAGCATGTGTGGGACCCCAGGGTGTCTATCGTCGCGGCGCCGCGGAGCTCCGTTGCCGGCGATGTGGTACAGTCCATCTGAACTCTGAATCTCAAGCTGGTGGACGTTTACAGCACGGTTAACTAGTCTACTAGTATACACGCAAAGAAAAAAAAAACTAGTCTTCTACTAGTAGTAGAGGAACATTGAGTAATTAGCAACCAGTTAGCTACAACAAGCTTGCCCGTAGTGTATGTTGAGTGGATAGAAGCAGGGCAATTATGCATGGCAACAACACAGTATTGACGAAAACTGAATCATTGCAGCTTTGTTTATTTTGCTGGTTTGCTGGTCGGTCAGATGATGCTTTCTTGGACAGAGTTAGGCTGGACCAGGGCAAGGAGCGAACAGGCACGTACATGTGTGGCAAGGGTATGCACGGTGTAATCTTAATCATCCTCCCTTACAAACAAAGAACAGGTGTGGCAAGATCCATCCAATCCAAACTTGTTGGAACTCCTGGCTGTGGATCTGTCCAGCTGGCGAGTAGTTAATTAACCTCTGCTTTGCTCTTTCTTGAAGCTAGCCACGTAGGAGGATGGATGGATGGATGGATTTGTGGTTAAGCAAAGGGAGGTGTCATGCCAGCGTTTGAGCCACGACTTGGATCATGAATTGTCCAGCCCCAGACGTAACACTGGAGCCACTCCTATGTCATGTCACTCAAAGCTGGCCTCTCGTTTCTGATAGCGTGCATCCATGCTCACGCTGCACACCACATGCTTGCAGTGCTCTATTAATTGGCTATGAAACCACGAGGTGATGACTCATCGATGTCTAAGACCCTATTAATCAGCAGCCAAGCAACTAGTTCTAGAGAGATCGATCCATAATTAGTTGCATCTTCAGCTTCATATCATAGGAAGAGACTGAAAAAGTGTGCTCTTGCCTCCCTAGTGTCGGTGCTCCGATCCCTACATAATAAAAAATTAAAAAATTATAATTATAAGTATTACAAATGGTGAAACAAAATCCTAAAATTAGATGTATCCCACCACTCTATAAAATCTCAACTCAAAATGTTTTGTATCCCGAGCTACACAAATATGCAAAGCCTCAAACTTTTTGGTGATTTGAACTCACTGCACTCATATCCCTACTTTTGCCGATTTTGTGTCGCTCCAAACAGAAAACATCTCGATTTGAGATTTTGCACGATTTGTGGGATATAATAGATTTAGCCACTTTTAGGTTTTTCACGATTTTTTGTAACCTATAAATATAAAATTATTATTATTTTTATTATGCAGAGAGCACCGGAAATTGGGTGACAAATTGCATTTCATTTGTGCCCAGGAGCCAAATTGGATTCCCTCCAAAGTAGTTACAATGGTGCAGATCATATACCAAGAAATTTCTATGGCCCGGTTCGACAAATTGACACGAACTTGTGTAATATCGAATCGACTGAACTCCTGGCTACGACTCTATCCACATGGACGACCTCCCCCTTGCAGGTAGGTGACCGATGACCATTTTATATTGCTATTGATTAGCATCTCCTTCATGTCCCGAACTAGAGTTGAGCGCGTCCACACATCATTTGCATCCTAGAGCGAACCTGCACTAAAGATACACGAGCACGATGCTACAGTCTAACTGGTCGATTGACCCGATGTTGACATGTTAGCAAGGACACAACAGTGTGGTCGTGAGGCTTGCCTGAAGATGCATGCATGCATACACTGTGTGACAAGTGGCAGTAAGTGAGAGAATGAGGATGACTTTGGAGCGGGCTTGTGAAAACTGACTATTTGCGAAAACTTCAGCGCATGTAACCTCGTTTTGAAAATATTTCAAAATGTAACCCAAATGCATAGCGCCTGTCACTGGGGCGCAACCCTCTGCACCGTAGCGTTGTGGCTAGTGCCCAATTAGGTAGTGCCGAGCACCAGGACGTCGACGCTACCCTCTAGGACTCAGAACTTTTGGTCGGAACCGAACAAACGTGCACTCTGGAACCTTGGCGGTAGGTTCTTGAGGAGGACTGGGAGAAAAGGCTGAAAATTTCTAAGTTCTACAGGGTAGTGTTGATGTCTACCCTAATTAGGGTCGGCGTCCGGGGCGCTACTCTAATTAGCGCGTTAAGGTTTCAGAGAGCATGTTGGTTCAGTCGTGGAGAACATTTCTAAGTCCCATAGGGTAACACCTCGGTGCTCTCTAATAGGGCGTTGGGCCCGGGTGTGCCACAATGGCAGGGGCATAGTGCATAGAGCATGGCTCTATGGTATATAGCACTCCAGTCGTAGGCACTATGAGTTTGGTTAGTTTTTAAAATATTTTTACAATAGAGTTATTTTGTGCGGAAGTCTACGAAAAGAATTAGTTTTATCGCTTTTCATAGCTGGCTTGGCTTGAGATGGATAAATTCAAATTGTGACGCTAGCACTAGCACATTGCGAGTGAGGATGACCAGTGGCCACCCTCTACACTTCTCCTCTCGCCCTACGTAGGCATGTGCGATTCAAAGTAGAGTTTCCCCTTTTCTTCTCTTTTTTTTTCCTTTGATGAATGAAATGCAAGTCAGAGCCGCGTTTTCTTTGTGGTTGACTGATGCATGGCATATAAATTACTCATATGTATATGTGCTACCAAAAAAGATCTGTACACTTTCTCAATAGATGGCCCTGTAGGCCTGGTTGTAGGAGGAGTCCATCTCATGGACGGTGAGGCTGGTGGCGGTGACCCGGGCACCGGTCGCGTTGTTGAAGAGATACACGCCGGCGTTAGCATAGATGGCCTCGGTCGGGTACACGCGCGATGTTACCGCCGACCTCCCACCCTGCGCGAAGCTCTCTACGATTGAGTGATCTACCAGCACCCTGACAGACAGTGCCTCGCCATCAAGCACCGGCACGACGTTGCCAACGACCCTCTTGACAATGTCGTTGGCACGCGACGACCGTGACTCGTCATGGCAGAAGTGCGTGCGCAGGCCACCGTCAAGGCCTCTGGTGACGTAGAAGTAGATGGCGGTCTGTTCGTTGTCTCCGCCATGGCGCCTGGTGTCAGCAAGCACAAGGAGGCCAAAAGGGCCGAGGGCGCCACGACCCGCTGCGCCGCCGCTGGTGTTGCAGTTGTATCCAACATCGGCCTCCTTGGCAGCGGCGACATCTAGCGGGTCGAGGCGGAACGAGGCCTCGATGTCGAGCTGGGTGGCGCGGCGGAGGCTGAGTGGGAATATGGAGCCTTGGGTGATGGTGACGCCGCCGAGGTCAGTGGAGTTTGTCCGGAGCGTCTCTACCTCCACCACCGGCCACTGGATGAGGTTGCTTCCTGTCTTTGTGTCCAGCACCACCGTGCGAGGGATCGACTGCAACAATAGAAAACATCAGGCAAGCGTTAGCATTTGACACTAATTAACTAATTGATTAACCAACACTGGTTAATCTTGTTTGTAAGGTCATATGATTGTATGTCCTTCAACTACCTTCTTGGTGTCAGCGTGATATCAAACTAGTACTAACTGTGAGCAAAGCAGACAAGGCATCCCTTTTTCTTATCTAATCCCAGTTTGATTGGTACTTGCAGAAACTATTTAGTATTTAGTTTGGTAGTAGTACCAAATTGACAATCTTGCATGCCACTAGGCCACATGGGGTGCCACATGAGTCACAGGCATGGTGTCCATGGAACCAACAAGTGGATGCAACACTGACTAATCATGCAAATTACTAACAAAGCAACATTTTATAAGAACCAATATAAGTCAATCAATTAACTTTGGCATGTTTCAGAGGATGTTGAGAATGTTCAGTTACCTGTAGGGAGGCCCATCCCTTGGCCACGTCAGCACTCTCAGAGTCGGTCTCGCCGACCCACCCCCACAGCACACGCCTCTTCTTTGCTGGGTCATAGAAGGTCTTGGACGCGTAGAATTTTCCCCAGTCATACCTCAGCCCGATACCGACGTCGGCTCCGGCATCTAGCGGCGTCCACTTGTTTGTGGCGGAGTCGAACCTCCCTAGCGCGTAGTAGTCGTGTCGATCGTCGTCCGAGCTCTCCTTCATGACATGCAGAAGTTCACCGCCGCCATTGGATGCCGCCGCGACAGCCTCCGTCATGTCGATGCCCCTCGCGCCGCCGACCGGGTACAAATCAATGCACTCCCACATCCCTGTTGCCGGTACCCGATGCAGTAGCCCAGGGACGAGCTCAAAATGAATGAAGTTTTTGGTCTTGTAAGTCAAGGCCATGCCAGCGTGGCGGTCATCCTTGGACCCGATGACAATCCGCCACATTCCATCTGAGCGGTCGTACCAAGCTGTGGTTGGGTCTCGGAAGTCCTTCTCCCTGACGTGGGGCGGAGGGTACAGCACGGGGTTGCCCTCGTACTTGGTCCAGCTGGTGAGCAGCGGGTCAGAGGGGTCGGAGGGGACGGCGAGGCACTGGACCTGGACGGAGGCGTTGGTGGAGCCGGTGTAGAGCATGACGATGCGGCCATCGGGGAGCACGGTGGCGGAGCCTGACCAGGCGCCGTTGATGTCGTACCACTGGTCGGGGAACATGGCGACAGGGAGGTGGCGCCACCGGAGCAGGTCCCGGGACACGGCGTGGCCCCACGCGATCTTGTTGCCCCATATTGCGCCGTCTGGGTTGTACTGGTAGAACAGATGGTACCACCCCTTGTAGTACACCGGACCTGCATTCGCATCAACATTTGTATATTGTTATTTTGGGAATCTTGTGACTAAATTTTGTTGAGATTCCATCATGCTCTAAGAAGATTCATCGAGCGCCGGTGGTGACGTTACATACCGTTAGGGTCGTTCATCCAGTTCTTCTCGGGCTGGAAGTGGAAGGCAGTGCGCTGCCACTGGAGCATGGCATTGCTCCACGGGAACGCGTTGCCGCTGGCCTCCACGCCCAGCCTCTCGCCGCTGTGTGCAACACCGGAAGTCTTCTCCGACACGCCCGACTCAGGCCCTCTGCTGCTGGTGGTGGTGCTCATCGCCTCGTCGACATTTGCCGGTTGGCCGGGCATGACGACGCCCGCGGCGGGCAGCTGCCCACCGAGCCTGACGCCGGCAAACGCGGCAACGGCCAATAGCACGGCTGCCGCCACCAGGAGAATGGCGGCCACCATAGGCCCGGTCCGGCGACCGCGCCCAAGCACGGCGGCCTCGGCGTCGTCCGGCAGCGCTGCGTACGAATACGGCAGGGGCGATGCCGGCATCAAGCCGCCGTCTCTGGTCTCCATTGGCATGGTATTGATCGAGATCGATCGGTGGATAGCTACCTCCTCCTCTGCTTGTGCTAATCTTAACAGGAAGCTCTGCGTGTTCGCCGAAGGAGGGATCGGGTGGTATTTATAGTCTCCAGCCTCCACCCGTTAGGCTGGCGGGCCCAGAGTGTCAGTGGGAACCAGTCTGCTAATTATCATCATCAATCTATACAGGCCATGTTATCGGTAGCTGGAGAGCTAGCCGATGAGACAGAGGAACATGGCATGGAACAGCCTCACCTTGTTCTACTCTTTCTTATGGTACATTGGATTGGATTAGATTAGATTGAACCGTTAATTGGTAATTGGATGAGGTTGGATTAGTCTATATGTTTGTGTTTGGATATAAATCTATCCGAGTTTGGTTTAACAAACCTAGGCAAAATAACACGTTTTTCTTTCGTCAAGCGTCTGGAATCTGGATTTGTTACTCCTGATGTAGTATGAAAATCTGTTCAATCTTAGTTCATGCACAGTCCTAGCTAGATATCATGGTTACCTAGCCGGCACATATCGGTAGAATTATGATACAGTTTGGCGAGAGAGCCTCAAAGAATTGATTGGGAAATACTATGTTTATGGCATGTGCAATTTTGTGGCCCAGCTAGCTACTCACCGATTGATCGTAAAATTAATCGGTGTGACACAGTGATGCCTTGTTTACTTCTCTCGTATTCACTAGTGTATTTGCAGGGAATGGAGGGAATTATTCCAATTCCTGCAAAATCCCCGTAGTCCGTTTACTACTCCGGATTTGGCCAGGATAATCCCGAGATATCCCGCAAATCCTTCTTATTTTTGTCTAGATTGAAAACTCTCCTATATGGTAGAGTATTTTCGGGGATTTGCGAGTATTGGGTGAACACCAAATCCCCCATATCCCCATAATTCTAGCGGATAAAAATACAAGAGAAATAAACAAGACCTGATTGTGAAATTAATTCGTGTCGCCACGAATCGCTCAGTGCATTTTCTTTCACTTGAGTGTGAAATTGCAGTGTCCATATGTTGATATGCATGCTATGTCATCGTTGTAATCCCCATGGAGAACAATAATTGAACACCTAACAGGACTTATTAAGGGTCCTCCTGCCCTGAACCTAATCGCTCGGCTTGGAATCATGGAAACGAATGGACAACCGATCCAGCGGCTAGATTCCTGGGTCCACAAATGATTCAGCGAACCGAAACCGATTGATGGTTTTTCACGCTCTTGATGCAAGTGTCAAGGCGAGATTAGTTTGTGATTAGATACATACATCTATGTGTATGTGGATTAGTGGCATAAATCCATTCAATATGCATGGCTCGAAAATAACGTCATGGGCCGGGCCTGGGCCACAGACTTAGGCCTGAAGGTTGGGTCAGAATGGTTTTCGCCTTCACATGTTGGAGGAGGCCTGGCCCTAGCCCGACATCCCGATGGGCTTATGTATGTCAGGGTCAGGATTAGGCCGCAGAAATTAAGCCCGACGGCCAGGCCGGGTTTGGACCAAGAATATTCAGCGTCGAGCTTTTTTTTTGGCTCGTCCCGAGAAATGCTAGGTATAATCAGTGCGAAGTCACCCAGATCTGCTCCGCGCTAGGCCCCAACTGCGCAGCTGTAGTTGACAACAAATCTGGCATGACGCCATACCCTTGACCCGCCGTATCAGCATTTGCATCAGAATGCAACGAGGAAAAGTTTATCGCTACCTCGACCACCATCCGCATAAAACTCAACCAACACCGCCCCAGTCGCCCTAGCGGAATTTCTGCAGCAACCATCCGCTACCCAGCACCTTCGGCACCGCCGCCCGCCACCACCAAGGCCCACGTCGGCGGTAGTAGCAATAGGTGAGCCACCTGGTGGATCTCTTGGCGACAACTAGGGTTTCCGCCTCGGTGTTGCTCTACGGAACTACATTGGGGTGCGTACCCATCCGGTCTTTGGGGATCATACGTGATCAAATGTCATTCCATGAGAAAAATGAGTCTTCTAGTGACCTGTTACAAGAGCACCTACACCCGCCACCCGAAAATGGAAAAAAGGCTACTAGGGGGCCGACGACAAAAATCGTGCCCACAAGTACCCCCATATAGCCTCTTTTTCTGTCGACACACTCGATAAATCATCGGGCGGACCTAGTAGACACCCAATCCATAGGTGTGCCGACACTGCACTTTTCTCTCGCTCTGGCCCACTTGCAGCTCCTCTCTCCTTTCTAGATTTTTCCCTTTCTCCACATCTCTCTCTTGACCACGCGCGGCACCCTCAACCAGGAGACGACCACGACGTTCTCCTCATCTCCTCCATCATCCTCAACCACCACCGACACCCTCTGGTCCTCGGTTGTGGAGTTGTACCTGACTCCTTCGTCTGGCTGATGCGCTAGGAGATCGGGCCAGCCCTAGTGTCAGGAACTCAGTTACAAAAGGGGGAAAATTGGGCGAGTTCCGACAGGAAATTTGTAAGAACTAGAATAAAAGGTAGGAATTTAATGGATAAATTGGCTGGGAATAATTGCAGGTAAAATAGGAAAGGCAAGAAGATACAAAACAGGAACAGGAAATTAGGGTTTTTCACATATCGCGCCACCCAGCCACCCACTCTCCCTGGTTATAAGGAATCCCCAGAGGAGCCGCGATGTATGAGTTATTAGGAATTACAATACTGCCCTTTAGGGGCAGGGAGAATTACACGAATCTGAGCCGTAGGAGTTATTGGAACATAGAGCTACAATCCTCACCGTCCATTATCTGAACTTCACCAACCGCTGACTACCAAGACAGGGTATAGGTCCTGACAATGCTCCCCGCTTGACTCTAGACTTCAAGGCTGGAAAGAGGAAATGTAGCTTGGATGAAGGCTGCATCTTCCCATGTTGCTTCTGCTGGGGTCATGTTTTCCCAGTGAATTAACCATTGTGGGACTGGTATGTCGTAGGAGCCAGTGGAGCATTTCCTTGGAATCTGTCTGTATTGGAGAATGGCAAGAGGGTGTACCTTGATCTTACCATCAGGAGTTACCAGGGGAAGAGAGGGGTTGGGAATTGCCTTTGGTCCTATGTGTTTCTTCAACTGGTTAACATGGAACACATAATGAATTTTGGCACTTTCAGGAAGTTGTAGTTTATAGGCCACATTGCCAATCTTAGCCATGATTCTGAATGGACCATAGTATTTTGAGGATAATTTGAGAGAGTTTCTGGGTCCCAAAGCAGTTTCTCTATAAGGTTGCATCTTCAAATAGACCATATCTCCCACTAGGAAGGATCTTTCAGTTCTTTTGAGATTAGCATACGTCTTGATCCTGTTTTGTGCTTTCAGAAGGTTGTCCTGAAGGGATTTCATTAGTTGTTCCTGCTCTTGTAATGTCACTTGAGCTTCTGGGCTAACATCACAGGGTAAGGCAATGTTGTGTATTTGAGGAGGAGGATATCCATAGAGTGCTTCAAAAGGGGTGCACTGAAGAGATGTGTGGTAAGATGTGTTGTACCACCACTCTGCTGCAGGAATCCATTGTGCCCATTTAGTGGGTTCTTTGAAAGCAATAGTTCTGAGGTACTGCTCAAGGCATTGATTTACTCTTTCAGTTTGTCCATCAGATTCTGGGTGGTGAGCTATGCTAAAGTGCAGTTCCACATGTAGAGCTATGAAGATATCTTGCCATATCTTAGATGTAAAAACTCTATCTCTGTCACTCACTATCACTTTTGGGGGACCATGGAGTTTGAAGAAGTTGTCCATGAATAATGTAGCCACTTGGTGAGCTGTGAAGGGGTGTGCCAGGGGAATGAAGTGGGCATACTTAGTGAGCCTGTCAACAATGACTAAAATGACATCTTTCCCTTTTGACTTAGGCAGCCCTTCAATGAAATCCATTGATATTTCTTCCCATTTCATTTTGGGTATGGATAAAGGATCAAGTAAGCTAGGGTAGTTAACTCTTTCTGTCTTTGAGATTTGACAAGTGGGGCATTGGGATACCTTGCTATTTATATACTGTCTCATGTTTTGCCAATAGAACAGTTGTTTGAGTTTGTGGTGTGTGACCCTGCTTCTAGAGTGACCTCCAAATATGGAACTGTGGAAGGAGTTGAAGATTCTGTCCTTGAGGTCAGAGGATGATCCAATTACTATTCTGTTGTTATACCTCAGAAGTCCAGATTTCAGTGTGTAGGGAGGGGTGCTGTCAGCTTTGATAGCTAGAGCCTGGAGCAATTGTGAGGATTTCTCATCATTTTGATAGGTGGAAGCTACTTCAGTAAGCCATGTTGGTACTGCTGATGACATGGCTGCACAAGTCTCATCAGTGGTGTCAATCATCTTCCTTGATAAGGCATCTGCTGCAGTATTGTCCTTCCCTTGCTTGTACTCGATAGTATAATCATATTCTAGGAGTTTTAGCATGAGCTTGTGTTGGATACCCTCCAACAATCTTTGGCTTGACAGATATTTCAGGATTTTTTGGTCTGTTTTAATAACCAATTGGTTTCCTAGGAGGTAGTGTCTCCATTTTCTCAATGCTTCCAGGATAGCCATGGCTTCTTTTTCATATACAGATTGTTGGATTGCCTTAGGACCCAAGGTTTTGCTGTAATAGGCAATAGGCCTGCCTTGCCGCATGAGAACTGCTCCCAGTCCTTGTCCAGATGCATCAGTTTCCAGGGTGAACTTCTAGGAGAAGTCAGGTAATATGAGAACTGGTGGACTAGTCATTGTGTCCTTCAGCAATTGAAATGCTTTGTCTTGTGCTTCCCCCCAAGAGAATGCATTCTTCTTTAAGCAATCATGCAAGGGTCTACAAATAGTAGCATAGCCTTGAATAAACCTTTTGTAATATCTAGTAAGCCCCAAAAATCTTCTCAGTTGTTTGATGTTTTAGGGGGTTTCCCATTGAGAAATTTCAGAGAGTTTAGTTGGGTCGGTAGCTACTCCAGAACCTGCTATAACATGTCCCAGGTAATCTACAGATTCAGTAGCAAAAGTGCACTTGGATCTCTTTGCTTTAAGCTGATGCAGCCTCAGGATCTGTAGTACTTGGTGGAGGTGTTCTCTATGTTTGGTTGAGGTTTTGCTGTAAACAAGGATATCATCAAAGAAAACCAGTACAAACTTCCTCAAATATGGGGCAAAAATGTTGTTCATGAGTTGTTGGAATGTAGCTAGGGCATTAGTGAGTCCAAAGGGCATCACAAGGTACTCATAATGTCCCATGTGTGTGGTGAAAGCAGTCTTTGCTATATCTTTTTCCTGCATCCTGATTTGGTGATATCCTGATCTTAAGTCCAATTTGGAAAACACACAGGCACCCTGCAGCTCATCTAATAGGTCCTCTATCACAGGGATTGGATACTTGTTTTTGATGGTAATGCTGTTTAGCTGCCTGTAATCTACACATAATCTCCAGATTTTATCCTTTTTCCTCACTAGAATTGCAGGTGAAGAATATGGACTGGTGCTAGGTCTAATTTCAGAGTTCTTTAGCATGGTGTGCACTAGCTCTTCCACAATATTTTTCTACTTATGGGGCATCCTGTAGGGCCTCACATTAGGTGGATTAATGCCAGGTGGTATGGGAATGGCATGATCACATGATCTTGGAGGGGGCAAACCTACTGGTTCCTCAAAGACATCTGTGTATTGCAGGAGAATGTCATCCATAGGAGTAGCTGTAGGTGCAGCAGTTGCTAGAGCTTCAGGGAGTGCCAGAGTAGACATTCTGAGCAAGTAAGCTTGGGCTCCTTTTCTGAGTAGTTTAGAGCAAGATTTTGCTAAAATCACACAATCAGTGTGGGGTAGAGCTCTATCCATCAATGTGAACCATTCTCCTTCAACAGTGACAGAAATGCTTCTGTTTTCCCAGTCAGTATAGTTTGGACTGTGAGTAGTGAGCCAGTTTGCTCCCAATACCATATCATAGCCCTTTAATGGAAGAAGCTTACAGTCATATTGGAAGGATTTGTCTTGTATTTTGAATTTGCACTGTGGTATGTGCCCTTCAGATGTGAGTTCTCCTCCTTCTGCCACTGATACCTTGTGGGTAGGTGTGGGAGTGACAGGTAATTTTGCCTTCTTTAGAAATTCAGTATCGAGGAAGGTAGTAGTGCTTCCACTGTCTACTAGGGCGATGGCTTGGAATCCTCCAAATTTTACCACTACTGAGAGTGTGGTGTCTCCAGGAAGGCCATGGAGGGCTTCAACTGAGATCTGCATGAGTTTGTTCTGTACAGGTTCCTTCTTTTCAGGCTGTTCTTCCTGCTGTGTGGTTATTGCTACAGGTGGGAGGATAGGTTGTGCATCCTGGTAGTTTTCTTCAGTGTTGACAGATTCACTTTCATCATCACTGTGGCCTTGCATCTGTATTGCATGTACAATGCTTTTGACATGAGAGCATTTGTGACCATAACTCCACATCTCAGGACAGTACCAACATCTTCCCTTTTCTCTTGCCTTGTCAGTGAAAGATCTGGTTCTTGTGTCTTTGCTAACTAGGGGCAGTCTTGGCTGGTTGACAGTCTGGGGTTTAGTTTGTGTGTTGAGTTGTGGCTGTTTCTTGTTCAAAGACAAGTACAGTTGTTCTTGCTGTCTAGCATGCCAATAGGCCAGTTTCAGTGTAGGTGGGGAGTGGCTCTTAACAACATGTTTCACTGGGTCTTTGAGTCCACTGATGAATCTGAGTAGGAAGAAGTTTTCTGTCAGCTCAGGATGATCCTTTCTCATCTTGATCATGTAATCCTCAAAGGAATCGATATAGGAATTGACATAAGTTACTTGTCTCAGATGCTGGAACTATTCCATTGTGTCTTGATCAGCTGGTGGGGGAAATCTATCAATTAGAAGCTCACAGAATTGAGTCCAATTCATTAGGTATATGCTGATGCCTGTACTAGATAACCAGGTTTTGGCTCTGCCTCTGATGTGAGCGTTGGCCCACTTGACCTTAGCATCATTTTGAATGCCCATCAAGGTGAATATGCTTTCACATTCATCAATCCAAGTAGTTGCATTATCTCCATGGAATAAAGGTAACTCAATGCTAGGTGTTCGAAGGTATGGTTCAGGACTGGTAGCAGTGTTTGGTATTGGGGGTACTGATTGTGTTTGTGGTTGAATGGGGGGGTATGTTGTTTGGGATGGTAGGTGAAATTGTGGGTTGTGGAGCTGTGTAGGTATACTGTGGCTGTGAGTTTATGAACGGGGGTGGGTAATTGTAGTAGCCAGAGTTTGTATGGTGGGTTGGGTATGTTTGAAGCTGGGGTGGGTATGGGGGAGGATAGGCATGGATGGTAGGTGTAGGTGGTGCAACATTGTGGCGTTGTGTCTGATATTGGTGATTGCTGTATGTGGGAGGGGGAAAAGGTGCATAATTTGGTGGTGGGTATGAGTGGTTGTTGCTGTAGATGTGAGGATGGGTGTTTGGTGTAGTAATCTGTTGTATCTGTTGTGCTTGAGGATAAGCAGAAGATGGACCAATGTGTGTGGGGGCAATTGAGGTTGGCAGGCTGTTATTGGGTGGAATGGTTGTAAGGGTTGAAGGTTGAGAGGTCTGGGTGTTAGGTGGAGGGGGAGGAACGGCTAGGGCTGGAGCGGGGGTGGAGGTTTCAGGAATTGGGCTCAAGGAGTGATGAGGTTGGGGTGGTGTATTGAAATTGGGGTTGGAAATCTCAGAAATTAGGGAGCTCTCTAGAGTAGGGTTTGGGGGATTGTTTACCGCGAGGCTTAGCTGTTCCGCCATGGTGATGAGCTTGGTGATGCTGTCCTGGATGGTATCCATGGACGCCTGCTGGTGGTCGAGGCGGCGATGAATATTGAGGACCTCACGCGGCAGCCTTGTACTGATTTCCTGCTCCGCTTCCTCTTGTTCCTTCGCTGCAGCCTTTAGTGCTTCTTCCTCTGCTTGCGCCGCCATCTTCTCTTGGGATCGAGTACGCTGGTGTAGCATAAAGGCGAGCGATTTGGGGAGGTGCGACTCCACGGAGCCAGATCTTCCGTCGGTCCGAGCAACGATGGCCGGACAAGGGATTTTACCACCAGATCAGGTAGATCGGCAACCTTTTCCGGTCTCGCGAGCAAGGGAGAGGAGGGGGGAAATCTGGTCAGGGGAGGAAAGCTTCTGATACCAATTTGTCAGGAACTCAGTTACAAAAGGGGGAAAATTGGGCGAGTTCCGACAGGAAATTTGTAAGAACTAGAATAAAAGGCAGGAATTTAATGGATAAATTGGCTGGGAATAATTGTAGGTAAAATAGGAAAGGCAAGAAGATACAAAACAGGAACAGGAAATTAGGGTTTTTCACATATCGCGCCACCCAGCCACCCACTCTCCCTGGTTATAAGGAATCCCCAGAGGAGCCGCGATGTACGAGTTATTAGGAATTACAATACTGCCCTTTAGGGGCAGGGAGAATTACACGAATCTGAGCCGTAGGAGTTACTGGAACATAGAGCTGCAATCCTCACCGTCCGTTATCTGAACTTCACCAACCGCTGACTACCAAGACAGGGTACAGGTCCTGACACCTAGCCACCCGCCATGCGCCAGATCTTGGAGCATGGCGGCCAGTACCCGAGAGCATGTTTGTGGCAGCGGTCCCTTCCTCCTCATCTACAAGCGGCAAAGTAGTGGATGTCGTGCGCAGTGGCGTTGTAGGCCAGCACGGTTGTCTCAGAGAAGGGGGCAACGACTAGGGAGAAACTCCCCCCACATACGCCCACAAGATGCTAGCGCCACCCCCAAACGGGTCAAAAAATTCCCCTGTTGCGGCCCGTTTGGAGGGGGGACGAGTGCAGGTGCCCTAACATCTCAAGGCAAAATGGGTATACATCTAATAAATTAGACCATGCATTTACACACCCACACATATGAAATGTGTAATTACTCGCTATAGAAGTAATAACATATAAACGGATAATAGTATATGCATAATGCTAGCGAATACGTGCAACCCAAGAGAAAGTAAACGGGAAGCTCGCTAGAACGAACTTATTTTTTGAACAAAGCCCCGAAGGGCTTGGAAGCTGCACTAAAAAATCAGCAGGTACATTTTACAAAGAAGCCCTTTAACATCTATTGCAAGAGACCTAAAATTCGAAGAAAGGGCTTGCAACTTTGCACAAAGGACCCTAGGGCTAAAACAAGAAAAGCAATCTGGCCCTAAACATCCTCCTCTGCCGCTGGCTGGCGACCTCAAGGCAGCGCCGAGGGCAGAGATGAAGTTGCTCGCTTGGCTCTCTATTCTGGCAAAGAACCATTGCATCATGCCACCAAGACTCCCCCGGGGAAGAACCACTTGGAGGTGAAGTGGCGTCCAGCACCGGGGCAATGGTCCAGGAAGGGCCTCCATCGTTGAGGTTGGAGATGGGTCGCCTTGCTGGCCAAAGATCATTCCACTGAAGGCTGACGACATGTGTCCCGCGCGAAAAAGAGCAGATTCAGTGTGGTGCGATGCCAGAGCACCACCCACACCCTTCCTTGACCGACCAACATCGAACATCTCATGGCGTGAAGTGTTCTCTCCCAAGCCACCATGGCAGGTCAGAAGAAGAAAGGAAGATGGCGAGATGTATTAGAGATGTAGTAGCCGATACGTATATGTATGGTGTAGTACACCAACGTATACGTATCCAACTCTGTAATATGCCACACAAGGGGATATTCCTTGATATATAACACGCAACAGGCGACCCCAAAGGGTACGACCGTTCCTCCTAGACAAACACGTTTTGTACATGGTATCGAGCCTTCCTCTTCCCCGCTCGGTCTAGCCGCCTCCGATGCCGGTAGCCCTGCCACTCGTCGTCGCCTTCTCCCCTCAATTCCGACGACCAAAACTTCACCAAAACCAAGATCTCTCCCTCCTAGAACAATTCCCAAGCTTAGTTTCTCCAAAACACCCACCACACCCTAAACCCTAGATCTCTCTCTACACACATCCAACTCGACATCCTAGATCGATTTTTCTAGATCAATCCGATTCTACATGGCAACTACATCGACGAATGTTGGGGCTCCTTCCATTGGTGCCCCCCCCGCCACCAAGCTCAACCGTGACAATTTTCTCTCATGGCAAGCCCAAGTGCTGTGCACCCTACGTGGGGCTCGTGTTCTGCGCCTACTTGAAGGGTCCAATCTGGCACCGCTTAAGTTCCTCGATGGGGAAGATGCTGACAAGAAATAGATTCAGATTCCCAATCCCGCCTATGATGTTTGGATCACCCGGGATCAGCAAGTTGTGAGCTACATCGTGAATTCTCTTTCTGAGGATATCCTCTCTCATGTCTAAGGTATTGTTCATGCAACTGATGTCTGGCGTGCTATTCATGATCTCTTTGCATCTCAATCCAAGTCGCGTGTCTCGAACCTTCGTGGTGCTCTTACCAACACAAAGAAACTCGACATGACTGTTCAACAATATATCACCAAGATGAAAGGTTTTTCTTCTAAGCTTGCTATGGCTGGTAAAACTATTGATGATGATGAGCTCAAGGATTATATTATGAATGGACTTGATGGTTCCTACAATGGTTTTGTTGCTGCCCTCAAAGTTGTGCCTTCTACATCCCTTAATTATATGTGCTCTCAGCTGCCGTCTTATGAGAATCGTGATGCCATGCTCTCCTCCACTAGCCAGGCTTCAGGATCGTTTATGTCATCCGTCAATGCTGCTCCTCGTGTTCCAAACCCTGGATATGGGGGAGGCATGCCGAGTCCTCCTGCACCTGCGCCATACATGCCACCATATCAGTCTTATGCGCCGGCACCACACTAAATGCCTCCACCGCCGGCTCCTTACACGCCACCACCGCCAGCTTCGTACATGCCCCCATCGCCGGCCCCCTATATGCCTTCGTACCAGCAGACGACCCCCTATATGCCTCCATATCAGCAGCCGTACCCACTTCCACCTTACATGGCACCGTACATGCCTCCTCACTTGCAGCAACAACGCCCCCAACAGCCTCCTCAGCAACGCCCATGTCAGGATCGTCGTCCCAAAGGGGGGCGCAAGGACAGGCGTGCTACCCCTTGGCAGGATGGTGTCTTCTGTCAGATTTGCAAGAAGGAAGGTCACCCGACTGATGAGTGTTGGTGGCGCTATGGTGATGATGATGATAAGGACAAGCCCCCGAAGGAGCAAAAAGGTGCCTATGGAGTTGATACAAATTGGTACTTAGATACAGGGGCTACAACACATGTCACTAGTCAACTCAACAAACTTCAGGTTCATGAACCCTATAATGGTCGTGATCAAGTCAATAATGCTAGTGGACAAGGTATGGATATTGCTCATATTGGTCATTCTGTTTTGCACACCCCTGATAGCTCTATGCAACTTTGTGATATTTTACATGTTCCTGATGCTTCCATGAGTCTTATTTCTGCTCATAAGCTTAGCCTAGACAACAATTGTTATATGGAAATTCACCCCTTCTTTTTCTTGATTAAGGATCAGGCAACGCAGCGCATCATGTTTAGAGGTCCGTGTCATGGTGGCTTATATCCTCTAGTTCCAGTGTCTTCGGAATCCTCCAAGCATGGTCTTGTCACCATCAAGCCTTCATCCTCTACGTGGCATTGTCGTCTAGGCCATCCTTCTTCGTTTATTGTTCATCAAATTCTTAGGAAGCATAAACTTTTGTATTCTCCAGAAATAAATCCTTACGTATGTGATCCATGCCAACAAGCCAAGAGTCATCAGTTACCATACCCTATTTCCACTAGTGTGTCCACAGTTCCGTTGGAACAAATATTCTCTGATGTATGGGGTCCAGCTCCACTCTTTGTAGGCAAACATGCATATTATGTAAGCTTCATTGATGATTTTAGCAAGTTTACTTGGATCTATTTGCTTAAGAAACACTCTGAAGTGTATCAAGTTTTCCTTGATTTTCATCAATATGTTGAGCGCCAATTTGGTCGCAAAATTCTCACCATGCAAATTGATTGGGGTGGTGAATATGAGAAACTAAATAGTTTTTTCCAACGTGTCGACATTATTCATCATGTTTCATGTCCTCATGCTCATCAACAAAATGGTTCTGCTGAACGAAAACATCGTCATATTGTTGAAGTAGGCCTGTCTTTACTTGCCAATGCATCTATGCCTCTCAAATATTGGGATGATGCTTTTATCATAGCCACTTTTCTTATCAACATGCTTCCTACCAAAGTTCTCAATTATGAGTCTCCCACAGAAAAACTTCTCCAAGTTAAACCAAACTATGAGTCTCTACGAGTTTTTGGTTGTGCCTGTTGGCCCAACCTTCGTCCATACAACAAACACAAACTTTCTTTCCGTTCCACACGTTGTGTTTTTCTTGGTTACAGTCCTCGTCATAAAGGGGTCAAATGTCTTGATGTTTCTCCTGGCCGTGTTTATATTTCTCGAGACGTTGTTTTTGATGAGACTGTCTTTCCTTTTGCATCTCTTCATCCCAATGCTGGCCGTCGTTTATGTGACGAGATTCTTCTCCTTCCAACAAATAATTCATCTTCGGCATGCAATGATAGGGGTGTGCATACTAATGATCATTATTTGCAACTTGTTCCTTCTATTGATTCTTCTCAGATTGTTGTTGAAGATGCTCACACAAATTTCGAAGACGATGCTGAAAATGGCACATCCGATAATGAAACATAGTTGGAAATCAGTACACCTGAACACAGCAGCAGTGGCAGCGATCCCGAGGCAGATATCCTACCGGAATCCCCCTTGAATTCTGCGCCGACAGCACCTGATGGCGACGCCCCTTCTCCTGCGCGCGTGTCGCCTGGCGCGAGCCAGTCCCCGGGCACCGCGTCGCGTCACCTGTCGACTCCCGCGTCGCCAGCCACCCCTCCCGCCCAGCACGTGACGTCCTCGCCCTCGCCTAGCCCGCGTGGCACGTCCCCTGTCCCGCGCCAGGGTGTACTTTTCCCGCCACTGCATGCATCAGGTGGTGCCGCTAATGATGATGGAAATACTACCAGTGCTGGATCTTCTACCCCACTCGATGTTGCAGTTCCAAATGTAAATACACCTGGAGTTCAAACTCGTCTTCCAAAAGGTATATGAAACTCGTCTTCAAAAAGATTTTTTTATGCTTCATGTAAACTTGAGTTCAGCTTTGTAATATCGGTTGCCGCAGTCTAACTCTAGGAACTAAGTTTCATGCTAAGATTCCATGTCTATATTACATGATTTGGCAAGAAATCCTTGCGATTCATTCCCATTACCTTTCGCTATTAAAGGTAAAAAAATGTTCAGACTGGTTGAGAAGAAGCCTTACATTTACATATTTTTATAAGCTGAACACGACATAGGATTTAATCAGACAAATATAAATGTCTTCTCACAACGGGTGACAGAAAGTAATATCGTCTAACTATTTCTATAATCAAACCTGATCTGCTCTTTCATATAAGAAAAGGCAAATTCTTGCTAATATTTATTACCATACTAATGTGCCATTTTGCTGCATGAGCACCATAGATTTTTCTGCAGATGTAGTAATGTAAATATAAGGCTAATAAGCATTCACCATTCAGAGCCCCTGTATAGTCTATATTACATATAGAGCCACCCGAAGTAATTGTGGTTTCCTAATAGTACATTTTAGATAACAATAGAAAGTGTTAGTGCATTACAGCTTTGTCCCACCTATATCTCTATCAATACCCTTGATTTGTTAGATCCTGCAAAATTGATAGCGTGGAAAGTTCTTCACATGATTCAGATAGGCATTTGCAACCTACCGACGAACATAGAGGTCTTCTGATACCTAGTGTAGTTTTTTTATTTATAATGATGTATTGAATTCTTTAGAATAAACATCAATTTCCACCGACGGATATTTTTTGCAGCAACTCTACAACAAAACAAAGTATTGAATTTACAGAACATGAAACACCAAAAAAAAGGTATCAAAAGAAGAAAGTGTTACATTGATCATGCAATTTTTATATGTCACCGTGGTAAAGGTGAAGATCTCCCAGCTGGAGAACTTGAACTTCATAGTGTCAAACAACCTAAAAAAGTACTTATGTTCCCTCATATCACATACCAAGTAACGCTTTGGTCATTCTCATTTGTTTATCCTCAAGCAGCATTACAGACAATAATGTTGCAGCAAACATCTAAAAATGGTAGGAGGATAAACAGTAAAATAACATAGGTATTATTAATTTTCATACCCGAAGAAAATTATCCAAATGTTTAGTGTATCAATAACCTGAATACACAAACATTATCTTTCTAATACTACTGTTTTTCCACCCCATGCAGGTGATCATCAACCATGCATGAAATAACTGAAGCTTGCGATGACCTCTACCTAAATTAGTTATCATGAATATCTATTGATCAATGCATTTACTTACTTATATTGTAACCCAGAATAAGCAAGGATGATCTATTCAGTGTCTACAGGATAATAGTTATTTTTTTCCAGTTTAAATTTGATTCCGTGCCATGCCAAACTGTTCATATACTATTCATGTGATAATGGCTATCACTTCTATATCACTATTGTGCATTTACATATGATCATAATATATTTCAAAAAATTTCCGCAACAACGTGCGGGGAATCATCTAGTTCTAAAGAGTCTACCATACCTAACTACTAGCTTATGCTATTCCAAGTATATTCATGCTTTTGTTTACCTTTCAAATTAAACTTGTTATGAGAAAACTAGTGATTAAAGCTCTCATGAACTTGATGGCACACTTTACTGTTTTTTGCATCTAATAAACTTGAACCATTGGGTCCTTCTTTGTTGCATATATGCTTGCGCTTTATAAGTTGAAATTAGCAGAACCATGTATCATGGGGAACGCTTTCAACATTGCACTTGTACTTTGTACCCCGTTGATATCATGTTCTTTTGCTTATGGATCCCGGCGGTGTGAAATAAAAGTGGAACTTGTAAGATCATGGAGTTTGTATGTGTGTTAGAGAAACGCCTGGACCGCTAGCCTAAGCCATGCCTAATCATTGTGGAAACTTGCAGCAACACCATAATGAGCACTCTTTGAAGCATCCTCAATAAAAACCTATGCAAATAGCAAATAAAAAGATCACTGAGATTCTCATTGTCTGCTTGCCTTGTCATTTTGATTATGGGATAGCTCCTGTATCATGTGCAAGGGGTACCCCGTTGGCGGTTCTTTATGATACACATGCACTTGCAATGACAAGAGCTTACTCGTGACTAAAGTTGAGTAGCATGAGTATTGGTGTTCGTAAGTAAGGGGCATGAGATTTCGGTTTATAACTTGTCAAGCATATCCTCTTAGTTGTGTCACTTTAACCTTAATCACCTTAAAGATGCTTATGATAGGGGCAATGAGAGCTGAAAGCTATAAGTACCATAATTTTTGGAAGCTCTTTATGAGACTTGAATCCCTACTTCCTTTTATGAAGGCCTTTCTTCCACCATTATATATTGAGTCTCCACCTTCTACCTTTATGCACCTACTTTGAGAGCATAGTGGCCATTCTTAGTTCTATGTGGATTGTCCCAAGACTAGTTGATTGATGCATAACTTGATATTTATTGCTTTAAACTATTTGTATCTAGTCACTCTTATGAACTTTGAAGGTGTCCTATGCATTTATGTTTTGCTACTCTATGAGGGACAAGTTGAATGCTATTATGCTATGTTTTCTTTATCTGAAACAAACAAACGTCTTCCAAAGCATTGTTATTCATGAATCTTTTGTTTGTGCCTTTTCATGTTGCATCATAGTTTCTTTGTCTTATTGCTAGAACTTTGTCTTTCATGTTATGATTGAAGTACTATGATCCCAGCTTTGAATATTTTACAAATACTTTGATCAAGTCTTTGATGGTGCATGTCACCTAAAAAATTATTCTTTCTTTTTATCACTTACCTACTCGAGGACGAGCAGGAGTTAAGCTTGGGGATGTTGATACATTGCAAATGTATATATAATTTTTGATGTTCCATGATTGGTTTTATCCACTTTCTTGTGTTTTGTCCACACTTTGGAGTACTTTTCATATGATTTCTTTGACTAACCTATTAACAAGAGCCATAATGCCAGCTGCCTGTTTTCTACTGTTTTTGGTTCTAGGAAAGTCAGAAAATAAATATTCTCGGAATTGGACGGGACAAAAGCCAAAGTGCCTATTTTTCCGGAAGTCATCAGATGCCAGAGTACGAGACGGAGAGGGGCCAGGGGGCCACCACACCACCTAGCCGCGCGGCCCAGCCTGGCCCGCGCCAGGGGGTGGTCTGGCCACCTCCGGCACCCCTCGGCCTCCCCTTCCGCCTATAAGATGCCCTCGGGACGAAAACCCTAAGTACACGATCAAAAATCCACGAAAGAGTCTGTAGCCGCCGTCATCTCCATCCCTAGATCGGGAGGGATCTGAAGCTCTTCCCAGCACCCTGCCGGAGAGGGGAATTCACCCTGGAGGCCTTCTTCATCACCATGCAAGCCTCCGGTGTGATGCGTGAGTAGTTCATCCTTGGACTACAGATCCATGTAGTAGCTAGATGGCTGGTTCTCCTCCTTTGTGCTTTCATGTTTAGATCTTGTGAGCTCCGTTCATGATCAAGATCATCTATTTGTAATTCTGCATGTTGTGTTTGTGGGGATCCGAGATGCTATTTCAGATTGATTATTGATTCTATCATGTCTTTGTTATTTGTGATCTTGCATGCTTTCCGTTGTTAGTAGCTATTTTGGCCAAGTAGATGCTAGCAACTCCAAGAGTTAGTATTTATGCTCGATGTGATGTTTCTAGTAATCTGGGGAAGTGACAGAAATCTCTAAGGTACTAGATGTGATGTTTCTACTAGGGAGAAATTGTTCATAGAACAATCATATTGTTTACATTACACGCAATTCGTAAAGCAATAATCTGTTGCTTGCAACTTAATACTGGAGGGGGTTCGGATGATAACCTGAAGGTGGATTATTAGTCATAGATGCAGTTGGATGGCAATCTATGTATAATGCTGTAATGCCCAATCAAGTCTCAAAGGAGTCAAGATCATTAGTATATGCATGTATTGCTTTCTCGGTGTTTGTCAATTGCCCCGCTGTAATTTGTTCACCCAACATGTTATCTGTCTTATGGAGAGCCACCTCTAGTGAACTATGGATCCCGGTCATTTCTTTTACATACAATCTATAAACCGTTTACTGTTTTGTGTTTACTTTCTACAAACTATTACTTCCTTCCATTCGATACGTTTAATCCTTTGTTTTCAGCAAAACACGGTGAGATTGACAACGTCATCGCAAGTAGGGGACAGAGTTCTGTGGTTGTGTTGTGCAGGTCTCCACGTTGCTACTAGCACCCGTAGTGCGCCCTGCCAAGGCTCAACTAGCAACACCTTTGGGGTGTTTCCATTCTCCTACTGGTTCGATTAAACCTTGGTTTCATAACTGAGGGAAACTTGCTGCTGTGCTCATCATACCTTCCTCTTGGGGTTCCCAACGAGCTCTACATCAACACTAAGCCATCAAGCATTTTTCTGGCGCCGTTGCCGGGGAGTCAAGGACATCTTCACAAGGGGAGTCCCTCATAACCAATCTCTTTACTTTGTTATTTTTGTTTTGCTTAGTTTCTTTTTGCTTTGTTTGCTTGTTTCTTTATCAAAAACAAAAAAAATTAGTTTTACTAGTTTGCTTTGTTATTTGAAAACACAAAAAAATTACTACTATTGAAAACACTAAGTTGTGTGACTTTACTAGCACCAACAACAATGATTTTATGAGCACACCTATTGCTCCACCTATGCATGAAGATACTTTCTTTGAGATAAAACCTGCTTTGCTCAATCTTGTTATGAGAGAACAATTTTCTGGTATTGGTAATGAAGATGCTGCTGCCCATCTAAATAACTTTGTTGAACTTTGTGAGATGCAAAAGCATAAGGATATAGATGGTGATATTATTAAGCTGAAATTGTTTCCTTTCTCTTTGAGAGGAAAAGCTAAAGAATGGTTGAATTCCTTAACTAGGAATATTATTGATTCTTGGACTAAGTGCAAAGATGCTTTCATTGGAAAGTATTATTCTCCTGCTAAGATTATATCTATGAGAAGTGAAATAATGAACTTTAAACAATCTGATAATGAACATGTTGCTCAAGCTTGGGAAAGAATGAAATCTTTGGCAAAGAATTGTCCCACTCATGGACTGACTGCTTAGATGATCATCCAAACTTTTTATGCAGGATTGAACTATTCTTCAAGGAACCTATTGGACTCTGCTGCTGGAGGTACCTTTATGACCATTACTTTGGGTGCTGCAACAAAACTTCTGGACAATATGATGGTTAATTATTCTGAATGGCATACTGAGAGAGCTCCACAAGGTAGGAAGGTAAATTCTGTTGAGGAAACTTCCTCCTTGAGTGATAAGATTGATATTATTATGTCTATGCTTGTTAATGGGAAAGCCCATATTGATCCAAATAATGTTCCTTTAGCCTCTTTGGTTGCTCAAGAAGAGCAAGTTGATGTGAACTTCATAAGAAATAATAATTTTGGCAATAATGCTTATAGGAATAATTTTGGTAACAACAATTATAAGCCTTATCCTCCCAACAATGGTAATGCTTATGGAAGTTCCTACAACAATAATAGGAGTGCACCCTCTGAACTTGAAGTTATGCTTAAAGACTTTATTAGTAAGCAAACTACTTTCAATAAAACTATTGAGGAAAAACTCTCTAATGCTGAAAGAAATATAGCATCTTTGGCTAAAGCTCAATCTTCTTTGAATAAAATGGCTGCTAAACTTGAAACTAATGACAATCCCTTTGCATCCACCAATACTATACAAGTAAGAATTGATGAAAATGTTAGACTATTAGCTGAATTACATGTTAAGTGGGAAAGAGAAGATGAAATTGCTAGAAACATTAGTGTTTCTACTATTACCACCACTAGTGTTGAGGCCAGTAATAGTTCTACTACTCTAGATGATAAATTTGATTTTGATCTTGATGGTTGCAACATCTCTGAAGTTATTAAGTTCCTACAAAAGCTTGCTAAAAGTCCTAATGCTAGTGCTATGAACATGGCCTTTACAAAACACATTACTGATGCTCTCATAAAGATTAAAGAAGAAAAGATAAAACATAAAGCTTCTATTCCTATTAAACAAGAAGATGGTTGGGAACCCATCATTAATATGAAAGTGAATGACTTTGATTTCAAAGCTTTATGTGATCTTGATAGTAGTGTTTCTATTATGCCTAGAATGATTTATGATATGCTTGATTTGCCTCCACTTGAAGATTGTTATTTGAATGTCCCATTTGATGATAATGCTAAAAAGAAACTCATGGGGAGTCTTAATGATGTTCTTATTATGGTTAACAATGCCTATGTCCCCGTTGATTTCTATGTTTTGGATGTTGAATGCAATGCTTCTTGTCCTATTACTTTGGGAAGACCTTTTCTTAGAACTGTTGGTGCCATTATTGATATGAAAGAAGGCACCATCAAATATCAACTCCCACACAAGAAACATATAGAACACTTCCCTAATAAAGTGAGAAGATTTCTTTTGCTTCTCCTATGAAAACAAAATTTGCTCTTAATGCTTCTTCATTTGAGAACACTTGATTCTTTCTTGCTTCTTATGCCTAACTTAAAGGCGTTAAAGAAAAGTAATTATTGGGAGATAACCCAAAAGTTTTAGATGAGTCTTGGAAGTTATTAATTGAGTAATAACCGCTTCTTATCCTTTTTATTTGCTTTTTGTGCCAAGAGTAACCTCTAATGAGAGAGAAGTAATGATTGGGAAAGTTGCTGCCCCGAAACAGATTTCTGTGCTTCACCGTAAAAATTCGTGTAAAATCTCTGAACGTATTTTTGAGGCGTGAATTTTTGTTATTCTGCCCCAGGTTGTTATCTAACTTTCGTTAGTTAAAGACTTTTTGATTTTAATAACAGAAGGTCTTCGAAAAAAATCGTCTTTACCTGCTGGTCTGTTTTGACAGATTTCTGCCATTCTCTGCATTTGCTTCTTGTTGGTTCCTTTTTGAGTTCTTTTGGGGAATTGAGATTTTTGAGGGAAGTGCTACAGTAGCTAGTGTTCTAATGGAAGTTTATTTGGTGTTAGAACTGAACCTTAAGGCCTTTTATCTTGAGTGCACTAATGTTGCTAATAAAGATTGTGTGAAGTTTTGTATGAAGGAAAAATTTCAGGTGTATAGAAGGAATGAGTAATGAGATGAAGGATGGACTAAAGCTCAAGCTTGGGGATGCCACGCTTGTCACCCCAAGAAATATCCAAGAAGTACAAGCGTCAAAGCATGAGGATGCCTTGGGCATCCCCTTCTTCATCAATAAAAATCTCGGGTTTCTTCCAAACGCTTCATTTTTATTGTTTCATGCACATCTGTGTTGTTCTTGGAGTGTCTTCTTTTTCGTTTTTCGGTTTGGTTTTTCATTTGCTTTGTTTGCTTAGTTTTCTGAATAAATTGGTTGGACCACCTCTTTCATACATTGGTTTGCAAATAGTTTGGTTTGGAAAAGAGTAGGAAAGTTCATGCTTATGTGGTAAAAAGAGCTCGTTTTTTACTGTGGCCTATGCTTTGTCATGCCATGCTTGATATTGTTTTGGATTTATGCTTTGTATTCTTTGCTGTAGCATGAATTGTTATAAACAATTGAGATTGCTTAATGTGCCTTGGATGAATCATGCGTTGTTTTAGCATATTAAAGCATAATATAGTGGTATTCTCCTTTAATGCTTTATTTGGGTTGACTTGGTGCATGCTCACACCATGTTATGACTATCTCAAGTCACCTTAGCCCTTATGATCCTTTAGTTTTTAACTTGTAGTATCACTTTATGCTTTGATCAATGATGTTTTGTCGCTCTGCATGATTATGGCCATTATTGCTCTCTTAGTTTGTCGCTCCCAGTCTTTTGCTAGCCTCCACAACCAAGTATGAGTTCCACTCATGCATCCAACTCCCTAAACCAAGTTATCCTATATAACTAAGAAGATCACCCCCACTAATCTATTTCTCTTGACATGCAGCCCATCCACCTCACCATATTGCCATGTCAGCCAAAACCATCCCACTTCGCCCTGTTGTCCGCCATGTCAGCCTTCTGGTCCAGTTCTGCATGTTCTGGTTGTCACGTAGCCAGATGAAACTCATAAATCCAGCGGCACTAGTATTGCATCTGTGAAGGCTCCCGTGTGTACAACGTCTAGCTTCCCTGCTCCCTAATTCTTAGGTGAGCCCATTCCCTAGCCCATCCAGGACTATTCTTCTTCTCCACTTTAGCGAACGCATCTGACTCCACGATCTCTACCTCTCCCAATCAATGTGCAGCTCTCTCTTCCTTTCTCCCCATGATTCCCGTGACAATAATCGCTCGGGTAACTGATGGAGGAATACGAGAAGTGGATCCACGTACGCCTCTGCCTATATTATTCGCATCGCCGCTTCGCCCGTGGGCATCGGCCACAGAACACGAATTGTCGCCGCGGTGAGCCAATCCTTCATGTCTTCTTTCAGTTCCCTGTCGTGTGTTTTCCTTTAGTCACAGTATCTAATTTCCTCGGGCTCTGCACAATTGGATCAGAAATTTCCTAATGTACTGGACACTTCGATGGGAGATCTGATATTGTCCTATTCTTTACTTTGTGGTTGGTCTTATTTCCTGGATTTCTCACTTCTGACCCACACTTCTCAGTTCACGGCTCTTGCTGGTACGTACCTTCCCATGTGTTCCTAATTTCAATTTTTTTATGCTTCATGTAAACCTGAGTTCAGCTTTGTAATATCGGTTGCCGCAGTCTAACTCTAGGAACTAAGTTTCATGCTAGGATTCCATGTCTATATTACATGATTTGGCAAGAAACCCTTGAGATTCATTCCCATTACCTTTCGCTATTAAAAGTAAAAAAATGTTCAGACTGGTTGAGAAGAAGCCTTACATATAAATGTCTTCTCGCAATGGGTGACAGAAAGTAATATTGTCTAACTATTTCTATAATCAAACCTGATCTGCTCTTTCATATAAGAAAAGGCAAATTCTTGCTAATATTTACTACCATACGAATGTGCCATTTTGCTACATGACCACCATAGATTTTTATTTAGATGTACTAATGTAAGTATAAGGCTAATAAGCATTGACCATTCAGAGCCCCTGTATAGTCTATATTACATATATAGCCACCCGAAGTAATTTTGGTTTCCTAATAGTACATTTTAGATAACTATAGAAAGTGTTAGTGCATTACAACTTTGTCCCACCTATATCTCTATCAATACCCTTGATTTGTTAGATCCTGCAAAATGGATAGCGTGGAAAGTTATTCACATAATTCAGATAGGCATTTGCAACCTACCGACGAACATAGAGGTCTTCTGATACCTCAAGTAGTTTTTTATTTATAATGATGTATTGAATTCTTCAGAATAAACATGGATTTCAACCGACGGATATTTTTTGCAGCAAATCTGCAGCAAAACGAAGTATTGAATTTACAGAACATGAAACACCAAACAAAAAAAGGTATCAAAAGATGAAAGTGTTACATTGATCATGCAATTTCTCACCCATGCAATTTTTATATGTCACCGTGGTAAAGGTGAAGATCTCCCAGCTTGAGAACTTGAACTTCATACTGTCAAACAACCTAAAAAGTACTTATGTTCCCTCATATCACATACCAAGTATCGCTTTGGTCATTCTCATTTGTTTAACCTCAAGCAGCATTACAGACAACAATGTTGCAGCAAACATCTAAAAAAGGTAGGAGAATAAACAGTAAAATAACATAGGTATTATCAATTTTCATACCTGAAGAAAATTATCCAAATGTTTAGTGTATCAATAACCTGAATAGACAAACATTATCTTTCTAATACTACTATTTTTCCACCCCATGCAGGTCATCATCAACCATGCATGAAATAACTGAAGCTTGCGATGACCTCTACCTAAATTAGTTATCATGAATATCTATTGATCAATACATTTAGTTACTTATATTGTAATCCAGAATAAGCAAGGATGATCAATTCAATGTCTACAGGATAATAGTTATTTTTTCCAGTTTAAATTTGATTCCGTGCCATGCCAAACTGTTCATATACTATTCATGTGACAATGGCTATCACTTCTATATCACTATTGTGCCTTTACATATGATCATAATATATTTCAAACAATTTCCGCAACAACGTGCGGGGAATCATCTAGTTCTAAAGAGTCCACCATACCTAACTACTAGCTTATGCTATTTCAAGTATATTCATGCTTTTGTTTACCTTTCAAATTAAACTTGTTATGAGAAAACTAGTGATTAAAGCTCTCACGAACTTGATGGCACACTTTACTGTTTTTTGCATCTAATAAACTTGAACCATTGGGTCCTTCTTTGTTGCGTATATGCTTGCGCTTTATAAGTTGAAATTAGCACAACCATGTATCATGGGGAACGCTTTCAACATTGCACTTGTACTTTGTACCCCGTTGATATCATGTTCTTTTGCTTACGGATCCCGGCGGTGTGAAATAAAACTGGAACTTGTAAGATCATGGAGTTTGTATGTGTGTTATAGAAACGTCTGGGACGCTAGCCTAAGCCATGCCTAATCATGGTGGAAACTTGCAGCAACACCATAATGAGCACTCTATGAAGCATCCTCAATAAAAACCTATGCAAATAGCAAATAAAAAGATCGCTGAGATACTCATTGTCTGCTTGCCTTGTCATTTTGATTATGGGATAACTCATGTATCATGTGCAAGGGGTACCCTGTTGGCGGTTCTTTATGATACACATGTACTTACGATGACAAGAGCTTACTCGTGACTAAAGTTGAGTAGCATGAGGATCGGTCTTCGTAAGTAAGGGGCATGAGATTTCGGTTTATAACTTGTCAAGCATATCCTCTTAGTTGTGTCACTTTAACCTTAATCACCTTAAAGATGCTTTTGATAGGGGCAATGAGAGCTGAAAACTATAAGTACCATAATTTTTGGAAGCTCTTTATGAGACTTGAATCCCTACTTCCTTTTATGAAGGCCTTTCTTCCACCATTATATATTGAGTCTCCACCTTCTACCTTTATGCACCTACTTTGAGAGCATAGTGGCCATTCTTAGTTCTATGTGCATTGTACCAAGACTAGTTGATTGATGCATAACTTGATATTTCTTTCTTTAAACTATTTGTATCTAGTCAATCTTATGAACTTTGAAGGTGTCCTATGCATTTATGTTTTGCTACTCTGTGAGGGACAAGCTGAATGCTATTATGCTATGTTTTCTTTATGTGAAACAAACAAACGTCTTGCAAAGCATTGTTATTCATGAATCTTTTGTTTGTGCCTTTTCATGTTGCATCATAGTTTCTTTGTCTTATTGCTAGAACTTTGCCTTTAATGTTATGATTGAAGTACTATGATCCCAGCTTTGAATGTTTTACAAATACTTTGATCAAGTCTTTGATGGTGCATGTCACCTAAAAAAATATTCTTTCTTTTTATCACTTACCTACTCGAGGATGAGCACGAGTTAAGCTTGGGGATGTTGATACATTGCAAATGTATCTATAATTTTTGATGTTCCATGATTGGTTTTATCCACTTTCTTGTGTTTTGTCCACACTTTGGAGTACTTTTCATATGATTTCTTGGACTAACCTATTAACAAGAGCCACAGTGCCAGCTGCCTGTTTTCTGCTGTTTTTGGTTTCAGGAAAGTCAGAAAATGAATATTATCGGAATTGGACGGGACAAAATCCAAAGTGCTTATTTTTCCAGAAGTTATCAGATGCCAGAGTACGACACGGAGAGGGGCTAGGGGGCCACCACACCACCTAGCCCCGCGGGCCAGCCTGTCCCGCGCCAGGGGGTGGTCTGACCGCCTCCGGCACCCCTCGGCCTCCCCTTTCGCCTATAAGATGCCCTCGGGACGAAAACCCTAAGTACACGATCAAAAATCCACGAAATAGTCTACAGCCGCCGTCATATCCATCCCTAGATCGGGAGGGATCTGAAGCTCTTCCCAGCACCCTGCCGGAGAGGGGAATTCACCCTGGAGGCCTTCTTCATCACCATGCAAGCCTCCGGTGTGATGCGTGAGTAGTTCATCCTTGGACTACGGATCCATGTAGTAGCTAGATGGCCGGTTCTCCTCCTTTGTGCTTTCATGTTTAGATCTTGTGAGCTCCGTTCATGATCAAGTTCATCTATTTGTAATTCTGCATGTTGTGTTTGCGGGGATCCGTTGGATATGGAGATGCTATTTCAGATTGATTATTGATTCTATCATATCTTTGTTATTTGTGATCTTGCATGCTTTCTGTTGTTAGTAGCTATCTTGGCCAAGTAGATGCTAGCAACTCCAAGAGTTAGTATTTATGCTCGATAGTGCGTTCATGCCTCTGGTAATCTAGGGAAGTGACAGAAATCTCTAAGGTACTAGATGTGCTGTTGCTACTAGGGAGAAACAACAATCCTTTATTCATAGGACAATCATATTGTTTACATTACACGCAATTCGTAAAGCAATAATCTGTTGCTTGCAACTTAATACTGGAGGGGGTTCGGATGATAACCTGAAGGTGGATTATTAGTCATAGATGCAGTTGGATGGCGGTCTATGTATAATGTTGTAATGCCCAATCAAGTCTCAAAGGAGTCAAGATGATTAGTATATGCATGTATTGCTTTCTTGGTGTTTGTCAATTGCCCCGCTGTAATTTGTTCACCCAGCATGTTATCTATCTTAAGGAGAGCCACCTCTAGTGAACTATGGATCCCGGTCCTTTCTTTTACATATAATCTATAAACCGTTTACTGTTTTGTGTTTACTTTCTGCAAACTATTACTTCCTTCCATTCTATACATTTAATCCTTTGTTTTCAGAAAAACACGGTGAGATTGACAAACTCATCGCAAGTTGGGGACAAAGTTCTGTGGTTGTGTTGTGCAGGTCTCCACGTTGCTACTAGCACCGGTAGTGCGCCCTGCCAAGGCTCAGCTAGCAACACCTTTGGGGTGTTTCCTTGCTCCTACTGGTTCGATTAAACCTTGGTTTCATAACTGAGGGAAACTTGCTGCTGTGCTCATCATACCTTCCTCTTGGGGTTCCCAACGAGCTCTACATCAACACTGAGCCATCTCTTACCTCTACAGGAGAACCTACAAAACTCACTGAGGCTCTAGCTAATCCCCACTGGAAACAAGCTATGCAAGAGGAATATGATGCTCTTCTTGCTAACAATACTTGGCACCTTGTTCCACCAAGCGCTAACAAAAATATTATTGACTGCAAATGGGTATATCGAATCAAGAAACGTGCTGATGGTACCCTAGACAGGTATAAGGCCAGTCTTGTTGCAAAAGGCTTCAAGCAACGCTATGGTATAGACTATGAAGACACTTTCAGTCCTGTTGTTAAAGCTGCTACTATTAGGCTTGTTCTGTCTATATCAGGTGCTAGAGGATGGAGTTTACGGCAGCTAGATGTCAAGAACGTGTTTTTACATGGTGTTCTGGAAGAGGAGGTCTACATGAAACAACCACCTAGTTTTGAGTCTTCCGCTACTCCAAATTATATTTTCAAACTTGATAAAGCTCTTTATGGTTTGAAACAGGCACCTCGAGCTTGGTACTCTCGTCTTAGTACAAAGTTACATACTCTTGGTTTCCTTCCATCCAAGGCTGATACCTGATTGTTTCTTTATAATAAGTCATAACTTACCATGTTCATTCTGATTTATGTCGATGACATCATTGTTACAAGCTCTTCTGATTCGGCCATCACAGCTCTCCTTCATCACTTGAGTTCTGATTTTGCTCTTACAGATCTTGGTGATCTTCATTATTTTCTAGGCATTGAGGTACATAAACAGTCCAATGGTTTGCTCTTAAATCAGGAGAAATATGCAGCAGATTTACTGAGTCTGAAATGGATCGTATGGGCACCTAGAGGGGGGGGGGGGGTGAATAGGTGCTACACCAATTTTTAATTCTTTTTCAGTTTTAGGCTTAGCACAAAGGGTAAATTCTCTAGATAGACTATTGGGTGGAATTTCCCTATATGCAAACCTATCTACTAGCGAGTAAAGAGCGAGTGGAAGAGGAACGAGTAAACCGAAGTGAAGCACGCGGAGACACAGGATTTGTTTGACCGCAGTTCATTCCTTGTTAAGGGAAGTACGTTTGCGTTGGAGGGGTGGGCGGTACTAAGACCACCACGCCACAAAAGGCCTCACCCTGTTCTTTGATGGATCTCGCCACAACAGGCCTGATCCACCTTCCACTATAGGTACCCTTCGAGGCGGGCACCGACGCCTTTACACAACTAGCGGGGAAACAACTCCACAACAACTTGGAGGCTCCCGAAATGACAACAAGCTACCACAAAAACAAACTTATCAAATACAATAAACAAGATCTAGGTATTGACAAGAATACTAGATCAAGGATTTCTCCAATTGAATGGAGAGGAGTTGAAGCGCTTGATTCTTGATGATGATGAACTTCTCCTCCTTCAATTCCACCAAAGATCAAGACCTTCGGGTGGTTGAAGTGGGAGATCGAGATTTAGAGCTCTTGCACAAGGTCTGGTCAAATTCGAATGAATCAAGAAGACTGAACGTTGGGGAAGAAGGGATATTTATACCCTCCTTTAGAAACCAGCCGTTGCAACCTTTGGGGGCCGGATTATCCGGCCCAAGTGAGGGCCGGATTATCCGGTCAGGGGAAACACCACCCCAGACTCAGAATATCCGGCAGATAATCCGCCCCCCTGATAGAGCGACGCGCCGAGCTTGCCCTTGATCAACTTCTGGGGGCCAGATTATCCGGCCCTATGCGAAGGCCGGATTATCCGGCCTGGGGAAGAAAAACCGCCCCAGTTCGGATTTTCCGGTAGAAAATCTGACCGGATACCGAGCGACGCGCCTTGGCACCTTTTGCTCGAAACCTAGGGGCCGGATTATCCGGCCCATGCGACACCCGGATTATCCGGCCTGGGGAGGAAAAACCGCCCCAGTTCGGATTTTCCGGGAGAAAATCCGACCGGGTACCAAGCGACGCGCCTCGGCTTCCTTGAGAGATGAGGTAGGCCGGATTATCCGGCCCTTGGTGGGGCGGATTATTTGGCCCCCCTCAAAACTTCCTGCACACTTATCACACATGAAAAGTCTCCATAGTATTGTTATCTAACACGCAAAACATAGGAAAACATGAAATGTTCTTTCAATCTCCCCCTTTTTGGTGTTAGATGACAATACCAGGATTTGCAGGAGAAAGACGCAAGACGGACAGAGATAACTTATGAAAGAGACTCCCCCTCAATGTGTGCATAATAGAGTTTTGCATTGGAATACAAATGCACACAAATAGGAGAATCTATTCCATAGACATGTGAGCAAAAACACATACCACCGAAGTAGAAACTAGGCATTGTTGACATAAATCACAATTATTACCGGATAACCAATATGAGCGTGCACACCTTCCGTGATATACCTCCAGCAATAGGATATGAATAGATAGATCCATAAGCATAATCCATGATATGAAGACCATAGGCATAGCATAATCCAGACAACCACAAAGAGTCTCAAACAACCAAATCACGATTTTAAAGTTCAACGCTAAATGGGCATAAGCAGGAAATAACGAATAGAAAAATGCAAGTGCTTATGCCCGACCCATGCAAATCCACGGAAAACCTAATAGAACTACTTCTCCCCCTTTGGCATCGAGACACCAAAAAGGAAGAAGAGCGATGCTAGCGCCCCATGGGATCACTCATCGAAGTCCTCGTCCTCGTCCTATTTTTCATTCTCTTCCTCATCCTCATCTTCAAGTTCCTCAGTGTCACCTTCCTCATCTTCATCAGCAGCGGGCGCAGAGGGGAACAAGTGACGCTCCAGCTCACCATAGTTCAGCCCGGAGGAAGAGTTCCACCGAGCATACGGAGTGGGAGGTGTAGGTGCCGGAGGAGCACCCGAAGCGCCGGACACATGGTGGAGAATGAGCTGCTGGGAGTGAGCCAACTCATGGCGTTGCCTGTAAGCCTCGTACTGACCCTTGCGCGTGTCCACGCCCATGCAGAGAATGTGACGCTGGAACCAGTTCAGCTGCTTGATCTCACGAGCCACGGGGGGCACAGGGGGCCTGCGAGCATCCCTCATGAGACCCTCAGGAGCAGAGGAGGGGTGAGAGGTCTTCCAAACCTTGTTGTATATCTTCTTGGCCTTGTGCACCGAGTCAATGTGGAACTCCTCAGCAGGAAGCAAGTGGCGGATGAGCATCATAATGTAGGGCGCATAGGGAATGGACAGACGGTTGAACATAGCATCACACAGCTCATGGTAGATGAAGTCCATGACATCCGGCCTGTACTGCACTGAGTCGTCCTCGCAGGAGGCAACCTCATGAGAAAATTGAAGTAGCTGAACAAGGTGACCACGGATGCTGTCATTGTTGCCCCCACTCGGTGTAATAGAGTCACAGAAGAGACCCACCAATGCAGCATAGGTGGGAGCAAGACCAGCCACAGTACCGACAATGCCATTGTCCACAGTGCACGGAGAGAGAGCTGCATCCTTGTTGGGCTTCAACTGAGTGATGATGCGGTGGCCACTGGCTCTATCCCTGCCGTGGAAGGAGTACCCCAGAACCTCAGCAAACACGTGAAAATCAGCAGTCATTGGCCTGTCATGAGTCATCCACTTCATAGTGCGACGCTCATCCCCACAAATTACCAAAGTGGAGAAGAACTGCTTCACCACCTCAGAGTCAAAGGAGCACTGGAGCGACATGAGATGGTGCAGCCCCATCCTCTCAGCCACATACATCGCATCCACAAGATGCGCCTTCTCCAAAGCATCAGCAAGTACCAGAGGGTGCATAGGCCTAATGTTCAGCCTGGCATAGATGTCTTCATAAATCCCCTTCTGTTCTGCACACCAAAAATGGGTATCCCCCAGCTCAACATCACGAGGCAGCTCAGCAAACAAGTCACGGTGACGGATGGCAGAAAAGGAGACTGCATCGAAAGCCCTATAGTTGATTTTGGGCTCCTTTCCCTTCCTCTTGGACACCCCCTTCCTAGTCCCATTGGATTGTTCAGCCATTCGCCTCTCTTCGTTCTTCCTTCTCCTCAATTCAACTTCGTCCACTAGGTTAACTTGACCGTCGTCCCGAAAGTACTTGGCGCGAGGACAGCGCTTGTAGGTCTTGGAAACACCGGAACCACCTATGAGGAGATTAAGGGCGATAGCAAGGGGATAAGCATACACACAAGTCCAGAAGAGAGCATGGAAAAAGTAGTCAAAAAGTTCATAGGACAAAACTACTCAATGCATACACATAGTGAAACTGAAGTAGAATCGAATCTGTCAGGCCGGATTATCCGGCCTGGCCAGGGGCGGATAATCCGGCCCTGGCAGAAATTTCCGATTTCACCTAGACTGCATGCAAAAAAGTAGATCAGACCTAGAAACTGCAAGACTACGATTTCTATGCGAAAACACATCCTTCTAGACAACGTTCCACCCACCAAGATACACATCTAGCCAAAGATGGAGAGAGAGGGAGTTACCCTCACTCATTGGAGGAAGAACACGGAGGAGAAGGTACCCGGAGGCGTGGAGAAGAAGATCCGGGGAGGCCCAGAAAATCCGGTGGCCGGAGAGGCTCCGGGGAGGGTGAGGGGCGGCAGGCGGCGACTGTGGAGGAGGAGAGGGATAGGGGAGAAGTGCTGCTCGATATGAGCCCTTCCCCCTGAGCCCTACCCTTTAAGATGAAATCCGCCAGGGCCGGATTATCCGACCAACACTTGGGCCGGATTATTCGGCCTAAATTCTAGAATTCTGTTATACACAGAACCAGGCCCGCGCGTCCCCAAACAACACCCCCACAAGGTGTACAAGGGACTTGTGTGCAAGAATAGATGGCTTAGGGGTAGGGAAGGCTTAGGATTAAGAGGGCCAACCTGAGATGGCACTAGACACTCAAAATTGCAAAATCCAAATCAAATAAAAACCAAGATTGAGTGTGATTCCCATAAGAACATGAGAGAGCAAATAACAACCAAAAATATCCAATTATCCTCAAGGGAGAGGGCGGTGGCCGAAGCCACCTTGTTGGAGTGTATGGTGTGACACCGCGAAGATACATCTTGGGTTCACGACCAATACTCATCAATAAGCTCACATATCACAGAATGATATAAAGAGAAATGATTTATCTTGCTTTTGGCATTATGGGAGGAGGGTTAGCCCAATGAGTTAGGACCACACTCCCCCTATATCCATGCCCACACCTAGACCAAACACGGATTGATATGTACGAGTGAGTGCATGGGTAATCAAGACAAGCTCCCGGAATCAATGATATTTAGCTCATTCCTCAAATAGTAGAATCTTGCTTCATCAAGTGGCTTTGTAAAGATATCCGCCAGTTGGTTCTTCGTGCTCACAAAGGATAGATCAATATCGCCACGAGCAACATGGTCTCGAATAAAATGATTCCGAATCTCAATATGCTTCGTCCTTGTGTGCTGAACGGGATTGTACGCAATTTTGATTGCACTTTCATTATCACATAAAAGAGGCACTTTGTCACAATTGACACCGTATTCCTTTAAAGTTTGCCTCATCCACAATAACTGAGTACAAGCGCTGGCAGCAGCAACGTATTCAGCTTCGACGGTAGAGAGAGATATACAATTCTGCTTTTTGGAGGACCAACATACAAGAGATCTTCCCAAGAATTGACAAGCTCCAGAAGTGGATTTCCGATCATCCTTATCACCAGCCCAATCTGAGTCAGTATAACCACATAAAGAGAAATTGGAGCCCTTGGGATACCAGAGACCAAAGTTGGGGGAATGAACCAAATATCGAAAGATCCTCTTGACCGCCACTAAGTGGCTTTCTTTAGGAGCTTCTTGATACCTTGCACACACTCCCACACTCAACACAATATCGGGTCTAGATGCGCAGAGGTAAAGAAGAGAGCCGATCATGGACCGGTATACCTTTTGGTCCACATCTTTACCATGAGGTTTAAGTTCAAGATGACACTTTGTTTGCATCGGAGTGGCGACACCATTTAGATCCGTCATCTTGAATCTCTTGAGCATGTCTTGGATGTACTTTGCTTGATTAATAAAGGTTCCTTCTCAAAGTTGTTTGATCTCGAATCCAAGAAAGAACCGTAATTTCCCCATCATAGACATCTTAAACCTGTCAGTCATAAGCTTTGAAAATTCATCGTTAAAAGCTTTGTTAGTAGAACCAAAGATGATATCATCTACATATAGTTGGCATACGAAGAGCTCCCCCTTAACCTTCTTAGTAAAAAGAGTGGGGTCGATTTTCCCAACTTCGAAGCCACGATCTATTAAAAGCTCTTTAAGGTGCTCATACCACGCACATGGGGCTTGTTTGAGGCCATAGAGTGCCTTATCGAGTTTGTAGACATGGTTCGTAAAATTAGGATCCTCAAACCCCGGGGGTTGCTTTACGTATACCAACTCATGTATAGGACCATTAAGGAAGGCACTCTTGACGTCCATTTGCTGCATCTTAAAATTGTTATGAGCAGCATAAGCAAGAAGGATATGGATGGACTCAAGGCGAGCCACAGGAGCATAGGTCTTGCCGAAGTCGATGCCCTCAACTTGGGAGTACTTTGGTGCCACAAGTCTTGCCTTATTCCTCACAACAATGCCATTCTCATCTTGCTTGTTCTTGAAAATCCACTTGGTGCCGATAACATTGCGGCACTCTTTGGGTTTCTCCACTAGTTTCCAGACTTTGTTGCGCTCGAAATTATTCAATTCTTCATGCATAGCAACAACCCAGTCTTGGTCTCCAAGGGCTTCAAAGACCTTCTTAGGTTCCACCATGGAGATATGAGCTTGATGCTCACCAAAACTAGCCAATTCTCTTCTTGTAGAAAACCTTCGTCGAAGATCACCAACAACCTTGTCGAGAGTGTGACCCCTCAACTCAAGGTTACGATCAGCCCGAGCCTTGCGACGAAGTTCAATAAGTTTGTTGTCTCTTGGAGGAGGAGATTCATCACTTGAGTCTTCATTGGAAGCATTTTCTCCACCTTGAACAGTAACTAGAACATCAGTAGCAGGTGGTGGAGACGCATGCCCTTGAGGTGAATCCGTAGCCGTAACAGGAGGCTGCAGAACTGGAGAGTCAGGGCCGGATAATCCGGCCGATGGAGAGGCCAGATAATCCGGCCTGGGAGTACTTGCCGCAGCTTCTTCAGGAGGCCTGGGACTTGCTTGAACTGGTGAGGGGCCAGATAATCTGGGGCTAACTGGAAAATCCGGCCTGGAGCTTGCGTTGAAATCTTCACCAGCAGGAGCAACATGGTCAGCTGTAGCGGGGTGGCCGGATAATCCGGTGTCAACCGGAAAATCCGGCCTGGAGCTTTCTGGAACATCTTGACCTTCAGCATTTGATGGATATGGTGTAGAAGTTCCCCCGTGGTTGGAGCATGTTGAGTATGTGTAGATGAGGGCTCTATATGAGTAGAGCATTGTCCTTCCCGGTCCGCCACAAGGGGTTCCTCAATGGGGCGGAAGAATCCCACGCCCATTATTCTTATGGCATCTTGGGGTATTTCAACATCCGCATCACAAATACCAACTTGCTCCGCACGGGAACCGTCATTTTCCTCGAACACCACACTACAAGATTCTACAACAGTTCCGGGAGCTTATTGTAGACTCTATAAGTGTGGGATTCAACACCATAACCAACAAAAATACCTTCTAAAGCCTTAGATTCAAACTTAGATAAACGAACTCCTTTAATAAGAAAGAAACACTTACACCCGAATACCCGAAAGTATGAGATGTTTGGCTTGTTACCGGTAAGTATTTCATACGGAGTCTTGTCCAAGATCTTGCGGAGGTATAAGCGGTTGGATGAATGACAAGCAGTAGAGATTTCTTTAGCCCAGAAGTTATATGGAGATTTCAATTCGGCTAACATTGATCTTGCCATGTTCATTAGAGTTCGATTCTTCCTCTCGGCTACACCATTTTGTTGAGGGATGTACGCAGCGGAATATTGATGTCTTATCCCCTCTTCACTTAGGAACTCATTTAAGGTGTAGTTCTTGAACTCTGAGCTGTTATCACTCCTTATAGCCAGAATGGGGACGTTGTGTTGACGTTGAACCTCGTTGGTGAAGTCGATGACAGTTTGTTGAGTTTCACTCTTCAGCTTGAAGAAATAAACCCAAGTGTATCTTGAGTAATCATCAACAATCACTAGACAATACTTCTTCCCACCGAGGCTTGCATGTGATGGAGGTCCGAAGAGGTCCACATGAAGGAGCTCCAAAATCCTTTTTGAAGAGATAATGGTTTTCCTTTGATGAGGTGAATCATGCATTTTCCCTTCAACACACACCCTGCAAACACGATCTTTGGCAAAAGAGACATTTTCTTTTAGTCCAAGAATGTGGCCACCCTTGTGGAGACTTTGCAAAGTTCTCATATTGACGTGGGCTAGTCGGTGATGCCATAGCCAACCCGCGTCAGCCTTTCCCAAAAGACACATCGGGCATGTAGTGTTTTTGCCCGAAAAGTCCACCACGTACAGGTCGTTTTCGACATATCCCACGAAAGCGACTTTTAGAGACTTACTCCACAAGAGTACCACTAAATCAGCATCAATGTAAACTGCAAAGCCCATCTTACCAAGGGCACGAACTGAAAGTAAGTTATACCCGAGGGTCTCAACAAGCATGACGTCCATGAGAGAGATATCGTGAGCCACCACAACTTTGCTGAGACCCAATACCTCAGATTTAGACTTGTCACCATAGGAGGCGGTAATGTGATCAAGGTTTGGCCGCATCTCCGTGATGATCTCCTTGCTCCCGGTCATATGACTCGTACAACCGCTATCGAGTACCCATTTAGAACCACTGGAAGCATAGCCCTCGGATCCTCTTGCCATTAGGCAAGTGGCATTGTTGTTGATGGCGTTCTCGTTCGGCGAGTCGAAGAGAGAGGAGGGAGTCGATGTGGTGGCTATAGCAGCCACTTCGTGGGAACTATCATCATCCTCTTCATCTTCACTTGCGGAGGAGTATTCCTCTTGAGCTACAAGGACAATCTTGGGTTGCTTCTTGAAAGGGCCATTCATCTTAATAAACGGCTTCTTCTTAGGAGCTTTAGATTTCTCTTTAAGAATGAGCCTACCACCATTGTCTTCTCTATTTTGATAAGGACACTCAGCAACAAAGTGCATTCTATCTCCATAGTTGAAGCAAGTTCTCAATCTTGGGCCACTTTCTCTTCTTCCATTTGACCCGTTCTTGCGCTCAAGATCAGACTTGGCTTTGGCAGGGTCCTTCCAAAAGTTCCTTGCATAGAATGCCATGTACTCACCATGAGCACGTTTGACCTCATCGGGCCAGTCCATGGATACCCCCTCAAAAACTCCTTCATCTTCCTCTTGCTCAACAACATTGGCTTTGAGAGCCACATTGACACCCTTTCGCATCCCAATGGCCCGAGCACGGGCATCTTCAGCATTCTTTGCCGCCACTTTGAATGATGCCATTTCTTGCATGACTTCGTTGGATGTCATTTGATGATAGTTGTGTCCACCTTGCAGGCTCTTCAAATCTGTTGGCTCGAAAGGCATTAAGGCACTCACATATTTTCTTTTTATCCATGCATCATCAATGTGAGTGGCCCCATGCTTCCGAAATGTTGTTGCGATGCCCTTGAGTCTTCTATACATGTCCTCATGGTTTTCACCATCCAACATGTAGAATCCCTCAGCTTCATTACTAAGGGCATCATACATGTTTCTTCTCATGCTTTCGTTTCCAACGATAAGGTCCGTAAGAGCATCCCATGCCTCTTTAGTTGTGTTGAGATGCTCAATGTGTGGCATGTCCTTGGGACCCACACCCAGCTGTATCATGTGGAGAGCGGTGGCATTCAACTGGCTATCCACAACTTCCCTTCTTGTTAGATTGGTTTGATCTCCAATATGAAGACCTTCTTCAATAATCCTCCACAATTCAATAGAGGAGCTGCAAACATGAGATTTCATTAGGAATTGCCATTGGTTAAAAGAAGATGCAGTGAGCTTGGGTGGATCACCCCTATTGTTTATATGAGGATGAGGGATAGGTGGGTCGGGGGAATATACGTGGCGAACCTCACTATATTCCTCCTTACCATTTCCCTTTTTGGAGGTGGAGCCATTTAGTTTTTCACCTTCCACATCATCATCCTTGGATCCGGTGTTACCCTTTTCCTTAGATGATGGTGTGGGAGCCTCAAAGGAGGATGGAGATGGAGCTATGGATGATGTAAGGCGAGCAATCATTTGATTCATCTCCTCCATCTTGGCCTCAAAGGATTTCAACAAGGTTGTTTCCAACGACTTGAGATCATCCATTGTGACCTTATCCACAGCCTCATTTCCATCATCCTTGGTACCCATACTACTCTTAGGCGGTTAAGCCCGAATTAAGAGCCGGGGCTCTGATACCAATTGAAATGGATCGTATGGGCACCTAGAGGGGGGGGGGGTGAATAGGTGCTACACCAATTTTTAATTCTTTTTCAGTTTTAGGCTTAGCACAAAGGGTAAATTCTCTAGATAGACTATTGGGTGGAATTTCCCTATATGCAAACCTATCTACTAGCGAGTAAAGAGCGAGTGGAAGAGGAACGAGTAAACCGAAGTGAAGCACGCGGAGACACAGGATTTGTTTGACCGCAGTTCCTTCCTTGTTAAGGGAAGTACGCCTGCGTTGGAGGGGTGGGCGGTACTAAGACCACCAAGCCACAAAAGGCCTCACCCTGTTCTCCGATGGATCTCTCCACAACATGCCTGATCCACCTTCCACTATAGGTACCCTTCGAGGCAGGCACCGGCGCCTTTACACAACTAGCGGGGCAACAACTCCACAACAACTTGGAGGCTCCCGAAATGACAACAAGCTGCCACAAAAACAAACTTAACAAATACAATAAACAAGATCTAGGTATTGACAAGAATACTAGATCAAGGATATCTCCAATTGAATGGAGAGGAGTTGAAGCGCTTGATTCTTGATGATGATGAACTTCTCCTCCTTCAATTCCACCAAAGATCAAGACCTTCGGGTGGTTGAAGTGGGAGATCGAGATTTAGAGCTCTTGCACAAGGTCTGGTCAAATTCGAATGAATCAAGAAGACTGAACGTTGGGGAAGAAGGGATATTTATACCCTCCTTCAGAAACCAGCCGTTGCAACCTTTGGGGGCCGGATTATCCGGCCTAAGTGAGGGCCGGATTATCCGGTCAGGGGAAACACCGCCCCAGACTCGGAATATCTGGCAGATAATCCGCCCCCTGATAGAGCGACGCGCCGAGCTTTCCCTTGATCAACTTCTGGGGGCCGGATTATCCGGCCCTATGCGAAGGCCGGATTATCCGGCCTGGGGAAGAAAAACCGCCCCAGTTCGGATTTTCCGGTAGAAAATCCGACCGGATACCAAGCGACGCGCCTTGGCACCTTTTGCTCAAAAACCGGGGGCCGGATTATCCGGCCCATGCGACACCCGGATTATCTGGCCTGGGGAGGAAAAACCGCCCCAGTTCGGATTTTCCGGGAGAAATCCGACCGGGTACCGAGCGACGCACCTTGGCTTCCTTGAGAGATGAGGTAGGCCAGATTATCCGACCCTTGGTGGGGCGGATTATCCGGCCCCCCTCAAAACTTACTGCACACTTAGCACACATGAAAAGTCTCCATAGTATTGTTATCTAACACGCAAAACATAGGAAAACATGAAATGTTCTTTCAGAGTCGTGTTGGTATGAGTTCTTGCACTCCATGTCCAACACCTCTCTCTACTACAGATACTCTGAACCTAACAGATGGTTCCCCTCTTGGCTCTGAAGATGTTACACACTACAGGAGTATTGTAGGGGCCCTCCAATATCCGACTCTTACTCGTCCTGATCTCTCTTTTTCTGTTAATAAGGTATGTCAGTATCTTCATGCTCCTACTACTGCCCATTGGACAGCTGTTAAAAGAATTTTGAGGTATATTCATGGCACAAGAAAGGTTGGTCTCACGTTTCAGAGGTCGGATTCAACACTTCTTAGTGCTTATTCTGATGCCGACTGGGCAGGTGATTTAGATGATAGACGTTCTACTGGTGGATTTGCTATATTTTTTGGTCCCAATCTTATTTCTTGGAGTGCCAGAAAATAGCCTACTGTGTCTAGGTCAAGTACAGAGGCTGAATACAAAGCTCTTGCAAATGCTACAGCTGAGCTTATTTGGGTTGAAGCTCTAGTCCGCGAACTTGGTGTTTCACTCAAGGAGAAACCTTGTCTTTGGTGTGATAATCTTGGTGCCACCTACCTGTCTGCAAATCCAGTCTTTCATGCTAGGACTAAACATATTGAGATAGACTTTTATTTTGTTCGAGAACAAGTTGCCACTAAGCAACTTGATGTTAGGTTTATCTCTAGCAAGGATTAGATTGCAGATGGTTTTACCAAAGTGTTATGTACTAAGAAATTAGATGAGTTTAAGCGTAATCTAAACCTCTCCCAGGCCTAGATTAATGGGGGTATTAGAGATGTCATACCTGATACGTATATGTATGGTGTAGTACACCAACGTATACGTATCCAACTCTGTAATATGCCACACAAGGGGCTATTCCTTGATATATAACACGCAACCGACGATCCCAAAGGGTAGGACCGTTCCTCCTAGACAAACACGTTTTCTACAAGATGGACGAATCGAATGCCACATCGCTTATTTGAGGTGCCTGCAGAGGGGTGTCTCACCAACGACTTCCACCTTGGAATCTCGGCAGAGCCGGCACCACGCTCAGACGCCAGATTGAAAAGGCTCAAGGAACCGGCCTTATTGTCTGAGATTCTAGGCCTCCTCGGAGGAGCGCCGCCGCAACGGAGAGCACCGGGACGCTCTGGAACCGGCAAGAACCAGAGTCCAACTCCCAGATCGTCCATCTAGGGCACACACACGGACCAACCCCTGCACTGCTCCTAGAAACTACATCGGCACCTCCCCATCGCCCGCTCCGGTTGGCCACGCCAGTGGAGAGAGGTCCGGCTCGGGCCGAGAACTCTAGAGGACTCTCAAGAGGGCGCATGGGGGACGGGAATGGGAACGGGAGAGGGAGCGAGTTTCGCCCTGGCCCATGAATTCACCGTCTGCTTACATGGCCCTAGTCCCACTGCTTCAAACCCTTGGCGTGGTTGTCACAAAACGAAAGCCTCCTTTTCATCCCAGCGAAACCTAAACCACGACTTGTTATGGCTATATATGACACTGCAACCACGCTCGTACTCCTATCCAGTTGGCCCTTTGCGGAACGATCAGTGGCGATCTAGTTTGCACTGCGTGCATAGGGACTGCATGCACGCCACCGCAACTTGTTGGAGCATTGCCGCGACACTCCAACGACGGTCGGCGAGGTGCTGACTCACCATTGTCTCCAAGGAAGAATGAGATCTATGTGTAGATGCTACGAATCGATGTTGAAATTTGCTTGGACAACTACTACTACTCCGGCCGGGAGTCAGATCAGTATTTGGACCGGGCATCCACACGCTGCACGCCACATGCATATGCATATGCATATGGAAGAAGCAAAGAGGAGTGTTCGCCAAGTGCCGACCCACCATTATTGTCGGCGAGAAATTAAGATGGCTTGTTGTTGCTGTTGATCTTGCTGCTTAAGCTAGTCAATCACGCGATGGAGGAACTTCTTCTTCTGGACTTGATCACCAATATGGGAGCATTACTTACTTAGTAGCTCGTCGTACAGTAATAACGCAGATCTAGGACTTGGAATTAAGCTGAGGATACACAAACAAACAATTAGCTTCAAACACCTACTGCTACAGATTCTTGGAGACCTGTCAAAATCAGTATCAGCAGGAACATCGATCACAGTAATATACGTTGGTAGCGACCGGAATTGTGATGAACCAAACACACGATGCCTGTGCCACACGCCAAGTGTGCCATGTCATCAGTTACACCACCCATTCTTTATTCCAGCTCTCTCTCTCTCTCTCTCTCTCTCTCTCTCTCTCTCTCTCTCTCTCTCTCTCTCAAAAACGACAGATCATCAAAGGGATGGGCACATCAAAGATGTAGCTTGCCCCTCAGGTACGGTCGACTTTATTTCCTGCTTGATTATTGCTCGAGTGATCTGGACAAGCTAGTGGGTACAAGTGGCAGCAATTGGCGTGGCCCGTAATAATTGTGAAATCAGACAAGCCAGTAATTAAAGCCTTTTGAAATTTGACCAATTTTACATAAAATATTTACCAACATATATATACAGTACCAATCTAACATCGATACATCTAGACTCTAACTGAGCTATTTTTCGTATAAAATGGTCGCTGACGCTCTCTTATACCCTCGTCGGTGGTTAGCATGGCGGTTGGATAACCGAAATCCTGCTTCCTTAATCACCAAACCTGATCCAACCCATAGAGGAGAAGGTGAGATGCTTGGTAAAGCAATAACGCGTGGCAGCAATGATCGTTTTGGTCCAAGAGAGACTACTACACAGCATGTGGTGACATGTAGTACTCACTCCGTCTAGAAAAGAATGCCGCAAATTTTTCTAGATACATATGCAGTGTATAGTTTATATGTAAATCTGGAAAAATATATGACATCCTTTTCTACATGGAGGGAGTACATTTTTGCTCGAGGATATTTCTTCCTAGAATACAAGACATATTTGTCAAGCTTTATCGATATTGAACAATTTTATGAGAGCAGTACATAATATAAAGCCAATATGCGAACTGGTCAAAGTAGGAGTCACGAGACAAGTCAAATTACGAGTAGAGAGGGCAAGCCCAAGAGCGTAGGAGCACAAGATGAAGCATGGGCTTGGCATATGAGAATTGGCCATTTGCACTTGATAAAAGAAGATGGAGACGGGGAACTCCAAACCAAATTGACCATTGTCAACATATAGAAGACCAATGTAATATCGATACATACATCTAGTATGAACTTTTTTTTCTAAGTATGTTTTCCTTAAAGATGATGAAATTTTGGAATTTTAAATGAGAAAAAATAAATTAAAACACGAGTACTTTTTTTGTTACAAATCCCCTCGGTCTCGTTCCGGTGTCTTCATGGCAAGGTTTTATCCTCCTTGTATTTTTTGTTTATTTTTTATCTGTTATATAAGAGAGTCTTTTATGAACTTATATCGATTCAGCTGTTGATGAGTTTAAAAAAGGTTTCTGAGGAATTAAAACACCGCAATAAACAACCAAACAAAAACCAAAAGTAGAATCTAGCAAGCAAAGATTCCAGCTAGTAGTGGGGCCCACAACTAATTCAGAGAACCGAAAATGATGGCTTCCTCGGACTGTTGCGCTACCTTTCAACAACTCAGCATGCTGGGCCATATAAGAGGGAGGGGAGGGCTAGGTCATGGTACTTGACCCCATGGCTGCCTCCCTCTCCCTCTCCCTCTCCCCCTCTCTTCCACATAGATGCTTAGCCATTCTTTGCTAGACTTCTCCACCATATATCCAGGCATCGCCATTATGCCGTCGGGATCTCGTGAAGATCTCCTCCATCGTTAGTAGGATCAAGGAGGAGGAGACGAAATCAAGACAGAACGTGTCGATACCGCAGAGGTGTCGTCCGTTCGGTACATGGATCTAGATGGTCAAGATCTACATCTGGTTGAATCGACGAGCGTGTACGACTACATTATCCACGATCTCTAGATCGTTAACCCACTTGCGTTCTTCGAAGGTAAGTAGATTAGATCTATTCTACTTGTTACTTGCATCTATGAAATTTATGCCAACCGAGTGCCATGCTTCAGGTGGGACTGGTAATGGATGGAGCTTACCAGGTACTCCATCCGTTTGGAAATATAAGATATTTTAGCTTTGTGAATCGAATGTATTTAGATATTTTTTAGTGTATAGGTTCGTAGAGATTCGGAGTGAACCTATACACTAAAAGACGTCTAGATATATTTATTTTACAAAGCTAAAATGTCTTATATTTCTAAACGGAGTGAGTAGTTTAGTATGTTCAGACTTGGCTTCTTCACAGATTTGGAAATGTTGGACGTATTGTATCACATCCTCTTTCATCCCTGGCTAGAAAAACATCTGCCTTATTATGTGATATGTCACACGAAAACCAGAGTGTCCCTCAAAACACTATTGTACAATGCTTTCAGAATAGCTTGTTGGGCCTCAACATGGTTGTGTAGCCACATTTTCCCATTTTTCAAATTTGCATCAACCTTTAAGGAAAAAAAAAATCTGCATCTACGATATGTACTAAAGTATTTAGAAAAAAAAGTTCATTGATGGTTCTAAGGCAGAAGATAAGCAAATTAAAGCCTCTAATTTCGATATATCTTAGAGAGAGATTTGGCACAGCAATATGGGATATGTTTTTTGTCCTTTTTCATTGGTTTATATAGGGGGGATACAACCACGTCCAGCATTACTCACAGTCACGGGCCCAACATGACGTGACCCAGTACAACACTGGTTTACAAAACTTGTCTAATACGTAATATGGAAGCAAATCAAACTATTCAGCGATATCAAACCGATCGACCTAAACTTGTATTCCTAACATTCATGCTAGATGTATGTACCGTATTAGTTTGGTATATTTTAAATTTTGGCAATTGTTTCATAAAATTGGACAACCTTCATAAATCTTGTCTTATAACAAAATTAATGTGTCGTATATTTTAGAAAATACCATCCTTGAGCCAAAATGTCTTTCATGTCCATGTAATACATCTACGAAGTTCCGTTGTTGGCCAGTGACGTACACGTGGAGAGATCCATGGCCAGGAATTCCATTCAATTCTAGAGCATGGCACCGAGTCCAGGTGTGTCACGCCGTGAGAGGCATAGCCCTAGAGCACGACGCTACGGTGCAGAGGATAACGCCCTAGCGGCACGCGCGCGCTATGCAACTGGGTTATGTTTTGAAATATTTTCAAAGTGGGGTTGTTTTGCGCTGAAGTTTTCCCAAATACTGATGTGTTCTCCTCAGCATGGAGCGATCGCCAAGCCTCATGACCACACTGATGTGTTCTTGCTGCCATGTCAGCATCGATCGGTCAACTGATCAGTGAGCTCGTAGCATCGAGCTCTCTTGTAACTTTATTGCAGGTTTAGTGCATGATGTAAATGGTGTGCAGACGCGCTCGACTCAAGGCGGCGACAGGGAGGCGAAGCTGATCAATAGCAAAAGCAAATGTTAATGGAACACCTAACTCACGTGCCCCCTGCTAGGTGGAGGTCGTCCACGTGGACATAGTCGTAGCCAGGAGTTGAGTTGATTCGATATTCCACCAGCTTTCATGTCATTCAGTCGAACTGTGGGCCATAGACATTTCTGATCATATGAAGCTGAAGCTGAAGCTGCAACTAATTATCGATCGATCGATCTCTCTAGAACTTAATAGAGGGCTGTTAGACAGTGATGAGTCAGCAGCTCGTGGCTGGACAGCCAATTAATAGAGGGCTGCATGCATGTGGCGTGCAATGTGAGATGCATGGACGTACGGTATCGGAATGGAGAGAGGCCAGCTTTAGCGACAGGACACAGGAGTCGCTCCAGTGTCGTTTGAATTATTCTGCCACCATGCATGTCCCTGCTGATGTTGATGTTGGTGGTTCTGCAAGAAAGTGTATATCATTCAATGCACATTTCTCAAAACAACGATCGTACCTTCAAGAAAGAAATGAAGCTGGGAGATTAGTTAACTACTCGCGGGGCTCGTGAAGACACATGGACAGAATGACGACCAGGAGTTCCAACAAGGTTTGGAATGGATGGATGAGCTGAGCCGTCGATCTCAACTTCTCTGCATTATTGTAGTGCTACTACAGTCTGCGATGATGCTGAAGTACTTCTCGGTTGCATTTGGTTGGTTTCTTACTAGTATTTATGTGAAGCTCAAGCTAGTAGCTAGCTGATCACGCTAGAAGCTCCAGCAATGCATGCACAAGGATGGGTACATCGATCTCCATAGAACGGACATCTCTGCGACAACAATGTAAGCTTGAATTATCACATATATAGTGGGTGTGCTTTGTTTGTGGACGAGGAGGACTAAGATTAAACCGTGATCAATACAGTCGGCCCGCAGTAACGTGCATTTCGCTCCTTGTTGCTCTGGTCCTCCCAAGAAAGCATCCTCTCACCAACCTGCAAATCCAGCAAAATGAACCAAGCTGCAATAATGCATGCAGCCAGCCAGCCGACGTACGTGCCAATGATTCAGTTTTCGTCCACAATGCTATTGCCAAGCATGCATGGGCACCACACATACCCGCCCTGGTTCCTATCCACTCAGTGTACATTACGGCGGGACACAGCTAGTTCTAGCTAATTGGGCGCAAACTACTCATTGTTCTTCGAACACTAGTAGACTAATTAACCGCGGCGACAGACGCCGTACGCTGGGATTCCACGTGGCAAATAATTCCGGCAGGTTGAGTGCTAAGATGATTCGGAATCCTATCATCAGCCATCGTGGCCTAGTTGGCACATGTACGCGCCTTGGCTACGCCATCATTGACACTTGTCTTCACATAGTGTATGTATCTCTAATAATGCATTTGTTCATCTGTTTATTATGCCGTGTAAGGTGGACCAGTTGCTAACGGATAGCACAAGAGTCCGAGGAAACCATCGGTTTCGGTTCTCTGAATTAGTCGTGGGGTCCCTCTACTTGCTAGAATCTTTGCTCGCTAGATTCTGCTTTCGGTTTTTGTTTGCTTGTTTATCACCGGCTGTCTTAATTTCTCCCAATAGGATTTTGTCCCGCTTTACAAATGAAGCTATAAAGCCCATGTTAGAACAAATATGTCTTATATTTTGGGAAGTACTATCCTTGAGTCGAAATATACGACATGTCATGTAGTACAATATCTTGTCGATATTCCGGATCATTTCCTTCGACAATGGCGAGTCAGCACCTCGTGGACTGTGATGAAGTAACCGGCACTCCTCTCCGCTTCATGCATGTAGCTTGTGTGCATGCATCGGGAACGAGAGGCGATGAACGGGCACGACAGGAAGGAGTACACGATGGATGGATCCAGGGAGGATAATTAGATTCATGCCTGAAAGACCAAAACGGTGGCAGGTTGCTGCCACACATTATTGCTTAACCCTACCAATCTCCACAATGTATTGGTTAAGGTTTGGTGATAAAGGAGAAATGCTTTTGTTTATCCAGAATTCCAGATGCCAATACGCCATACTAATAACCACGACAAGGGTAAGAGAGTTTCGGGGTCCATATTATACAAGAAATAGGTCAACAAGATGTATTGGCATGGTTGGTGTGTGTGTGTGTGTGTTAATATTTTATGTAAAATTGGTCAAATACCAAATTGCTCTACCGGCGACAAATTTCAAATACCTGGATGAACCCGAGCATTGTTGGTGGCTCGGAGCGGATCATGCCATCGGTCCCTACCATGGCTTGTCCCTGTCCCTGCTCATGCGGATGAGAAACTGCAGTACTACTAGTAGCACTACAGGAATCGGACGCTACGCCGAGGGCAGATAGCCGTCGGCGTAGCCAGCTAAACCGTCGGCGTAGGCTACGCCGACGGCAGCCCTCGGCGTAGCTCCTCGGCGACACTGCTCCTCGGCGGAGACGACGCGGCCCTTGGCGTAGACGGAAAACCGTCGGCGTAGCGTATGCCGACGGCGCCGTCGGCGGAGAGCCCAGCCGCCGTTCGACGACGAGGTAACGGCGCGCCGCTACGCCGAAGGCATCCCCCTCGGCATATCGCGACACGTGCCCGCTCTGGGGCGCCCAGCCGCGGAGCTACGCCGACGGCATCCCCCTCGGCGTAGCGTGCCACGCGTACACGCCGTAGAGCTCCCAGCCGCGGATCTACGCCGACGGCATCCCCCTCGGCGTAGCGTGCCACGCGTACACTCCGTAGAGCTCCTAGGCCTGGAGCTACGCCGACGGCCTAGCCCTCGGCGTATCCCTGACCATTTGGTCACACGCAGGGAGCTACGTCGACGGCCTGGCCCTCGGCATAGGACCAGCCCAGTATTTTGTTTTTGTTTTTCTGTTTAATTTCACAGGAGCATGACCGCAGTAATTATCAATAATTAACAGCAATTAACTCATCCAAACATTCATACATCATTCAAACATCATTCATACATCATTCAAACATCATTCATACATCATTCAAACATCATCATATCCTTGATGTATACAAGCCGACATCCATACTACTCTGGAGGAGACGGGTACTGTGGAGGAGACGGGGTGAACCCCTGATCTCCGTTGGTGAGAATAGGCGACGGCCGACGAGGTCGCTGTGCAGTAGAAGCAGCAGAAGAACCACCAGGCGAGGGAGTTGTCGGCGAAGCACCACCAGCAGAATGACCAGACGAAGGACCATCGGGGTGAAAGGGTGTGATCATCCGACGGCTACCCGGTGAGGCATGACCAAAGTGCTCGTTCTCGGAATGTCCCGCCCCCTACATGTTCCCTACATGTTAGCAATTTGCCAGGCAAAGTAAAGCGGTATCCGGTGGTTTGGCAAAGAACTTACTGGTGATGATCCATAGTATGTCCGACGAAAACTTTCTCTCGATGGCAGGAATGGCGCCGGCCCTGGCATGGGAGGTATGGGCCCTAAATTAACACTCTGCCCCGCTTGCATAGCCACAATCACCGCCTACAAGATAGTTTAGATGTCAGGCCCTAAAGCACCAAACTAGGGAAAGTGGGACTTGTATGTTTTGCAAAAGTAAAGGTTCAAACTTACATTTACGTACTGCGTGTAGACCATACTCGCCGCCTGATGCTACTGAAAGGCCACCTCATATTCGTCATGAGCGGCATCGTAGCCTGCCTCGAACTCAGCCTACAAATTCAAATACAATGACTCTCGTTAAAACTTAACCATGCATGAACAAAAGTCGTAAAGATGGGGAAAATAAGGAAACCTACATCATCTCTGGAGGTGGATCGACGAGGCTGCCCACGAGGCGGGATAGGTGGGCCGTCGGCGGGGTGGGTAGCCTTGAGATGCGTGAAGCTCGTGGTGAGGGTAGGCTTGACCTTTTTATTAAGAATCTTGAGACGTCCATGCTCCAATCCGTGCGACGCCAAGAGCAACGACTCCTCATTGATCTCCGCATTAATGGGGTCATCCACATGCGGGTGATGAGCCTTCACCATCGTGTTGTAGTTCTGCAAGTCTTCCTGGGAATTACCGAAGAACTCGGGGAGCGAGGGCTGAGGCTTCGAGAGATCGGGCTTCTTGAGCTGCATCTTCTCATAAACGGCGACGTCATGAATCACCTCCCCGGGTTGTGCCTCGGCCACCTGCGTCGCGAAAAGAGATGTTATGCGTATCAAGTAGGAAGATGACGGGAAATAAATGCAGGGTGTTCCATGTGTATACATACCATCTTCCCCTTGAAGCGGTCAAAGTTGCGGTTTCCCGCGCAGTGTGTTCCACCATCGCCTCGGTTATCCGCGTTCCGCCTCGACAAGGCTGAAAACTCCTTGTCTGCTCTGAGCCACCTCGTCCTAACCAGGGATTCCCATGCGTCTCGATGCGGCTCAGCCCAATCGGAGACAACCTGAAAATACAATACTCAACTCCACATAATGTAATGGCAACTTAGCAGCAATGTAGAATCTCATGACATTTTACTCACCGACATGTACTCTTCTGGAGTCATCGAGTAGTCGGGATTAGGATTTTTACCGACAATGTCCTCCTTCTTGACCCTCACGCCCCCTTTCGGCCCAGAAGTGACTAGCGGCCATGACCTTTTGGTTGTACCACACCTGCGGTGTCAACTTCACACAAGCCCCAAGCAAAGTCATGTTCGCCTTCTCCTGTTGCTCCTCATCCACACGATAAAAGCACTTCAATCATGCATAAAAACAATTGTGAGTCATGAGTTAGCACGGTGTTTTCATCACTTATGAATGAAATTACATGTTTAAAAACACGAGAAATATGTCTTATCCAAAACTTGGTGATCACAGCATCAGCAGCTGTCGGAAAGCCCGGGATAATAGTAGCCTGGTAGTCCGCCCAAGTAGTGGCTAGCCTCCTAACGGGCTTGTTCGTCTGCGGTACCAAAGTTGGCAGGCCAGCGCATGACGGTACCTAAGTTGCCTGAAATTATCGCGTTTCGAAAAGTTGGGCCGCCAACTACTAAGAGGGGCCATTTCGAGGCAAACTCATCTCACCCCTGCCAAATACAAACATTCCTTTAAACCGCCCCGTGAAGTAGACGGTCGGGACCCACATGTCGGTCATCTGTCCGTGACGCGGGCGCCAACGCGGCAACCTCTTAGGCAAATCGAGCAGCTAAGTGGATCGGATGCGTTGACCAATTTCACAAATCTAGTCCCAGCTTTCCCCTAGCACCGGCGGCGTCGGAATCCACCCTCTAGGCAGGACGATCCCTTCGGACATTTGACTTCCGGCGCCAAGTTGCTGCGCCCAGTTGCTGCACCCAGTCGCTGATCCCGAGCTCCAATGGCGCATGCCGTAGCCGCCATTGCGAGGCTCTAGCCCGCCTCCGCCACCGACGAGCCGAGCAGCTCGGAGGATAGCAGATCCTACTATCAAGAAAGAAGAAGTTCTGTCTACAAGCGGGTGAGCTACCCTTCTATTTGCTATTTGCACTAATTACAACTGCTAGCTGGCTACTGAACCTCAAATTGTTTGTTAGCCCAACGCTGACAAACATATTTTGTCCATAGTTTTCTGTCAAGTGGGATCTGTGCGGACCCCCCCTTACCTGGTTACGGTAGTCCTCTACAGGTACGACTCTAATGGCAAGTGGTGTGGAAGCCATTGTTTCAAGATGGAAGAAGCGCCTGCACAGATCTGCACTATATCTAGTATGGTTTCTGCTGTGCGTAATCATGTTGAATTATGGCCGAAGTAGACAGCAAAGTTCAGCTTCATAGATGAACATGGCATCATGGTTCCTATAACGTGTGATAGTCAGCTAATTGGGTTGATGAAAAGGTATGCTTCGGCTGCCATGTTTGACCTGAAATGTCATGTACTAGATGTGGAAGCTTCTGTAACTGAGAGTCGCCCTTCTATTCTTCGACAGGGTGGTTGCTCGAACCCAATTAGCTCCTGGTAAGCAAAGGTCGCTTGGGGTTCGCATTTTGTGCTGAATTGTAATTTTGTTTTATTTACTCTGTAGATATTAGGCAATTATGCAACAGTCTTGTTACTTTGACAGGAAGCGCCACAAGGTTAGAAACATGACTGCCGGGTCAGTGATTTTGCTGCCCGAAGAAATAAAAAACGAGTGGAAAGATGATGCTGGACACGATTGTGGTGCCCATTGTCCCAGCGATGCAAAGTACGTGAAGCTAAGAAATTGGCACCGAGGAAGAGGAAGAAAGCAGGAAATGAAGAAGCCAATGGACGTGAAGGCTTGACACCCAGGCTACGGAAGAAGGCTGCTGGCAATGAAGATGCATAGTATGTGTTGAACTTGAACCTATATATGTATCATGATAAATTCTGATCGCTCTATGTGTGGCATGTTGTTGGGCGAAACAATCTACCACGTTCTCTGAGTAAAATGTACCGCGGACTTAGGGTTTGGAAACACCCGAGTCAGTAGTTGTATCCGAAATTGTGATTGTGCCACTACTATCTTGAAAACATATCGATCCAACGGTTCACGATTGCTGAGGGCAGGAGGTCTCCAAATACGACGGAATGTAAGTGGCACATAAATTAATTATTTAAGCTGCCACACTCCATGAAGCAGCAACTTATTCAGATGCTGCACAACGACGTGCAACATAAACAGCAATGTTCCTCACCGATAATGCCCAGATGAGGAGGAAATGGGTACCACTTCTTGCCTAATCTTGAGCCCGTCAATCTCACCCGCCTCTCTGCTCCTGCATCCCTGGATCTGGCGACGCTCCCGGATCTCCAGTAACCGGGTGTACGTGCTTCCACTTTATAAATTGTGGTTGTGCCATTTGCATGCGGCACAATCCACGTAGATTACGTTTAAAAAAAACCACCAGTTTTAGAATACACTAGTAGAAAAGGTGTGGTTGGTCCACGGTTACGTTCCCAATCCGGGACAGAGATCTAAATCGAGGCAGAAATTGATCTAAATCACAAATTCTTCCACAAATTAATCGAGACAGAGATCTAAATCGAGGCATTTCATTAATTCAACCACAAATTCTTCTAAACAAAGGTGCGATTTCACATCCTACATTAATTCAACCAACTAGTCAACAATTTCACTTCCGATGCCCTGTCCTCCGAGCCGCCGGCTTCCTCGTCTTCGTCCGACGGAACCTCCACGATTTCCGCATTATACGCGAGACGGAGCACCTCTTCGCGGTGAGCGGCGGTGATGCCGGTGAACTTGGTCCGTCCAGGGACGGACCAGAACCTCTCCC